>RWGY01000775.1:0-96989 GCA_007726485.1 Eragrostis curvula
TTATAAGGTATTGACGGCTTGCTGGTCCATTGTAGAGCTCCAAGAGTAGTACCAAAGGGTACTACGCGTTTCTACGAACGCGTGGACTCAAGAATCGTCCAAAACGGAGCTACGGTGACGAAGTTATAGCTATTCGAAGGTTTTAGGGGCTTATGCGCGATTACAGAAACATTCAGAGGGTACATCTGTAATTATAGAAAGGTTCTAGGGGCCTAGTTGTAATTACAGAAGGTCTTGGGGACCAATCTGTAATTATGGAAAAGTTTAGGGGCTTTGGTGTAAAAAGACAGGGGCTAAAACATAATTACAGAAAGTATAAGGTTATTTCTGTAAAAACACAGGACCTAAACAGAATTATGCAAAAGTTCAAGGGCTTATCTGTAAAAGTACAGGGGCTGGGTACTGTAGCATCACTGTAGCAAAACATAGCTTAATTAGGCTGGTTAGATTCGTCTAGTAAATTAGCACCCATCTGTAAAAAGATTTTGTAATTAGACTTTCTTTAATACCTTTAAATAGTAAGATTTTCTAGCCTAAAGGAAACGAACAGGCTCTAAGTTACATGAACAGAGTCCAGGTCCAACCAGAGACCCAGAGTACGCATGCACGTTCGTGTACACCACAACAGAATCAGTTCACGTCAGCAGATATATACGCCCTGCGCCGCTATATATGTACGCAGTCCACTAAAGACCGGACTATGGCATCGTCATCCCCAGAGCCGTCCAAGCCGCCAACGCCAGGCGCGGGGCGCGCTCCATCTCCACGACTCCAAGCTTGGCGGCTCACGAGACCGGCAAGCACCTGCACAGAATCGACTGCTACTCCAAGCTTGACGGGATGGCCGTCCCCGGCACGCAAGTCGAGTCAGCACTGTTCCGTGCCGGCCGGTGGCCATGACTGAGGGGTTAATTAGTAGAGGTGAGCAAAGGAGCTTTGGGAATCTAGCAGCCCTGCTGCTGGCTTTCAAGCTGAGCGGCAATAACCGATTATACTGATGACCTCTCTGTTGGCTTAAGAATGGTCGACCATGCCTATGCACCGGGCTTGAACCAGCATCATTGCTTTGAGATTTTTCCATGTTCTAGGGCCATAACTTCACTTTTACAAAAACCCACGCGTGATATCACTTATTGTGAACACTATGTGTGGAAACACAGAGGAGGAAAATTATTTCTATTTTCTTAAAAAATATCACTTTAATGTAATAACTAGCCAATTAGCCCGCGCAATTGCGCGGGTGGGCTAGACATATTACTTGAAAAAATAATCACTATATGTGCGGATAAAGCTGATAAGACTACCGTTTTGATTTTTTTGTGCTATAAAAAAATTAAAATTTCTAAAACGAAATTTAATAAATTCAATTATATTAGCAGACTTTCATATTAAAAAAAAAAGAAGATCAATATCAGATTGTCTGCCTTCAAAAAGTTTAATTTTAAGGTGTCCAACTTTTACCCATGATGTAATAATTTACCTCATGCCACTGCAAATGTCCCCATTATGGTATATGCCACTGTCAGTGACTTGAGAGGGACTCACATGTCTTGACACAACAATGGAAAATGTGACATTACAAATTTCTTCAATGGCATTTGTCTCGTTTTTTTTAAGAGAACCAGCAGGTGGTGCCTTTGCAAATAAGAAGATAGCAACGAAGTAAAAACAGAGTTGGTCAATGCAAGTAGCATCTCTTTATGGTCTTTGAATGTGTACGCTCCCTATATAAGAATGCGGGGAATATATCATTGCAGGGTAATACATATAAGCCTATATGCCAAGGGAAGCTATAATAGGACACGCAAGCTGTCTCAAGCATTGCCAATAGGAATTTTGATGATGTGAAACAAAGAAAGGGAGGTGAGAGACGGAATAATTGTTTCACAGAAAAATGGTGTTATAAGATAAATTTTAGGAGTATGGGATGACTTTCACATAATTGTAGAAGTTGCCGTTACCGCACAACTCATAATATCCCCTTTTCCATCAACAAATTAAGGGATACGAAATTAGTACAACACAACTGAAAAGATGACCTATTTAAGATGTAGTCTCTAACAATTTGTCTCAAGATTATGTGTCATGCATGAGGCGGCCCAGGAGACACGACACCACTTTACATGCCCTAAGGATGTTGTTAGAGTTCGACAAACCTTTTAGCTCAATCAAAATCTATAAGCAACAACAATAGACAAATGATCGCCAACCTATTAAATTTATTTTTTGTAAAGACTTTAGTATGCCGGATTGCATTATGCTTTTCAAGAATTCTATTTGTAATAACTCAATTTTTATATGATCGTCCAGAAAAATATAGCTAGTTTTTTTATTAAATGACACCTTGCTAGTTTGTTATGAATATACTTTTTTAGACAAATCTACTATGGTTTTATATTTTGTTCATGGTCAAAGTTTTAGAAGTGTTACGAATAAAAAATTAGCTTGTTTTTTTTATCAAATGACACCTTGATGCGTGATTTAATACTTTTGATTCATGGTCAAAGTTTTAGAAGTTTTGCCAAATTTTGGTCAAAGGGTCAAATTTAAGAATGGAGGGCGTGTATACCGACCCTGTCTAGAACAAAGTCAATAGCGCAGAAGAATAAGTTTACCATGATGGTGTCTTATCAAACTGAAATATGTTACGCTTACGCTTGTAGTAATGTAGTAGGGTATATACATGCCCATAGATACTCTTTTATATCTTAAAAAAAAATTGGCAAAAAAAATACATCTACACTAAATGGCTGTAGGTCAAATAAAAATCTCAGGTAAATTATGAAGTAAATGGTTTTTCATAAATAAAAAACAAAGGAGGCTAGTTTGAGATGTGCACCCATGTAGTAAAATTAGGTAGCTGAAATAGCTATGTGAATCCACTCTTTTTAAAATTTGAGTATATTCTGAACTTTTTTTTTGACCGAGTATATTCTGAACTTGATGTGTGCCACATGCAGTGGCCACCGGCCACCGTGACCCCTCGCCCTTCCTTATAGGTTAGCTCGTATACAAGATGGACTAATCCGTGTCAGGCAAATCATTGCTATACTATGTACGCATGAAATAGGATACGTGGTGGTTTGACCCTACTACTTAAGAGGCTAATTAAAGGTAATCAACCTGAAGAAGGTCCTCATATATTATTGGCGCTGGTTAGCATTGTTTATTATACGCCTTGATGCATGCGCAGCTGGTTTATTATACGTATCCTTCAGCTGATGAACCCAAACTTCATCTATAAGTAATAAAAATCAATTAAATCAAATTTTAGGCCAACAGCAATCTCCACCGCGGCGACATCTAGCTTGGTATTACCTGGACTTGCCCAGATCCCAGCTCTGGATACGGCTTCGTTGATGGCATCTTCATGCCCTCGCTCAGCAGCGTTGGCGGCTGCGAGTTGCACTCCTTTTGGCCTGATTGGCCTTTAAGAGCAACTCCAGCATGCCATGTAAAATGGAGCCCCTACATGGCGAGGCGGAGGTGGCCGGAGAGCAGGACGCCGCTGCCCCCTTGCCACCGTGCGAGGCGCCTCCGCTCGGCTGCTCCTTGGCGCAGGCGCAGCGCGGGCTGGAGCGGCGCGCGTTGAGGAGGCCGGGCATGGCGGGGAGGCGGCCGTGCCTCGTGCTCGCGGGCGACGACGCCGATTCAGGGTCGCGGCGCCGAGCTCGCCTTGCGCCTCCCATGGCGGGTGCGGCAGGTCACGGCGCGGCGTCACGGCAAGATCCGTTGCCCCAGCACAGGATGGGCGAGGAAGTCCGGCATGGTGGCGCCACCATCGCGAATCGACGGCGGATCTGGAGTCCCGGCGCGAATCGACAACGGGCGGACTCCATCGCGCGCGGGCAGAGCGAATCGACCCGAGCTCACTATGGCCGCCGCATGGAGCCTCGAGCTCAGGCGAGGCGAGGGGAGGCCGAATCGGCGGCGCTCCTCGGCGTGGAGCGAGGAGGCGGAGACGGACGGACGTTTCCATGGCGGGGGGCGACCAGAAGGGGGGGAGAGGGGCGTCGGCGTCGACAGCAGAGCGGCGGTGCGCGTGCGAGCACGCGCGGGAGAGGAAAGCGGTGCGCGCGCGAGGTGGTTGGGTGGGTCCCACCCATGTAGCGACCCCCTAGAGAGCCCCCAGATGTGGGGACTTTGGGGGGAAATCTGGGGGCCTCCCTAGTGTTGGGGCTAATGTAGGGTCCCTGGAGTTGGTTTTTCTGGCCAGAGCCCCTACATCTAGGGGCTCATGTAGGGGCCCTGCTGGAGTTGCTCTAAGTACCCGGAAGGTCGTGCTTGCTTAGAGCCTGCAAGTCGATCCACATAACTCGTGCAGTCGTGCTCTCGAAGCCAATGAGGTCGTGTCTGCGAACGGCGAGTCCATGAGTGGGCAAGGTCAGCGTGGTGCCTGAACGTGTCACATGCTCCAAGACGGAGGCGGGCGGAGTTCCTCAGCTCCATGCCGGTGGGCAAAGGTCGGCGTGGCTTGTGATTCCGTATTCATCATGGAAACAGGGAGGCGACGGCGGGGCTTGTACTTCTGTATTCGTACGTGGAAACAGGGAGGCGGCAGGGAGGTGCTAAAAGGATAAGCCTAGGGCGCACTTAAAAAAATAAATGGCTGGATATTCATTCTGAGATTACATGAGAGGAGAATCAAGGGTCTGATGTTTTGCTTTTTTGTGAGGATTTCTAGACTGTTTCTCTTTTTTTCTAGCCACCGTGGTTGGAATGTCATCTCCTTTTATATATAAACTAGGCCAACTACCCGCGCATTTGCGCGGCTAGCCTTTTCTTTTCTCTTCTAATCTGAAATCCTATCAATCTAATTAATCTATATTGCTAAATCTTGAACACATCCTAATTCCGTTCATTTATATCGCAAGAAATGAGAAATTTAGGAGTTTCTCATTTTTTTAATTTCATGATTTTAGGATTTTCTAGGGTTGACTATGCTTCAATTTTCATCTCGACTAATGAGCTAGTTTCAGTAATTTTGTCCTTTTTTTTCTTAGATGTTCTTGATTTTAGGAATATGCGGCTACATCAGTTACAAACATAAGGCAATCAGTGAGTTCTAGAATAAATGCATTTTTATACTATATGACTATTATCCACCCTTACTATAAGATATTCCATATCTAGCGACTGTCAATTTGAGTAGCCAACATTTTTGTTAGTCTTTGTTATTTATATGTGAGAGGCCAACAGTGTCCTAAGGACAAAAGCATATATTTCCCTACAGTTTTTGTCAATTACCAACAATAATGTCAGTTCCAATGAAGCCATTACCCACAGTAGTTCATGCTAGTTAACCATATGTGCTAAAAACTATTAGTGGCATGCAAACGAACTGTCGGAAAAAAAATGTTTATCTTGTAATGTCTAGAACTCTGTCATCCCAGTATATCCCACTTTCGACACCTATAAACAAATATCAACATGGAGTAGCTAGAATAAAAGAATACATGATTCCCAAAAAGGAGAGCAAAACTAAATTTTAAGTAGATGAATTTACGGAGCTTATGTCGTTGCTTGACATTGCTTCTTGGGCAGCGCACGACATGATTTGACCATCATTTTGTTGTTTGACGGCCATACACCCAGGCTGAATAATATCTGCCGTTCTAGCAAGCAAGAAGTTGTGTTTTCCATCTAAAACTACTGAAGCCTGGGACGACTCAATGGCCCGGAGATAAGGTCCGATAAGGCTTGATCCTTTTCTCTTCATGCATGATTTTGAACTTGGCTTCTTCGGGTGTTCTGATCTGTGCAGCCGCTACAGGTAAGGAATAGCTTAAACTTCGTACAGAAATTCTTGTAGCCTTAGCTTGCACCATGACTAACTCTGCTGTGGTGTGTGCTCTGAAATCTGAATGGTCGCAAGGTCGTCATCTGTCGTCCTTGCTCGCACATAAGTCTGAGAGCGGTTCTGATCGAACCATTTAGTTCATCGATCAGCCAAAAATTTTAGCGACGAATCGATGTGGTGCAACCTAAATTATACTGGTTTGGTTGAGTTTCGGATCCCGTCGAACCTAGGATAGAGACGAACCACAAAGCTGCGGATCACATGCACCAAGCGACACCGCCCACTTCGCGCCGCTGCCGGGAGCCGTATCCACGCAAATCTAGAGCACCGTGACCCCCAAGCTTTAGTCAGCACACCGTCATCTCCAAATTGCCTCTGCTTGGCTGCTTCAGTTGCCGCCGGCCGTTTGCGATAAAAGATCCAACGGGGCTCAGGGTCAACAACATGGGCACTCCGCTCCAAAGCCCTTGCAGTTGTTTTCTTTCCTTTTTTTTCTTGCCGCGGTCCATGCCGCACATGTTGCATTATTTTTTGGCCGCATTCATCGATCAAGCTAGAGAAAAGTTCTTCTTTGCGCATGGGGTAGAGGAGTCTTACGTGAGATTGAGGGTAGGGGTAAATTAGTATACGTTTCCCTATTAGAGATGCATAGGGGTAGTTTAGGTAACATTTTTTTGTAATGGCAGTGGTGGGTAATTTTCGCTTTTTTATTTTCTATGATTAACGTGTGAATTTCTAACATTTTAGAGCGACGTGGTGGCTCCTTTTTCTCTTTAATTATATATATAATAGATAGATAGATGTGCTCTCTCTCAAAAAACAATAATCTGACCATTAATTAATTTTGCAGCCATTGATTGAGTAACACCATCAGTTTTGATCCACTCAAAAATGTGCCGTCTTCTTTAGGCTCTCCATAACGGATACTACATCCAACTCTCTTTTATATTCTCTCTGAATCCTTCTCTTATGCACAGTACCCATTATGTTCCATGAAAAACATTATTTGGACCGTAAGTAAAAAGTAATGCTTATGAACATCTCCGACAGATCAATTATAATAAACAATGAAAGGTACTAGTAGGTCAAGCAGGGTTCAACTAATGAGAGAACGTGACTGCTACTGTGCCAGGAAGAGATCAACGAGCCATGTATATATATGCGTGGAGTGCTAGAAAATCATTGACCTGCTGTGAGGTTTATATATAGCAGTAGCTAGTGGCCAGTGAGGCTAGCTAGCATCGACCTATGATCCATATTAAGAGCAATTCCGTGCGTGCAACCAAGGAAAGCACCAACATATATAGGCTTAGGAGCCATCGGGACCATACATACCCCAATACACCTTCATGGTATTAACTCTTGAGTATTTTACGCTTGTATTCTGATATGAAACCTTATGTTTAAATTTTCTTTTTTTGACGGAAACTTGGCAGGTTCTTTGCCTTTTCATTAACAAGGAAAGAAAAAGAGAATACAAGGTTTGCATCCAGCAGCAAATGCTGCAATGACGCTTAGAACAGGCGGCCAAACCGCTGGCCAGGCTTGAAAGAAAAACAGAAAAAAACAGAGGTAGAACTGACCAGAGATAAAATAAAAAATAAAAAAATAAAAACAAAAACAGGATCACACAACTACCGACATATTTGTTTCAGTTTTCTAATGACAACTTGTTCCACTTTAAGCATGACGTGCCATTGAGGTCGATAAATCTGCCCTACAATGTACATGCGTCGAGCAAATTACGCCGCGCGGACCAGAAAATCTGAGATCCATCGCCATCAACTGCCACATTAATTCCTTAGCCATTGCCTGACCTCTACCGTCGCCGGCAACCAGACCATTTCGTCGTATGCTGAGCTGATCGCCCCGTCCTTCCATGCACAGCGACATCACAGCGTTTAGGTCTGCTTCTGCAGTGGATAAATATAGGTTTCCAGCAGGGACATTGTGAGTGGCAGTAATGCAAAATACCCTGATGCCTCGCACTCCCGACTATATTCATGGCTACTAGAGCAAGATCTGTTTACTAAATGGAGGAAAACAAGTTATTGGACATGCAGTTCTACTACTAGACCTATACACCCAAATCAAGCAATCAAGGCTAACTTATTGTGTGTGGTCGCCGCACACAGACACACTGCTACACACAAGTATCTGATGCCTGTTTCTCTTCCTTTTTTTTCCATTTTTTTGTGAAAAAAGTATGTGATGCCGGTTGATCTGTCACTGCTACACAGACACACATGTATAAATAGCCAGTGGCTTGTCTCATCTCTCAACATAAGAAAAAAAATAGTAAATGTTCTGAAAAAAAAACTTAAATAAATGTGTAAGGTGTAGAATGCGAAATATTGCATGTTTAGTCCATGCTTGTCGGGTCTATAAATAGCATAAGCTTGTTCTGCAAACTGTTCGAACATTAGCGGGCATAGTATATTACATTCCGAATAGGATTTTTCTTAATCTGCCAGGAAAATTTATTTTAAGCATGTTACTATGTTAGGATTGCGAGGCATCTGGATCTATGGCGCAAACGTGAATACGAGATGCGCTGTGAAATCAGGATTAGTTCTTCCGTCCAAGTTCAGCATTAGTTGTCCAACTTGTTCTGGAAGAACTAGGCACTATTTTGCCAAAAATGCATGATGTTTGGCTCCAGGAGACGTCAGCGTCACAGCTTACTTCATGCAGCCTTACTGCGGACAACCTCGGGAATAAGCCTTGTGCAGAATATACGTGAGGAGTGAGACGCTCTCGTGTAGTCGTGTTGGCCAAGTAGTACTTCATGTCTGGTAAGGCGTAGACACAGAAGCACCATGTGCCCGTGCACAAGTTCATGTGTGGAGAACAGAGATCTTCATTCATGCCTATGTACTAATAAGATCAATCATATCGGCTGCCTCAACTAGATTCTCTATCTCATTCTCGCACACCTCCTATCGCCGGACCTTGTGTCTTCCTCGTCCGATTCGTTACGTTTGTTGCACAAGCACAACCACCTGCCCTTGTGCTGCCGCCTGGCTCTGACCTTGTGTGGCTTCTCCCTCAGTGTGTGTCCTCGCTCGCCCGCATCGTTTGCCATGGTCGCGTGTTCTGGTGGGAGGTGGAGGAGAAGGTACAAAGGCAATGAAGGATAGGGTCTGATGGGGACGAGTGAATGCTTGTGGGCCGCACAGTTGACGTTTGTATTTGTGTACAAACGCTTGTTTTATTGATAGACCGAAGTCATGGCCTATGCGGTGCTCCTGTGTAATGAGGCAGCTGGCAATAACGTTGGTTGCTAGGTTTGGTGATGCTAAGGGCACGGGTAGCGGGATGGGTCGATCGGTCACGTGCTTGCTGACCCCTGTTTTGCCTATAGGAAAGCAGATACTTTTAGGTGAACGTTGATTTAATCAAAACAATGCAGATGAAAAAATGGCACCGTAGTGGGACCAGCTTTCACTGATAAATTGGACATGGCATATAAATTTTCATCCAGTCTGCTTCAAAATCCTAGCCTCAGTCGACAATATATTTCAGCACGAGCCAACCGAGAAACTTAGTGTTGTACATTTCGCTTTGCATAGGGAGGAGGATGAAAGTAAGCTTCAAG
Source organism: Eragrostis curvula (assembly GCA_007726485.1). Taxonomy (NCBI): domain Eukaryota; kingdom Viridiplantae; phylum Streptophyta; class Magnoliopsida; order Poales; family Poaceae; genus Eragrostis; species Eragrostis curvula. The sequence continues at coordinate 9,399 of RWGY01000775.1, forward strand.
ATGATTCCGGCCGAAACCTCCCTCGTGTTGGATTGGAAGGAATCAGGATCCCAAATTGTGATACGTCGTGACCTGCTGCTTCAATGCCATCCAGTCACGGGTCAAGAAATTTTTGTCGATCACTATGACCAGTTGAGTTGATGGCTCTGATGGCTGCTGTGACTGTTCATTGGCACGGACAGAGACGAAGTTGTATAGCCAGCGCGCAACACCACGCCAGCGATCCGACAGCTATGCACAGGCAAGGGAAGTCAAAGATCATTGGAATTACGGGGATAAGACCACATTGGCTAACCAGGCGGCGCGAAGGTTGCCGTTGAGGCTGTCGAGCATCGCTCTCATGTTGGGGTTGAACGGTGGTACGAGGTCGTCCACCTCCTGCGAGCACTGACTAATCATGTTCTGCGCCAGCATTTTAGGGATACAACCCATCAAACCGGCCGCCAATTCCGGCGATCACGAAGAACTCCCTTGTCTCGGCCTTGTAAACCTACAACCTCTGCATGTGTACGTATTGGCATTCATTAACTTACACCAAGATGATGTGGTGAAGAAGGCAACACAAGTTAAGCAAGTGATACCCATCTATGATGATGGCGCCATCACCGGCGACCAGATCGAACTGCCCTCCATCACCACCATTAAGTAAGTGATACCCATCTATAATGGCAATGGCGCTCTTAGAAGGTGGGAGTCGTGGGCTGCTGGTAATGACGAGCTTGACCCACCTGACCATTTTGACCTTAACGAGCTGAGAGAATACTTCTTCTACAAGGCGTTTCTGTCGTCTGATTCATCCACAGGGAGCTACATTATTGTTCTCACCCACAACACATGGGGGCAGCTTTCGTTTGCGAGAGCCGGGGATGATTCCTGGACGCCGTTGCCACCACATGAGTGCTTCACAGATTGTGTCTTTAAGGACGAACTTATGTATGCATTGACGAGAAAGGGAGCGATCCATGCATTTGATTTCAGTGGCTGTGCAGTCAATCAAACGGTTGTTTTGGAGGAAATGAAGACTTACATGCGTGAGGTTATGCAAATTGTTCAAGCTCCATCTGGTGACTTGCTGCAATTATGGTGGGAGGACGAGTCTGTTCGGAAGGGCGAAGTTGTTGAGAACCTTTACGGTGCACCTAAATCAATGTGGGCCGTCCATTTTTCTTAATCCAACCGTCAGATGCACTTCATACTACTTTAAATCCTTTTTAGTAATATGGTGGTATTTGAAAGTGGTATAAAGAGTATGAGGGTATTGTTGGCAAAAGAAAGTAATGGTACTTAGTAATTTCCTAGATCTAATTGAAAAGGACTATTACATCTCGTCAATAATTCCCGATTCCATTCGTTCATGTTCGTCTCTCTCCTTTCATAATTTCTCGAACCCTAGCAGAGCGTGCCGCCGTTTCCTCAGCCACGGCTGTGACCGGCGGCGACGGCATGTCGGGGCGTGTGGCGGCTAGTGTCCTACACTCCTACATAGTCGCGAGTTCATCCGGCTCCGCCATCGCGGCACCATAGCCTCGTCATGAGTGTCAGGATTTGGGCGTTCGATCGCTTGCCGCTGTCTCGGCCATTGTTGGTGCTTCCGATCCCAACATCACGACACCACGTCGGCATTCGTAAAACCTTGGACGGCGCCACGACGCTGCTCGGGTGGCCACCCTGATCATGAATTCCTGTGTTGCGTGGTGGTTGGCGGCTTGGCGTTCTCCATCGTCGCGAGCTCCAGATCCAACATTGCGGCAGCACGATCGTCGTCGTTGTGATGGTTCCTGTGGCGACGACGGCAAGTGAAGGGTCCCGCGGTGGGTGATTGCTAGCGATGGAGCGGTGACTGCGGAGGCTTGGACAGGTGAGACGGGGCCGACCACACCGGCGGCTGGCGGGAGTGCTCTGGCGGAGCTCTGTCTCTAATTAATCACGTTGCTTTACTTATGGAAATCTGCCTGTCTAGTGTGCTACGGAGTACGTTGTATTAACTGGTTCATACGATACTGTATTTGGATGTTCTTGTGTTCATACTAGTTTTGCCGACGACTTCTGAATCTGGATGTCCAGGAAAGTAGATTGAAAATTTAGTGTACAATTATTATACTTAATGATCTGGAACTACCCCCTGGAACTATGAGACTAATTAATTTATGAAAACTTATTTTTCTCAGCACTAGAAAATTTAAAAATATGTGAGAACAAGCATGCAATTGACACACACAGATTAAATGAATGAGAATACTGCAGGATTGCAAAGCATATCTCAAGAATAAAGGCAGAGTACGAGCGGAGAAACTCTCCATGTTTCTTTTACGTACATGACATTATGCATGCTAATTGCATTCAGGTAACAGAATAATGTGATGCAAGCAAGTGTCATTGTCAGAGGCCGGAAGAGCATAAAACTTCTTGATGCCTAAATAAAAAAGGTAAACCTGTCGATTCTTCAAAGATAAGTAAATATAGTCAGCACCCATGTACTGTCTTCAAGGAGTTTTTACATTGTTCAGATGAGCGCCTACAATGTCGAATATGATTACAAAGGTTTAATGTAGGGTACTGGGAACCAGAAATCATCTCAGGTGCATCATTGAACTCCTTTACCAGATTACAGAGAACATCAGCCCTTTCTCACAATACAAATACATGTTGAGGATCCAAAAGTGGATCATCGTGCATGTTCACAAAGTTCTTAACATACAACATACTGCCCCTTTCTCTGAACTGAATTGCGCCTAGCAGGACATCCGCATCAGGTCAGCTCCTTTCCGTGAATTCTAATAAATTCTTAGTATGGACGAACAGTAGGCTAACAAAGGCCACACATTTTGTCGACTAACTGACGTGCACCATATAAACATGAACAATCCCTTTGGATCGTCCCAAAAAATGCATGCAGAATCAAATCTAGGAGATGTTCTAATGATGAGCCGTGAGTGATTAACCTGCACAAATGGAGACAACTAGGCACAGTTCGCTGACACTCGTGCTTCAAGGTTCTGCCGGGTCGAGGCCTTAGGGGTGGCCGCGCGTCTTCCACGGCGATAGGAGGAGATCCGGCCGATGCGTCCAGTGACCTCGTCATCTGGGCGTTGGAGGCTCCCTTGAGTCCTCCGGTGTCGGCGAGCGAATGAGCGAATGGGCAAGCAAACGGGGATCCATAGGGAGACGCCAGTCGAGGTTGTCTGGTAGTTGGCGGCAGCGAGGTGCTGGCGGCGGCCTCCGGCGGTGACTAATAATGTTTCAGTTTCTTGGTTTGCATACCGATTCACTGTGACCATTTTACCCCGCGGTGGCAACACGCGTAATATTGTTAATTAGGCTGATAATTACTCTAATACCCATCACAATGGACGGTTTGATTTGACTTATACTACCTTGTGACTCATGGTGGTATGGTGCACCGTAAAGGTTCTCAAGTTGTTTGACACGCGAAACATCTTAACCCCATTCCAAACACGCAAGACGAAGACGATGATGAAGATTATTCGGAACCTGAGAGGGACGACTCTGAGCCTTATGCACGCTATTCTACTCTAAACAAAGTGTACAGGGTCAACTTGGCAGCAAAAGAGCCAGTGGAAATAAGTAGCTTGGGTGAGAATGTCCTGTTTCTTGGTCAAAATCAATCAGTCTGTCTGTCTGCTCAAGAACATCCCCAGCTGAAGGCAAATCATATCTACATCACTGATATGAACACGTACATCATTTTGGAAAAGGATATGGAGCGTGATATTGCAGCTCTCGATTTAGGTAATAACAGTAGAGAAAAGATTGTATGCCCTCAGACTGTGTCCAATTGGCCAAACCCCGTGTGGATAACACCAAATCCAAGAAAGGCGAGGCTGCAGACGGAAAGAAATACAGGAGAAAGAAGGGAAAGAGTACCCATTGCCATGCCGGAGGCAGCTAGGTGGTGCACGGCTGGAGAGGGCCCATCTGGTGGAAAGACATGGTCGCTAAGTAAAGTTGCAGCCAAGACATGGAATTATTACTTCGATTTAATTGCTATCTTCATATTTGGTTTACTGGGAAAGATCAGAGCTATATGTTGCTTGATTGTTCAGAAAACTTTTCTCTACAGAGAAATATGAATCATCAACGGTGTCCAATAATATGCCAAGTATATATGTGCTGATCAATGAAGGCGAGTGGGAATATGTATGATTCCATGTCTTTCCAGTTTCTTCGAAAGAAAGAACAAGAATCTTTTTGTTAGTGAAGTAAGACCATCACTTTTGAGTCACTCTGAAATGAGCCTCATCTCAGGCTCTGCATGACTGATATTACATCGAAGTCCTTTATATTCTCTCTGAATCCTCTTTCGAAGTCCTTTATTTTCTCTCTGAATCCTCCTCTTTGTCTAGTGCACAGTACCCCAAAGTCCTGTTATGTTTGATCAACATTACTCGGATTGTAAGTAACAAATACTAGTACTTATGAACATCTAAGATGATCGACAGATTGACTATAGCTAAATAATTAGAAGTACTAGAGAAGGTCGTCGGGTTGGTTTCAACAAAAATTTAAGGCATTTCAACTTTTGCACCGGAGGACAGAACATGACTACCATTACCCTCAGAAGACATCAACAAGTCTTATATATATGTGACCTGCTGTGAGGTTTATATAGCAGCAGTGACCAGCGAGAGACTACAGTATGGACCCATGATCCATTTAGAAGAGCCGCAGCCATGCATGCAAGCAAGCTAGCATCAACAAATATAGGCTTAGGAGTCATCGGGACCATACATACCCCAATATCCATTCATGGTATGCTTTACAATACTATTAACTTTGAGTATTCTTTTTACGCCTATATTCTGTTTTATTAAGTTTAAATGAGTTTTACTTTGTTTTGATTTATTAAGTTTGACGTGGCACGGAGATCGTCTGAGAGCATCGTAGCTTTCCCACTCCATCCGGCCATCATAATGCTGACTTATGGCACATAAATCGTCGGCCGGGACGAGAGTGACGTGCTTAACCTTCCCATCATGTTACAGGGAGTTTGGTTCGTGCCAATCAAGGAAACCTGACCATCGTCCTTGCGATGACATCTCCAACAACGTGGTGCATTGCTGGTGCTGTCACTAAATACCTTACTGTTAACCTCAAGATCTGAATACCCTTGATCCATACATGTGACAAAGATGTATTCTTTCAAGCAACGGTACCTTCAGTCCTCACTACCCGGCGACGCAACGGGCGATTCTGATCCCAGCCGACATCAAGCACTGCCAGCACCTGGGCGTCCTCGTCTACCTCTGGAACGCCTACCATGGCGACTCCAAGAAGGGCGTGCGCCGCCCGTTCGGCTATACGCGTGCCTCGACGGCGTTCTTCCTGCAGCACGCGACGCCGAGCACTACGCCGTGCTGGCGCGGGAGTAAGCCCAGAGCAACGCCCAGCCACCGAGCAGCCTAGCTAGATGCGCCTAGAGGGCGTCGTTCAGGCCACTGGCATGACTGCATCGCGGCGCGCGTGGCCTGGCAAAATGTGGCCAAAGTCACCATCATCCCGGGCTCAGTAACTTGTACATCCAAGCATCCTGCACAATTTCGTCCATTCCCTTGCTCTCTGAAATCTATCCGTCTTTCACTAGGAACCGTGCCAGCTCAGACTCCATCCACAACAACAAAGTTGTTACTTTTCTAGCTTGTGGATGAAGTACATGTTTCCATGCAGGATTTTCGTCTTTTTTATTTCTATGATTTTAAGCGTGATTATGCTTCTGTCATTTGACCAAAATATAAAAAGCATGAAGCCAAGATGTTTGTATACTGAGTGCAAAGGTAATGCAAAAATGATATGCACTGCATTTTTTTAGGAGAAAATGAGATACACTGCATGATAATAAAATCCTACTACTTGCAGAGCTTGGGCCTAGCTGCTCACTTTTGGCCCAACTAAGGCCTAGCAACCTCAGTTTCATGAGTCTCAAAAAAAAAAAAAAATCCTCAACTTCATTCCATTTGCAACAGCTACGCACGTTCGCCTCCTGAGCCGGCCTCCCATATGATTTTTTCAGCCTTTTATTTGGAATTGTTTTGCATTATTATAAGTTGTTCTGACCATTAATATAAATTGTCCCAGCCTTTATTTTGTATATTTCTGGCCTTTTTTTGAAAATGTTCTGACTATATTTAAATATTGTTCAGGACATCAATACAAATCATTCCGGCCTTTTTGGAATTGTTTGTTGCATTATTGCAAGTTTTTTTTTCTTTTTTCTTTGTTTCTACTTTACGCTGAAATTGTAGAGAGCTGCACGTGAACCATGTGCCAACTAAATGATGCTTCGGTACAAAGCCACTCGATAGTTGCCCAATGAATATAAAATTCATGGGGACAATCATGCTGGCGAATAAAAACTGAAGAGCTGTTTCCCCCAGGAAACGAGACCAAGAATGGGTACGGTTCTCATGAACGTGACCAACATATAAGAACACTGTCCTGTGTGCAAGCCCGTGAATGGACAACACGGGCTTAAGAGGCGTCAGGATTATACATGCCCCCACATTTTCACACGAGACAAAGTCATGGGTGATAGAGGACATCAATTTTGCATTGTGCTTAAGTTTGAAAGTGTTGCGCTGGGCTACCAAAATCTCAGAACCGTAAGGGCGAAGTCCAGGCGGTTAGATGACGCAAGAAAAAAGCTTCGCCGTCATTGTCCTTGTCAACATACAAGCTCGGTGTCCTCAGTTTTTCTCTCATGAGTACCGGGACGAACTTCACCAAGAGCCACGCAAGACCCGACAACTGAGGTTCGCTAGAATTGTGCAGGCACACGAGGGGTGATCAAGCTTTGTCGGTGCTTACGTACATCGATGACATTTCTGTTCCCTGAATCGCTAGGTAGGTTGGAAAAATAACACATGTCATAGCGGAAATCAGTTTATTTATCGTTGAATTTAGTACGGCATTTGTTGGATGTTGGATTGTTGGTTATGCCAAATTTAGAGCATGGTGGGCTTTACTTGTATGCTTAGGATGTGGTCCCATAAGTGGAATTTTTTTTATTTTTAATCGAATTTTTTATTATATTTTTATTAATAACCGCACGTTTTCGAAAATTGCAAAACTAGTCGACCAGTCGCCCGAGGTACGGGCGATTTATTCCTGTCGCCCGAGGTAGGGGCGATAAAGTGGCAGATCTGCCTGGGTGGGGCCCAGTCGCCCATCCGAAGGGCGACAGACAAGAAAATCTCCCGCCCGTTGGGCGACAAGGGCGAGGCGCGGCTTTGTGGGGCCCAGTCGCCCGACGACGGGGCGACAAGGGTTCAAATAACCCGCTGAGAGGGCGACAAGATCGACGCGCGGTTTTGTGGGGCCCAGTCGCCCGACGACGGGGCGACAAGGGTTCAAATAACCCGCTCAACGGGCGACAAGGCGGGGGACGCGCGGGTGGTGGGCCCAGTCGCCCAACGGTCGGGCGACTGGAGCCGAGCCCTATAAATGGGCGAATTTCGGCCTAAATTGCAGAAAAATTCGGAAAAAAAGAAAAGAGAGAAGGAGGGGAGAAGAGAAGAGAGAGGGAGGGGAGAAGAGAAGAGAAGAGAGGGGGAGGTGGTTGCGGCGTGCTGCTCGACGTGTCGCCATTTCGGTAAGTTTTTCGACAGTAGTTAGAAATGTAGTTTTAGATGTACTATTCTATTTTAGAAATAATGTAGTTTTAGTAGAAGTAATATCTTCTAAGCTAGATCTAGATTTACTAGTATGTAAAAAAATAATGTAGCATACTATAGTTGTATTTATATTTAAATACGACTGTTGTAGGTATAGATGTAGCATACTATAGTTGTATTTATATTTAAATACGACTGTTGTAGGTATAAATTTACTAGTATTTAAATAAAAAGTTTTTCTGATTATGTAAATAAATATTTAGATATAATAGAAACGTTATTTTTATATAGTTGTAGATTATGTAGCATTTAAATAAATAGTTCAGATATAATAGAAACAATTGTCATATAATACTATGTAAGATAGTTATAATATTTTTAAAAAATTAGTAGTTAATAGATATAGATGTATTATAAGGCTGTAAGCAATTTCAATTAAAAAATGTAGTTAATTTGAATCTCGGTGGTTGACAGATATGTCAGATAAGATAGTGTTCCAAATTTTTTATGGAGAAGGGGATATTGTTCATGGGGTAGAGGGGGTTGATCTGTCAGGGTTTTCATCAGTTTATAGAGGAATCACAAGGCCAAATGAGAGGACAATTACTGGTGTGCACAATTGGTTGATGCGGCTGTTTCAGCTTGATACAGACCAACACGGACTGAACCTGATGGGTATGGTCAGTCGTGCACGTGAGGGATTTTACTGGGAGTTAGTGCCTTTGAATGCAACATCGACATGGAGGAAATATGTGGAGAAGGCTGTAGAACGTGGGTGGCCTCTTGTACTCCTTGCTCGGGCATATCTGAAGGAGGTGGTCGAGGTAGATGCTGTCGACGAGGTAGGTGGTGCAGACATGGCGGATGAAGAGGAAGGCGAGGAGGAAGAGGAAGGCGAGACACAAATTGAGGAGGGTGACCAAAATGCGGCATCTGTGGAACCGACCGGTGAAGCAGACGAAGGAGAACGGATAGAATATATAGTTGAGGAAATGAGGAGGGAGGACCAGGAGCATGAGAATCTTCCTGATGTTGACTCTTCAGATGACGAGAATGAGATTCCTGTCCCAGCTGAGTGGAATAATCAAAATTTTGCAAATTTAACTATCAATGAAGGGTACTATGTCCCATGGGAGTACCACGAGAATGAAGTGACAGAGGGATCTCTTTACAAAGACAAAGATGATGTGATGACTGTTGTGAAGTACTGGTCTCTATCGGTGAAAAGGTCCTTTGTGGTTGTCAAATCAAGCAGAAAACTGTATGACGTTAAGTGTGTGTTCACACAGTGTCCGTTCAGGGTGCATGCTTACGAGCAAAAGTGGAGTCTGTTCTGGAAATGCTCTATAGTGAAGGATCATACATGTCAGTTGGAAGAATTGGAAAAGTGCAATTCAGCTCTGACCTCCAAATTCATTGCTGATTACATGTATCCTAGAATTGTGGATAACTTAAGGTATGAACCAAAATCTATAATCAACACTATAGAGGAGGATTTTAAGTACACCATAAGCTACTCAAAGGCTTGGAAAGCGAAGCAGAAGGTGATAGAGAAGAGATTTGGTTCATATGAAGCTTCTTATGAGAACCTGCCACAGTTGTTAGAAACCATCAGGCAGAGGAATGTTGGTACGTATTACGATATCATGGATTTGCCAAATCAAAAAGAGCCTGGGAAATTGATCATTCACCGTGCATTCTTTGCATTGGGTCAATGCATCATGGCATTTCGTCATTGCAGGCCAATTCTCTGCATAGACGGTACCTTCCTCACAGGAAAGTATAAAGGGCAGATTTTGACTGCCATTGGAGTCGATGGGAACAATCAAGTTGTACCATTGGCATTTGTCTTTGTGGAGAGTGAGAACACAGATAGCTGGTATTGGTTTTTGGAGCGTCTGAAGCTGGCAGTGGTTCAAGGAAGACCTAATGTTTGTGTCATACACGACCGACATCCAAGTTTGCTGAAGGCGATAATGGATATGCAACATGGTTCCGTTGAGCGTGGTGTTCCAGCTCGTTGGCCTGACATACAATCCAGGTGGTGCATGAGGCACTTGGGTGCAAACTTTTTTAGACATTTCAAAAATAAGCATCTGATGAACATGTTTAAAAGGTTATGCAACCAGAATCAACAGAGAAAGTTTAATGCAATGTGGCAGCGCCTTGATGAGTTGACAACAAAACAAACTGAAGAGCTGTCGAACAGGCCGAACCCTAACCCTGATGATAGCTTTGTTCCTCTTTGTGGCCTTCCCACGGATGCCCCGAGGAACGTTGTCCGAAGATCAGGGTCATCTATTAGGTGCTTTTCTGATTGGATTGAGCATGAGCCAAAGGAAAGTGGTCATTGTTGTACGATACAGATGGTTGTAGGTATGGAATAATGACATCAAACTTGGCAGAGGTGTACAACTGGGTTATTCGTTTTTTGAGAGGATTGCCTCTTGTTGCAATAGTCGAGGGGATTTTGCATGGGATATGCAAGTACTTTCGTGAAAGACATGCAGTTGCTTGTCATGCTATAGCCGACAACAAATTGGTATTTTCATCATTCATGACAAGTTACATGGAGAAAAAAATTAAGAAGGCAAGTTTCCACCGTGCTCGACCTATGGGCACAGCAGAGAATCGTTTTGAGATTCTTTGTAGAGACAGGGGCCGTCGTGGTGGCAACCGCGAGAGGACAGTACAAGAGTGCATTGTCCGCAATGAGTCATGCACATGCTCCTGTATGAAGCCAAAGCTTCTACACAGGCCATGCTCGCATGTTATAGCAGTTTGTTCACTTACAAATTTGGCACCCAAGCGTTATGTGTCGCAATATTTTTCAAAGGAGATAGTCATGAAAACATGGAATGCAGAGATCTATGTGTTTGCTATATTTGGCACATTCACAAACAACCCTGGCCGTAACTACCTACGCGGTCCTGATAAAGAAAAATTGAGGCAGAAGCATGGTCGTCGCAAGACACGGCGTATTAGAAATGATATGGACGAGTCTGAGACAGGAAGACTGGAGGACAGATGTACGAAGTGTGATGGGACCGGACATACCTACAAGAAGTGCCCCGGTAAAAAGACAACAGAGGGAGCAGCTGAAGCAGGCCCTTCCGGGAATCCACAAGATGGTCGTCGTCCTCGTACACGTCGTGGAGTACCAAGGATGGATGGAACAGTTCGTTGAAGCATTATTGTTCTTTACTCTAGGTTGATCCATGTTGTTGTATGTCAAGTAACGTCTTTAATGCGTTTCGTGTTGTGTCATGCGAACTAAGTTATTATGGACATTGTATTTCGTATTGTAATGTATTGTGAGACTTTGAGTTGTAATGCGACTAGATTCCTATAATGTGTATGTTATTTCCTGATTTTATAAGCAACGTGTATAGGTATGGCGACGGGGGGTGGAGCTGAGTTGGAGTTACTGGACTCCAATTTGGACCGTCGGCACCGATCCTACTTGAGTGCTGTTACTGCAGCCGAGCTGCCTGTTCTACGCCCGAGGGTACCTCTGGAGTTGTTGCGGTTAGACGATCGATGGATACCGAGGTATGCATCATTATGTGTTCAATTTTTTTGTTTATTTGTTTCAATTTTTTGTCGAAAACTAATCACGTTAACTTTTGCAGGTTACAGGCAGCTGGACTCCTACCACTTTGTAGGCTTCTTGAGGTCACCGGGCCTGACGAGCAGGCCGATCCTGCCAGACGGTTTTCGTACGACCGTTCTCTGCTAGCTGCACTAGTGGACCGCTGGAGACCTGAGACTCACACCTTCCACTTTCCTTGTGGGGAGATGGCACCGACACTTCAGGATGTGTCGTTCTTGCTTGGAGTACGCACTGCTGGTCAGGCGGTCTCCTCTCCCGACATGCCAGACACTTGACGTCACGACCTTCTTGTCCGCTTCGAGGGTATCGTTCGTGCGCCAGGTGCTCCACCGTACCGGACTATTCCTGGTGACCAGCACCACGGACCAACGAAGAAGTGGCTACTACAGTTTCAGGTAAAGTGATACATCATGTCGTACATTTCATCTGCATGTTCAATTTTTGATACCTATAGGTAACATTTGTTTTTCTATCGTGACATGCAGGCGGACTACATTCACCCGGATGCAGATGAGGCCACTGTGTCGAGGCACTTGGAGGCGTACCTCCTTTGGTTGTTTGGTTGGATCATGTTCACAAGTTCACACGGGAACTCTGTGGGCAAGCAGCTGATCCCCTTTGCCTGTGCGATTGCGGACGCACCGCTTGACGCTGTTCCCCAGTTCAGTTGGGCTTCTGCTCTCTTGGCAGTGACGTACCGAGGCCTTTGTGACGCTTGCACAAAGACGGACCCGAACGCTATCCTCGGTGGTTGCCCATTGCTCCTCCAGATGTGGGCATACGAGCGATTCAGTATCGGACGTCCACACATGGATCTGTCGACTTACGGAGGAGTTTTCTACGGTGACAGCGAGGAAGACGGCCCAACCATGGGCTCCTTGTGGTGCCGACGTCGGGTTAGTTCTTCTCACTTCCCGTGATTTTGTACACTTTTATTTCATTGTGTATATCTAATTGATTTGTTTTATTTCTATGCAGCCTACTTGGGCAAACCTGCAGGTTCACAAGGCTTATCCTGAGTACGTCTGGGAGTTCGACAGGATTCGAGGAGACGAGGACGTACGCTGGACACCTTACAGCCCAGAGGACGTTGCTGCCCGAGCACCGGCTGGGTTGTCGACGTTCTGCACGATCGACAGCGAGTACTGGCTTACGCGGAAAGCCCTCGTCTTCGACATCTTCGTCGAGGAGTACTCACCTCACCGGGTGATGCGTCAGTTCGGTCGTCACCAAGAGTTCCCGTTGACGGTTCCTCGTGTTGTTACGCCGTCAGTTCACTCGTAAGTTATTCAACTACATCTACTAAATCTATAAAATATTTGGTTTTTTCTGTCTAATTCCACTCTTTATGTAGTTACACGCAGAAGGGGCAGGTGGTAGGCACCAGTTGGTGGACACGTTTGGAGCCGTGGGTGGTACAGTGGGGCCAGGCGTTGGAGGACGTCATACAGGAGACGAGGCCGTTCACCTCCGAGGCCTACGAGGACTACCTACGTTGGTACATTCCTCGCACACGGACCAGGGTCACGCACACACCCACGGTGCGACAAAGCCACACTCCGACCCTGAGAGACACGTACCCGAGCCACAGGGACCAGGCCTCGTCGCTGGCGGTACGATCTTTACTAACTTATGTCTTTGCAATCATTTTCTGTTATATGTCAATACTCATTTTAAACTCGATGTCCTCTTAATAGATTGATCTAGCACAGCGGATCGCCGTGGAGTCCGGATCAGTTCTACAGCGCATGAGGCAGGACATTCACCTTACCGTACACGAGATCTCTCTTGCGATGAAGAGGATTTACGACTCCGCCACAGACATCGTCAAGCTCAACTCTTGCACTTCCTGTTGTCGGCATACCGATGCCGTGCCGCACCCCTCTCAGTCAGCACCCAGGGCGGAGCGACCTATGTTTCAGCATCCGACCTACACTCCTAGGACTGCAGCACCACCTCCTCCTCCTCCTCCGGTGTTCACAACAGGTCAAACCCTATACTATTTCGTTCAAATGATTATTGACATGTTTTCCTTACTGACATGTCTCATTTATTATGCGCAGGTCCAAGCTATAGTGGTTGGCGACCAACTGGCGACGTTGCTGGCTCGTCTTCGCAGGTACCACGCATGGCTCCAGGTAAGGTCTACTACTAATTTCTCCTCATAGTATAAATTATTGTTAGCTTTTGCATAACAACTTTCTTCTTATAGGGTCTGAGATGGATGACTACGACTACGACGACGAGGAGGTCTCCGGACACTCCGAGCGTTATGGCCGACGATCTCCGACGCCTTTCGACCTGGACGCGTACATGGCTGAGGGGCAGCACGACACACTTCGTCCTTCGCAGTTGAGTGGCGCACCACCAATGACACAGCCTTCGCAGCAGTACGACGACACACCAGCGCCTGCTGGAGGTCGACCCACACGTCAGGTGGTTCCTCCTTCGCCGTTGACGTACTCAGCCGGTCACGTCAGAGCGGGTCGCAAGGCACCCAAGCCTGGCACTGTTAGGGGTGTGCCCCCTAAACGTGGGAGGCACTAGCTATCTCTTGTATCATTTGTGTGTGACATAGCTTTTATTTTGTATGATATGTACTCATGTGCACATAGTTTTTATTTTGTACGATGTTTTATCAGTTTTCATGTTTCCTATTTTATTAAGTTATGCCACAACAATCGAAAAAAAATTATGAAAAACAAAAACGAAATATGTTTTTTTTCATGTCCCCTCAATTAATGCTCTCGGTGCATGCATCACAGCCCCGTCAAACTCCCATCAAAGGTCCCCGCTTTGCAAAACAGCCAAAGAATCCTAGGAGCATCCAATGTCCCCATACATGTATGTCTGCTCAATGTCACGCTTTTGATGCATGCATCCGAGTCCCATCAAAATAACTAAGCTACATTATAGCCGGAATCTCTAGTACGGCCTCCCACTCGTGCTTTCAATTTCAGGAACCACTCCTACAAAACCTTATCCTCTACTCACTTTTTCATTCACAGCAACCTCTCTTGCATCACAGCGGCATCCACTCTTCTTCCACGCTTCAACAACACCATCCATGGCAGGACCATCCAGTGGAGGCTTTCCATGGACACCACAATACATCGAGAGAGCACTGGACGCAATCTGGCGTGTCGTGCGTGAACACCGGGATGATCCTTTCAGGGAGAACAATCTCGCACAAGCTGTCTCGAGGTTAAATGCAACAATCCCTACGACCTCACACACTATGGCGCCGCAACATCTCACCACAAATGACCTTAGGGCCCTCTTAGAAGATCAAAGGCAGTTGTATCATAGGGTTTGCGAGCTGGCAAACCACCCGTCAGTGTTAGGTTTCTCTAGCACTACATTCAAGATAATGATGCTCCCCGATCAATATGCCTCCCACGTTCAGGTACACTCAATTTTTTTTATTTTTATATTATCGGTTTCTATTTCTTTTGCTCATTCGACTGCTTCTCTTTTGTTAGGCATTTCCGGAAGACAAAGAATTGATCGACAACCCTATCCCAAACTTCTTCTATCTATTTATGTTCTTCGGTGGAGGTTGCATGCCAGGTTCACGTAGAAGGCGACATACCTCATCCAACCGTAGTGTTTCGGAGCCATCTAACACAGCAACATCCCGTCGAAGAAACACTGCAAGAAGACGCGCTCCGGCAACGCGCGTGCAACCAAACGCCAACGACGATGAAGACGACGATTTCATGCCCATGCAACCCTCAAGACCTCCGCCTCCACTCGAAGACCCTGACGACGAGGCATTTAGTGAATCTGTTTTGCGAGAACGACCCTCCAACAGCGACTTCTCAGCGCCACCTCGCCCACAGCCATCATCCAACCCCTACAGTATGGACATTAACTTCAGTAATATGTCTCGGCGGTGGGATCGAACATTTCCGTAAGATTAGGTGGCATAGCATACCATGTGTACAAGCTTTTATGTGTGTGACATAGCTTTTATTTTGTATGATATGTACTCATGTGCACATGGTTTTTATTTTGTACGATGTTTCATCAGTTTCCATGTTTCCTATTTTATTAAGTTGTGCCACAATAATCAAAAAAAAAATTATGAAAAACATAAACGAAATATGTTTTTTTTTCTTCCTGTCACCCTTTAGGTGGGCGACTTTTCCTTGTCGCCCTTTTAGTGGGCGACTGGTTCCTGTCGCCCTTTTAGTAGGCGACTGGTTCCTGTCGCCCTCCAGGTGGGCGACTTTCCCCTTGTCGCCCACGCGTGGGGCGACTAGGCCCCACCAGACCGCGGCCTGGGGGATTTTAGTCCTTGTCGCCCGCGCATGGGGCGACTGGCCGAAATCGCCCGTCCTTCGGGCGACTGGTCGACTAGTTTTGCAATTTTCGAAAACATGCGGTTATTTATAAAAATATAATAAAAAATTCGATTAAAAATAAAAAAAATTCCTCATAAGTGGCCCAGGGATTGTAAGGCTTAATGCTAACTTACAGGGCCGGTTGGCTAGCCTTAGGCTGGGCTTCTCACCAAAAGTTATTTGATGGGCCGTTATTTTGAGGCCTCAGACGCGCAAATGAGTAAGACCAGTAGAGTGAGAGATGCTTAACTTACTAAGGTGATTGGAAGAAGAAATTACCAAGTCATCATTACCACAGAACGCAACAAAATCACTGCTATGATATACAATTGTTGCATGTACTGAACATGGTTTCTGTCTCTCTGAAATCTACAGTACCCGTCCTAAACAATAGAGTCCCTACATCATCAAGCCGTCTTCAGGCTCAGGCATTGGTACATCCAAGCACCCTGCCTCATCTCGTCCATCCTCCTTGCCTCGCTCTGAAACCTCACCGCCGTCTTCGTTACATCAACCTCTCCGAACAGCGCCAGCTCGGAATCCGTGGATGTCGAGGACACCGCCGTTGTCCCGGAGTCAGAGTTGGACGATGTCTTGAGCCGCTTCCCCTGCTGCCTTCCGACGTTTCCACTGCTACTGCTGCTGCTTGTCCCAGTTGCAAGAGTCAGCTCCAGGCTGCAGTCTTCAGCCGGTGCAGGGGCAGGGGCCTTGCTGCTCGTGAAACTGAAGAATTGCTGAGGATTCATCGGCTTGTCACGATGAATGATTTCAAATTGTTGTTTTGGCTTAATGTCGATGATCGCCGGGGTGCGGGTTGATGCGGCAGGCTGCCCCTGCGGCATCAGCTGTTTCTGAACATGGTACAACCGGTGCAACTCATGTACCTGGTTCATCAGAGATGTAAAGAGTGGTGAGAACTTTTTGCTACCTTGTCTTGCTGATAATTCAGAATTTCGTGGAGACTACGGTGAAAATACATCGATATTATATAATTACAAAAGGAACTGGGTTCAGTTGAATGGTTACCTGTTGTCTGAAAATTTGCTCTTGCTTCAGAATAGCAAGCTTCATCTGCTCTCTGTCCATGTCTTGGTGAATCTTCCTACGCTTCTTGTCTGCTTCTTTGTCTGTCTCTTGTCTGTTTCATGAGAATGGATATGACAGTGAGTAATTCAGTTTGTACTTATAATGGATATAGGTTCTTTTCAAAACATCTGGAAAGCTATCTGCTTCATGATATTTCAGTGCCATATCACTGAACCTTTTCAGGTTACGTGTTTAAAGCTGATTTGTTTCGTGAAATTGTCATGCCATTGATCACTAGAACTTTTGCAAGTTAAGTCCCAATGATTTCCATAGATATTTTCTAGAGTACAAAACTTCAGAAAAATATCATTGCAGAATTCGACTTTGTCTTCAGTTGTAAGGATTCAAAAAAAAAAAAAATCAAGGGAATCAAAAGAACAAAACGTTCCATTGTGATTGTTGAATTTCATAATGCAGTAGACTGAAACATCATCTAGCACAGAATTAATTTGAACCATTTGGGTATGCACCGTTTCATGATGAGCCTTTAACAAGGGACTTGAAGTCCAGAACACAACCTATCGAATCTATCTTTTCTAGCTAAAAATAATTAAGAAAATCACAAATTCTTCTAGGCATTGGTTGTCACCAGCTTTCTCACTTTTATGCAGAACAACACAACGAAATAGTTGAGTTTACCAAACAACAATCGAAAGAAACAGAACAATCTGTGAAACACTTCCGAACCATGCACAAGGAGCACAAAAGGATCTGCAAAAGTCTGAACTGGGAAACACATATCACACACTCTGAACTCAAGAAGAAACAAGAGGAAGACGAACAGAGGAACCCCATGCTCACCTCTATCTAGACTCTCTGAACTCCGTATGATCTCTGGAGGAAGACAGGGCACTATCTAGACTCTCTGAACTCCGTATGATCTCTGGAGGAAGACAGGGCACTCCTCTTCTGCTCTTTGTACCTCCACGGCACGGCGAAACAAAGCAACCCAAGAAACTCTGTTTCTCCTTGGAGGCAAGCAGGTTGGCATGTCATGTATATCTAGTGAGGCAGGGTGGGAGGAGGAGATTGAGATTTAAGATTCTCTCGTCCTGCTGTCATGAGCTTCACAGCCCATGTGTGGGGCCCTTGCTGGCATGCCAAACAAATCCAAGTTCCTCAGGCCAATGAGCTCGTGTATCTTAGTGTGTGAAAGATGCTTCCATGTAGTGCCAAGAAAAGGATAGGCCTATGATAATGAGCAGGCCCAGCTATTGTATTCTCATCTGCACCCAAAAGCCTATGCATCCCCTGACATTTCTACACCAACTCTGCATGCTTTTTTTCATAGGTTGACCTAACCTATTGCTTGTCTTTATTTTCATAAGCACTCAGTTTCAACCCTTCTAGAATACGTCATGTGAAATATTTAACAGCAATCATTTTATTGTAAAATAGGCATGTCTGTTTATGAAAGTGTTTCTTGACAGGTCGTTTGCCCCTGTGGTGTACCTCTGGCCTCTTGGGTTGTGTAGCAGATTCCAAAAAAAAATAATGTTTTGTGAATCACTACTTCTAAGGAATCATTGAGGAGACAACTCAACAAGCCGTGTGTTTAGATCACTAAGTATTCACATGCGAAGCGGATTAGTACTGTCATTACCAGTTGTCCAACTCCTTATATATATTGCTTGCATTACTTTACAGTATCACTCTAAGTCAAACATATCTGCTTCACATGACAAACAAAGGTACCGAACGATTGAGACAGCTCCTAGAAATATTAGTTTAGCACAGTCGTGCTTCTGCCAAGATAAGTTTGTTTTCCTTAGCTAATCAACTAACTGATACAAATTTTCTTTGGGTTGACTATCCCGTTTCCATATTTCCTTTTCTTTAGGGAAGGTTTCCATATTTCTTTTGAAGGGTTAGCTTAGAATCGCTTGGGCAAGTGTTAAGTCAATACAAAAACTGACAAACTATAGTTATCACCTTTATACGACAAAAATCTATAACTTGTGATGTGTCATCCAAGCTTTGGCCTTTCTTCACTTACACGGTAATGTAATTATGTATCTAACAGAAATGGTATTTTCCGATCCATGGATATAAAAATTAAAAATGAATTCAATCCTTATTTAATATGTTAGTGGAAGTTTCCTATTATTTCATCGTGTTTGCTGATTTTAATTGTATCATCAATATAAGGTGCGGGCCACCTGGTCTTGTACTTGTTTGAAAAATAGATTATAAAAGTTATGCTGATCAGACTCACAATATAAACTTTGCGCCATTATTGGACTATATTCAATTAGAGATTCGCTAATGTGATTAGATTGTCATGATCTCTGAAGTAGTTGGTGGCATGTTCTGATCCAATGCTTTTGATTAGTTTCAAACCTGCTTACATGATGTCAGCAATGCCATTGTCTGTAAATCTCATTGATTGGTTGATTTTATCATTTCCAGATTTTTTTTCAACATATAAGTACAATAGATTGTACTTTTTTTTTTCAGATTCAGCAAAGATCTGGTTTGGTTGGTTGTTGGATGCATACATAGCACTTCCATACCCACCAGCTTCAGTCTGCCCTATGTTATTGGAGTGCGGGGTTGTTTGATAAATTTTCGTAGTTTGTCCCGAAAGAAATAGACGACCCTGACCTCAAGAGGGATAATTGTACCTGGTCAATATGTGCAAGTGAAACACAACTTGACATGGGTACAAGAATTCTGTACTTCTAGAACACTTTATTTTCTTTAACAAGAAATACTTTCCCTACTATTTCTGGTACCAGAATACAGTCTAACGTTGAGTCTATAGCCATTTGATTCATGGAGCAACCCGAGTCTGACAATTCTGGATGTCTTTGTCAGAATTTTGATGCTTAGCATCTGGAAAAATGGTATGATTTATTTAACCAACATTCAGCCACGCGAAAAAGACAATAGTTCCAATCTCCACCCCATTAATCTTATCCCCTAATCAGTATGACCTAACCTATTTATCGAATATTGATTGGTTTGATGGGTCTAATATTTGTTTATTGCAGGCCAGTAAACGATTTGTGTTGATTAGCGCATCGAAAGGGATTGTGGCTGAAGAATAGAAGAACACATCACTGCAAATTAAAAATCCCTATATAGTTAATGTTGACAGATTTGTTTTATTATATTTACGCCTTGGATTCAATTCTATATGGTTTACCACGTGGTGTGAAACTCTCAACGCGTGATCGGAAAGAAGAATTTCCATAGTTTCAAAAATATTTTAGAAAAGAGGTAGGTTGGTATATTTAGACAGTATGACCAATTATCGATACTTAACTTTTCGCAAAAAAGATGCTTCTTGGCAAAAAAAAAAAAAAAAGATTTTTAGTACCTCAGATTGGTAACTGCCCTTTTCAACCAAAGAAGCAGAAGGACGGCAATACAATATAATTTTATAAACTACACAGAATTATTCCATAAATAATACACACAGTGCAAAAATGCAGAAGAACCTTCCTCGAGGAAATTTCCATGGGGCAAGGTAAAGACACATTCAGCATTTACAAGAATGGATACAAACTCACTTGGAACATCTTCTTTTCTGTTCCGCCTTTTTCTTTTTCTCTGTACATACCAACTTATATAAATTCTAATAAACTGCTGTAGGGGACTCCCCTCCAGTTTTCCTCAAAAAAAATAATGATGCGATATTATGCCCTAATGTCAAATCATTACTCATATTTCGCTTGTCTCAATAGAACAAAATAAACATTGAATCTACCTACTTCTCCTATACTGTTCTGATAACTGCACATGCGTAGATTCCAAATGCATGTGCTCAAATCTCTTAGATATTTTATGTCCTGATGGTCAGATCGAAGTGTACATAATTAATTGTATTGTAGGAAGCTTAAACGTGCACTCAAAGCTAGTCTGCTGGTGGGTGTCTCTGATATATATGGGTAACATGTTCGCCAAAGTTTGGACAGAAAAAGTAAAGTAAGCCTTAAAAATTGGTGACATATTTTTTTGGACAAAATGGTGACATGTATGATATCTCTTGTGAGTATACCATAGATGGAGATGCAAGACGGTAGTTAGATCCTACGGTGGCTGCAAGCTAAAGAAACATTGTATCCTGTTATATTTAGTATTTTTTTTAGTAACCAAAAATGTCGCCTTTTTCGAACTAAAGACTTAGGTAGGGTTTTGTCTCATTCCTATAGGCAACTGAGATTTTGTAATCTCTACATCACTTTTTTCATCCCTTGGATATTGACCCAACCATCTAGATCATCCCGTCCTCTTTTGACTGCATCCTCTTCATTGAAACAACAGAATGTTCCATATTCAATAGAAAGTTTTCCATCTTCAAAAGAATAGTCACCTAAGAAATAAGAAAGTTCCTAATCACCTAAGAACTAAACTATTCAAGCTACAGTTGGAAAATGTTCTAGCTGTATAAGAGTGTTCCCCACGTACATTTCTTTTGTACTGAAATTGTGCCTGAGAGATACAAATTCTTAGTTGCCTAAGAACTAACAAATCTCATATGTGGTTGTGCTAGTTTTTGCATATACACTCAATCGTCTATATCCCAACTAATTATTAAATGTTTTTTTCTTTTCTTAATTAAGAAGTGGTGCGCTATGACTCTCTGCAGTAGAATACACCTCCACTCGCTCTTACACATGGGAAGCAAAGAGGGCCACAGACAGTACAGCACACATTGCCGGGATAAGGAGGCACAGCCTCATTCATTGTGGGGGCCGATAATTTCTCTGTCTGAATATATACATGGCTACTGGTCCAACGTATCTAGTCCAAAGTGCCCGGAAAAAAAGGCCAATCAAGTAACTTATTGCATCTGCTCAGATGGGTGCGTACTGAATGAACTACAAGGATAGAGTAACTAGACAACTTTAAGCTATAAAATCATTGTGTTTCACAAAGGAAGTTTAGCCAAGCAAGTAACGAACTGGATACGTACAGCAATGTCTAGTCAAAAGTTGGCCATGATTTAGGTTGAAGTTGCCCTCCATCTTTCAAAGGACATGTAAAGTTCTTTCTATCTGTTGAGATATCTTTGACACCATGACGTATGTGCTAAATTTATCGTTTTATGAAAAACCATTGCAATGAGTTGGAGTTTCCCAGCAACAGAATATAACGACTGACAGAAAGAGATCAGACTGCCCAAAAGAAAGAAAAATTTGTTTTCAAAAAAATAAATCAAGTCTTGCTTGTGCCAGTGTCCAAAATTGCATTTACTTCTTAATCACAGAGTTTCATTATTTTCACTATGAATAAACTAGAAGTACCAAAGCAGATGTCTGTATCCCACCAATGTTAGTTATTAATCAGGATTCTTTAGCAGGCAGCAGCTGCTTGACACTCGCGCCGCCACCGCGAACACGCAGACGGCCCACAAGAGTGACCATTGTTGGGGGACAGCAGTTGAGAGACCGCGCCGCCACCGTGAACACGCACAGGCGGGTGGCCGACGCCGCCTCCATGGCGTCACGCGCGGCACCACCGAGCCGTGGCTGTCAATGTGGAGCCGCCCAAGACGACGACCATCAACGGCGACCATGAGCGACCTCGACCAAGTAACAGAGGAAGGGGAGGGCGATGGCGGCGGTTAGGGCTTGGCCAGCCGATGGCGACCAATTAATATATTGAATTAATTAACTAATTAGTTCAATATCTGACATGTCATTATAATAACGTGTCTCTTCCAAACAACTAATCTTGATTTATTATTCCTGGAAAGTGAATGAAATGTTTGATCCTTACAAAGTTCTTGACATTCCTTCATCAACTATAGGGAAATACATATTTGATTCCTAACAAAACATAACAAAAAATTTTAGCTGAGAGTATTTCATTATGTGAAGATCCATCAAACTAAATTTCCAATTAGTCAACCATATAACATCATCATAGACCAATAGTATATCAGGGTAAACTATAAATGATATAGGTTGGTCCATGCATGCTTAGCTCTGCCGACCCCTGATTATAAATGCCATGTAACCTGAATAGGCGCCAGTACTTGAAGGATAAAACGTCTTGGACTCCTGGGTCGTTTTTTTCGAACAATCAAAAGGTGCGAATGTAATCAAAGAAATCTAGTGCGGAGTGTGTAATGTGAGTGTGTTGGTGGTGTACAAGTTCTTATCCTATTTTTTCTTCATAATTTAATGATACACAGCTCTCTTGCATGTTTGAGAAAAAATGAAACTTGAAAATATGTTCTTTAGATATAGCAGCAACAAGCAATTATTCCACAGTTATGGGCTAGTTCACATTATAATGGATAGCCTATAGCGTTGTATTATTAGTGTTATAGTTAATTGGTGGCTTGGCTTGTCCAACTAATGTGATATTGTGTACATTTAACGAGCTTATCGTTGTTAGGTCCTAGCTAAGTTAACATTGGTACTTGTTAAAGTAGTTAACCAACCGAGTCCTTCTTTATATTGGAACATGTATTATCTTTGTTTGATTTTGGGCTATCTCGATCGCCAAGGACACCTCACAAGTTGCTGCAAAATTGATAAGATCAAAACCTCTCATTTTATTTTATTTTAAATAATGTTGATGCACTTGCTTCAGATCAAGTGCACCTGTAGAAGGAATACACACTTTGGATAATGCTTTATACGTTCTGATCGGATGCGTCTCAAAATCAACACCACCATGAGACCGACCCAAGAGCATCCGATCATTGAATTGTCTTTTTGCACACTTATAGCAATTTGTTTTCTATTTCTTCTATTGGCATATTTGGCTAAACCCAAAACGTTGGGTCAAGAGGGAAATGCTGCATAGGGCAGCTGAACACCTTACACTATCAACGCTGAAGCTTGTTAAGTGCATACTGTATCAATATAAAGCAAGTATTGAAACATTATATGACTTAAACTACTTTAAAGTTTACATACCAAATAAATTATATCGGGGATTCATTGTTTTTGATGTCCAAGTAGCCAGTCGTCATTTTTTACATAGATAATTATCAAATCCAAATCCTAACAGTTTTCTTTGCACACCCAACAGTACTGGCTAAGTGATTTGAACAAATAAAGTAACACCAATTATTTGGCCATTCCCTCACAACAATTGATGAAGCTAAGAATTCGAGCAAGACAGGTGCTGTTATTAGCTCTTAAACACCCGTGTCACGCTTCCGTTCGCACACTTGGCAGGTCACCATCTACACATGAGCACTCCAATAGAAGCAGCATGTAAGTGAAACTTGAAAGTGATGGAAGAGATGCCTCCAGACTCCGGGTACCCTGATTGGACACTGGGCAGACAGAGGTTTGGCAACTGGCAAATCTCTAGCCATCAGCCAGTCACCATCACCAAAGAGAACAAAGCATGTAAAAGGCAGCACACACATCTCTGAATTGCATTGCAACGAAGGCATCTCAGTCAGGGGACAACTTCCATATCAGCATTTATCCTCTCTGGAGCACACCGCTTTGATTGATTGCTTCATGCCAACTAACCTTTTGCAGATGCAGAGAACTTCTCTCCCAGTTTGTCGCTCTCGACGTGCCCAACTTGGCATTGAGATCTTCCAGGGGATGGAACTTTGGAACTACTGCGAAACTCAAAATGTACAACAATTAGATTGAGATGGTGAGCTAACAATTGTAAACAGTAGTATCTTTCAGTGAACATATAAAACAAAACTATTCAACGCATCTCTGCCAATTAATGAAAACGTGTACATGGATCTGAGTCATGACTGTTCAAGATCTGCCCACAACAGTGGTTTAAGAATTAAGAGATGGGTGACAAGATTGTGGCTGCCTGTTTCATGAAAGATCCATCTCGCAATCGTGGTTGAACTACCCACGCAACATCATTACAACTCTCATGACAGGTTGGTTGGGTGCTACACCTAGTAGAGTGAAAGCAAAGGGATAAGTTCTTCGTTCTTCCTTGCAGTAGTGGACATGGCAAAGTGGATCCGCGACTGCAACTAAAGACACTAAAGTACAAAATCCTAAATCAGCCTGTTCGCATCGCTGCTCTGCAACAACGGTTTTGCAGTAGCTACAGTGTTCCAGTTATTTCTTCAGCAGCCGCTACAGTGTTCGCAGTTATTTCTTCAGCAGCCGTTACAGTAAAACGGCTGCATCGCAGTGAGGCGAACAGGCTGATTCAGGATCAAGAGATTGTGTCCTTTGCACAAATTAGCTTTTGGCTACATTTTTTTTTATACATGTCAAAAGGTTTATGGATCAAGAGATAGGAACACTTGTCGAAGGCTTCTTCGAGCGCCTAACAAGACAACGGAATATGGCTTTAGTTGACTGGCCAAAAGGCAGCCACAAGTTATAGTCAGTTCAGTACTATCTCTGGATTCCTTCAGCTGGGCCTGAAGTATACAGTTCCACTCCACTGAAGAATGCATTAACAAATTCAGAGCGACTAGTAATTCATAAAAAATGGTGATTCGATTCAACCAATTTGCGGCTTTGATGTTACAGCCAATCATGCAACTCGTGGGCATATGTTTGTTACATGGACCTTCCTTTTAGGAAAGGCAAAAAAAGAGAGTTGGCATCTTACGAGTCAGAATTCGGAACTGGTTTCTGAAATCCAGATTGGTAGTGACTGAAGCATAAAGAGCAGAAACGTGATAGTGAGGCGCACAACTAAAGGGCACATATTCTCCACGCACCCAGATGCTTTAACTTGTTGATGCTGGATCCTGGACTTGAAACATGTAAAGAGATTCTTGTTTCTTGTGAAACACGGTTCATTTCATTGGGTTGAACCTCGGGTTCTGTGTTCATGCTTGGTCCCATTACAGAGGATTTAATTAACCTCCTGGTGGCTATTAACCAGGAAAGAGATTTTTTTTTTTTTTTTGCGAGAACCAGGAAAGAGAAACTAGTCATGTAGAATAGTATGAAATGCAAAGTGGGGCTTGGTAAACCGTGGTCTCCTTCAAGAAAACTCATCAAGTTGGGACGATATATACAAAGCCTCGTGAGCTTATATATGAGAGTGGAACAAGAATAGACTGCTCGATATATTACATTTTTTCTTTTGAGCAAGCTCGAGATATTACATGGTACAAAGGGGAGACGTTTTCCCTCATCAGAAAAAAAAAGAGAGAACGCATCAGAAAAAAGAGAACGAACAACATCAGAATGAAGTCTCGGTCCATAAAAGCATACTCCCAGGCTGGGCCTGGCACGATTCATTCAACCGAGCCGAGAACGAGGAATATAAACACAAAAGCCCAAAACGTACTAGCCCAATATCAACAAACATGATCAACCCATCTAAGGCCCAACCAGTGCAGCGCTAGGGTTCCTCGCCTCCCGCACCGGTATATAGTCTTCCCCCAACTCGCGCCGCCTCTTCTTCTCTCTCTCTCCCTCACGCGCCGCCGCCGAGAAGAAAAGAAAGGAGACAGAAGGAGAAGACGCAGAGCTTGCAGCGATGGGCCACTCCAACGTGTGGAACTCCCACCCCAAGAACTACGGGCCCGGCTCCCGCGTCTGGTAACCGACCAACCGCTCTTATCTCTGCCGCTGCGGCGGCGCAGCTTGTCTATTTTGTTTCTCCGGTTCATGAAGCTTTGTAGGATGTGATGATGACTTGATCATAATTAGCTGTGATGAGAGTAGTTGACGGATCTGGTGGTGTTATTGTCGGAATGTGATGGGTCGCTTAGGTATCTGCTGTTTTTGTGATTTACGTCGGTATGCTGAGGAGATGTCTTCTGCGAATCCTCTGCCTTAGCTGTCTAGGTTTGCTAGGATGTTATCAATTGGTCATTTAGCCGCCTTTTATCTTTCCGAGTCCATGTTAATGTAATTTCAGTTGGTCATGTGACTGTCCTCATGGTAGTAACATCTGAAAACTTGTTAAAATTGCTCACTTTTATTGACGAGCATGTTAGCTGTTATTGCTTGCGGCTGATATGATGTTCTGGTGAACAGAAAATAAGCTTTTTTCAAAGTGTCATTACAATCATGGCCGTTTTCCTATATTTTTTCCAGGAATTGATGGTTGTTTTATTGTGGCCTTGTGGGCTTCTTAGGAGTAATTGTTTCATATGTCGGATTGCTTTCTTACTCCGAACGTGTTCATGTTTTGCAGCCGGGTCTGTGCGAACCCTCACGGTCTGATCAGGAAGTACGGACTCATGTGCTGCAGGCAGTGCTTCCGCAGCAACGCCAAGGACATTGGCTTCATCAAGGTAGGCTCATGGCTTTTGCTGATCCTGCTTGTGCAGTAAGCTATGTAGTGTAATTAGCTTGGTCTGGATTGCTAGATGCTGTATCTAGTAATCTGTGCATTGCAATGTGCTCTTTTGTTTCATACATAATCTGTTGTTACAATTGTTACACTAGTGTTCATTTGTAATTGTGTAAATACCATTTATGCAACTAAACATGTTAATGTGATGCTTATGTGCTTTTGAAATTGGCCAAGGACTTCATCTTATTATATGTGTTACACTTGCAGTACCGCTGAAAACCTACTGTCTTGCTGCTGCTGCGGAGAGGTTCAGCTATATCGGAGAAGCTATGGATCCTTCAATAGAGGGCTTAGTTTATTTTCTAGTGTTCTGCTCAGCCTTCAGACTGATGTGAAATTCTACCTTGTTAAGGGTTTGGTGTAAACCATGTGGCCGTTGAACTAGCCATAATCAAAGATTGAAGTATTTTGTCTCATTCGATATCTGCTGTTACCCTACTTGTGCTGTTGCTTAATTACAGTTGATCTGATACCCACTGATATCTCGAAATTTAAATATATGCTTTACAGCTGGGCCTTGTCATGTATATGATTCTATTCACTGATTTAAGTATTTTGTGAAATTTGGTCTTATTTGAGATTTGTGATGTGATGGTTGTGGTGTTACCTGCATTTCTGTAGTTTATGTGCTACTTGTATACACTGCCTCTTTATAGTTCTTAATTATTTTGTCAGCATTGGGGAGAATTAGGTGGCAAATCTTGTTGATACATGTGGATTTGATAATTGTTCAAGCAAGGATTCTTGTTATTATGCCTGTTCTTCTGATTAACAAGACATGAGATGCAGCGCGGTTTGTTGAATGTTGTATTATTTCTTCGTTCCTGTTGCCTTTTGTAAAAAATAAAGACTCTGCAGCTGTTTTCTAAATGTATATCTTGTGTCCGGTGGGCATCATATTCTGGGAGGTTGGGGCATATTGCTTGTACAACTAGTTTGTTGAAGAGTGAATACATATTGCTTGTACAACAAGGTTTTCTGCTCTAATGTGCATGTATGCAAAAACTGCGTCTGCTTATGAAGACTGAATATGAGATTTTTCAATGTCGTGGTGTTGCTCCAACAAGCTGTTGTAGCATGGATAGATGCTGATTGGGGTGTCGTGCGTTTTTGTGTCTATCCTAGCTGCACTATTTGAAAATTTTCTTATGTACTAGCTTTAGTCCAATTTAGCTGAAACTTTTATTCTACAGTTTCCATGATATCCTTGGATTTCATAGTTGTTTAAAGAAGGATTGGATGAATTCTGCTTACTGTGAATGAGCCGAGATGTGAATGAGCCGAGATGCAGAATTTGCTTGTTCAATGCGGACAACATTATTAGTGCAGTCTGCACTAATAATACAATATTTCGCGCTGCAAATTCTGCTGCAAATTCCGCGCTGTCATGTGACCCTAAGTTAGAAGGGTTATTAGTATGCGTGTGTGTACGATGTTGGACTCTGCTATGCTGTTTTGTTAAGCCAAATACACTATTTCGGTTTCCTAGCAATGTTGACATCGGATATGTTAATTTTGATGGGATGCTCGAACCGGACTTCCCAAGGTTTTACTGTAAAGCTTAAATACTGCCACTTCCGATTTTCTAATCAGAGTCTAGATTATGAAGCTGGATATATCTTATATTGTTTTAGACAACTGAATGATTCCATTACCATTTATTTGACTATCCTTGATCTCTGCGTTTCCTGCGTTATATATATATATATGTTCTGTCTCAGAGGTGGGTTTATTCAGTTAATATAATGCAAACTGGCAAAAATCAATTCTTCATTTTTTTCCTTAAGATAAACTGACTATTGCATGATTGTCTTCAATGGCGGAGCCAGCCTCAAATCAAAGAGGGGGCCGATCAAACAAGGCTAGCTAGGATCGGTGACCAGAGTCTGGGAATTGCAATGGTGAGGAACGCAGAGTCCAGCGAGGCAAACCATGAAAGCCGTCGACGCATTGGATGAGCGTACACCGATGCACCCATATTAGAATCTGCAGCACTAGCGAGCACTGAGAGTTTGAGCACGCAATGTACAAACGAAAGACCCATACTGGAATTTGCAAAATGATTAAAAAGAATGAGCAATGACAGACCCATAACAGCAAAGTGTTTAGATGAAAAGTTGAGTGAGAAGCTCCTGCTAGCAATGAAGTGAAACGATTGTGAAGGAGCAGTGAATCGATGATGGGTTCTTGCATGGTTTTCGTTAATTTTTTAGGCTCAAGCACTAGTCTTTTTGCTCCCTATCCCTCATTTTATCTACCAAGAAGTCCAGCAGACGGACAACTTGATTCTTACAGCTAGCAATACGTTTGGTGTTCATAGATTTTCCTGCGCTAAGGGGGGGGGGGGGGGGGGGGGGGGGGGCGTTCTGGCCCTGGTGTAGCTCCGCCAGTGATTGTCTTGTCTAATTTAGTTCTTGTATTTTGATGCGAAAACCGAAGGGTCGTTGATAGTTGTCATTGCATTATTTGTAGTCTGAAGCTACACTGATTTCCCACTATTGTTCTTTTTTTTTTTTCCGTGGAATGCAGTAAACAGTTCCCAGTTTCAAATGCAATTATAGGTCTCTGTATTCTATTATAGTTTGACAATTTGGTTTTCTTGTTCCACCTTAATCTAGTTCTAATGAAATGATTGCCCGTGGCTCATTAATGTTCCGATGATCATTTGCCCAACTAAAAGTCCAGAGGACAGCTAGCTGCCTAGCTTGTATCTTGCGAAGGGCCGAGAACAATGAGATGAACTTGGCTCACTTAGGAGTACATATTCAAAACTCTATGTTCTGATTTGTGAGTCTGATCCCTAATCTGTTTCTGTGGCATAATTAATACCAGCTAGACTGTTGAAGTTTCCACGAACCGTGTTTGTCATGCTTAATACAAAACAAAGCACGTCTTGAGCTGTTTACATACCCTTGCATTCATCATGTTGATTATTTATTCTCAGCAGTGTAAATGAAGGGTGTTGCACGTAATGCTTTGTTTGTATTATCCAAGGCAGTTATATGAGTTGAAAAAGAAAAACTCAGGTGTTCGCAAGGAGCAATATGATCGTCACAAATCACTGAAATATACGTTTATGGGTTAAATCATTCATACATGGAACAATGGAGTATGGTATAACATGATCCTTGAATATCTCTCATTCCACAAATCACTGTCTGCAAAAGAAAGGAAACTTTTGCACTGCATACCGAGTTGATATTATTACCTTCTATTTTATTTGTGACCTGCAAGCACTTCTCCTCCATGATCACCAACTGTTCCCATTTTCTAATTTCAGGACACCTACTAATCTTTTCTTATAAATGACGACTTGTGCTTGGAATTGTTTTGTCTGTTATCATTCTTGTGACTTGATAACTAGCTAATCATATGAATAATTTAATTCGTTAAAAAATATGAATCATTTAATATAAGCTTATAATATAGACTTGATTATTGGTCCTCGCTTGTTTTAGACCATGAGCCTATGACATTATATTCTCTTGCACCCGTTGGAACATTAGTAAGAAAGATAATGCCACCTCTTAATATTGCTCAATGGGCAAACGATTCCGTGTATGATCTTTCCGGTATATGGAGAGGAAGATCTTGAGGGATGGGGGCATTGCACTTGAGGTATAAACTAGTGCTGCTTAGTTGTCATCCTACTGTAATTAAGATTTGGTTGAAACTTGAGTCAAAATTTTATATGAAAAGATTCTCCTAAAATGCAGTATAAATGTCTGTGGTCTCCTACACTGAGCTCACAGAAAGCATTACCAAGTTTCCTCACATTAGAGCTTAGGAACTAGAATAGAAGGTTCAGAGCAGTAGTATGGAGACAAAATTTACATCCGTTTGGAGTGAGGAATCTGAGATGATTGCTCACCTGCAGTCCATGTTCTGGAGCAACAGCGATTCTGATGTCAAACTTTCTTCTTACAACACTAGCACTGATTCTTGTGTCACCGCGAGCACAATGCCCAGTGGCTTATTACCTCACTTTGAAAGTCAGTGTTACAATGCAGTTTCTTTGATGAACACTGCCATGGATTGGTGTCTTGATCATAAGAGTCAAAGCATCACAGCGACTACTAACGCAGTTGCTGGTGGCAAGAGAATGTTTCCTATGGATGAGCAGAGGAAGAAGAGCAGAAGCACTACGAAGAAACTCCATACTGTTGCCCAGGTAAGCCAAGCTCACTTTCAGAAAAAAGTATAATTCTGTACTCAAACTGTTCTGACGTTATCGTTCGTGCAACTTATTTCAGTTATCAAGGACATTGAGTTCAAGTACTCTTGATGATGAGTCCAATACCCAGATTGCCAATCAGAGTAATTCCTGGTCCTGCAGCTCTGAAGATGATTCGAATGGTGTATGTGAGGAATCAGTTGCTCTGAAACAAAGTGACAGTTCAAGCGGTCGTAGCCGTTCCTCAAAGAATTCACAGAGCCTTTATGCAAAGGTTGGCACTAGTAAATTTTGATTTCGCTGTGAATATTGAACCGTAAGCTCCTTTCCTTCTCATGGCGTTTGTCATACGTTCATGCAGAAGAGAAGAGAGAGGATTAATGAGAAACTAAGAATACTGCAGCAGCTGATCCCCAACGGAACCAAGGTAAACTTGTGGTTCTCTAACATACTGCCTTGTAAACAGTCTATACGTAAGAAAACTGATTGTATGTTATCCTGTAATTTGCAGGTTGATATCAGCACTATGCTGGAGGAGGCAGTTCAGTACGTAAAGTTTCTGCAGCTCCAGATAAAGGTAATTGTTCATGTTTCAGTAAGTCAGATCATTAGATAAAGAAACAATGTTATCAAACTTCATCAACCACAACTCTAGTTCTGGCTCATATGCGTAGTGTTAACATGGATCCAAGAAAATAGTAGCAGCACTTCTGCTAAATGCTTACAATATTTTCAAAATTCTTCAGCTAATGGTTTACAATAATTTTTCAGAATATTCGTGTCGTAGTCTCAGAATGAGACATATACCAGAAGTCTATCTAATGTTTTACTCAACAATTTCAAATTTAGGAAAGAAAGCAGTTTTGCACGAGCCTTCTTGGTATAAATTGCTCTCATTGTCCCTTTTTGTCCCTAACAGCTGTTGAGCTCTGACGACACATGGATGTACGCGCCACTTGCCTACAACGGTATGGGCATCGATCTCAGCGCGAGCACTGCCGCATACCAATCCTGACTGCCTGAAAGGATTGGCTGAACTGATAATAATTTCAGAGGGATTTGAGCTGGAGCGCCGTGTTGCTGTAAAGTCAACCCTGTTACATGATGCATCTGTTCTAGATCTACAGTTGCCCCTAACTTCGTCGGCTGCTTCTTGTAAGATCAAGAAGTCCGCTTGATAATAAATTTAGAGGAAGGATTTTCCCCTTGCTCTATGGAGGAATAAATGTATCAAAGGTGTCACCAATTTATGAAGGTGAGACCATGTAGCCTGC
Organism: Eragrostis curvula; assembly: GCA_007726485.1. Lineage (NCBI taxonomy): Eukaryota > Viridiplantae > Streptophyta > Magnoliopsida > Poales > Poaceae > Eragrostis > Eragrostis curvula. The sequence goes on from RWGY01000775.1 coordinate 41,747, forward strand.
ATTTGGGGCCTTAAAACTCTGATGGTGGTTCATGGAAATTTCTTCAGCTAATCTGTTGGGATCATCATGAGAAAACTCAGGATTTCTCTCTCTACAAACGGGACGAAATAATACTTGTATCTGATTGCCAGTTTGCTTGGGCCATATACCTGACCCATCCGTGTGGATCGGCTACAGTTTAAGGTCACCATCTTGGCCCATACAAGGGACGAGTTGGGGATCGAGACGAGCTTACAGAAACTCCAATGTTGCTCTTTTGTCATGAATCGATCCCCAACTACTGAAAAAAAAAATCATCAACGTTGCTCTTTTGTCATGAATCGATTCCCAACTACGGAAAAAAAAATCCCTCAAAACAAAACAACTGAATTTTTTTTTCTTCATATTTTAACGCTTTAGCTTTGAGTAACTTTCATGACTTAAAAACAAGTAAAAGGTGAAAAAGCTGCTACCAATATACAGTAGCACAGATGGAGACTTCTCGGTTCTCATCCATGATACAAACCGTTTCTGTCATGGAACCTCAAAGTAGCAGCGCCATCTTGTCAGTGATACTAAATTGTTAAGCCATGACAAGTGCTAGCAGCACAATGCTAGTGGGACATGGGTTGTGTTAGCAATGGATCGCCAAAGCTGAACCAATCAGTTTGTCGTGTGTTGCTGCTGTGCTATTGCATGCATCGGTTGCTACAAGATTAAACAAGGGGTGTCACGGCAGAGTCCATTTTTTTTTTTAACCTAGCACTGAAATTTCCAGTTTTGGCAATGCCAGGTACACACCTCACGCCATGTTACCAACGAGGTTAAAGCAAGAAAAAAAATTTCAGTTACAAATACAATGTATGGCCCAGTTTCGGGTAGCTTCACTCGGCTTTCACGAGATAAGGACCTGTTAAGTGCCCTACACTTTTCATCTAATCAGTGAGCACTATCCATGTTTAACGTACAATTTTCGCTTTTCCGGGTTGAGCAACATTTGGCGTGCACTAGGCGTGTATATGCAAAGCTAAGTGGTTGCCAAGTCACAAAGAAGGCATCTAATTGCCTTACGCGTCATGTTCCTCTTCTTTTTTTCTTTTAAGAAAATCATTTTAGCAGTGTGCACATTAGAATTTTGTTCTACTCTCCTTTATTAAATATGTCTCTACTGACAAAGGGACTAACGCTAAATTTTGAGTTAATAACGAGACGAGTATTTCTAACAGCTGCTAGATAAAATTATCTGTAATCAAAAGATTTGAAACTTCTTCAGAAATTTAGCGAGAATATGCGAAAAACGTAGTAATTTTGAAATTATGGCTTCTGGCATATGAAGATTAGACGTGCTGCTTATCAGGACGTCCAACCAACCGAGCTAGCACTTGGCCCCTTGTGTGGTTCTGTGATGAGTTCTGACACAAGCACTTTGCATCACTCATTGATTCCTACAAAATACATCACCCATATTGAGGAAAAAGATTATTTCAAAAGCATCTCCCACTGCGAAGATTCCGAGAATTCAATGCTTTTTTCATCACAAGAGTGCAACTTATCCCCAGCTGGAGTTCAGGTTCATTGAATCTGGCCAAGATAGTTAACCATGGGGGAGGCAAGAATAACTCAAGGGCACCATTATTGTCCACTGAAATGGCGTTTCGCCGTTTTTAGAGCTTCCCAGAAATGCATACTACTTATCCTTTCTTAGAAAAAGTTGACTTGCTGTTGAGGTTTGTCTCACTCGAGCTCTAAAACATACAACTAAAATTTTGCTGAAAAACGTTACCTTTATTGGTATCCTAAAGTTCAAACCTGTTATCAGATTCACATTATCACACATAAAAAAGTTTATACCAAGATTTCAAGGCTTGCGTGGAACATGATTGAAACTATGCTGGTTTGTGCAAAATCAATATGTAACTCGCGTTGAATCCTTCGGTCAAACATATTTGGCCAGTCTTTGTTTTGATCTTACAGAGCAGAGTGCAGGGATTGTTCTTAGGATTTCAGTATTATACTAATAAGTAACAATTCAAATCCCAACGAAATTCTACGTCGCTGAACGTTAGGCCAGATTAAATTCAGCCATCTGGCCTGACGTTTCTACATCACTGAACAAAGCTGGGCCTGACACGTTGGCACACACAACAACACTGATATAGCCAAAGCCATGTGTGTGTATATATAGCACTCGCCGGCCACCGAACGCCATCGTCGTCGCTCACGGCGCCATGCTCGCAAAGGCTCCTCCCCGGCCGTGCTCCGGCGCCGGCGGCCGCGCACCGTGCACGAGGCCGGGGCCTGCTCTGCTCGCCGTCAGAAGGGGCCAGGGAGCAGGCCTTAAGCTCGTGGCCGCGAGGCCGGCGACGGTCGCGGCAGCGGCCGCCGGCGAGAGGCGAGCGGTGCCGGAGCCGGCCACCACGGCGGAGGCGAAGGACGGCGAGCGGCGGCACGTCAATGGGTCTGCTGTGGCAGGTGGTTGGAATCGATCCTCACTCTAGCTAGCGCTATATTTGGTTGATGATTTGCTTGATTACTTGCTTTCTTTTGTTAGGAATGATTATTGAATGCTGATTTAGATCCGAAACTCCTGATTCAAGTAGGATTACAGATGCCCAAGTTACCCTGGAAAAAAAAGAAGTTAACCAAGTATCATTATTAACTGACTAAATTATTCCGTCTCACAAAGATGTAACAGTGGTTAACTGTTCTCTTATAATTTCGAATTCAGGACAAACAGCATTCAATACTCATTGGGAAAAAGTAGCATTTATTCTTCTTTTCTTTTTTCCAAATATTCCTTTTGGTCTCCATGAGTTCGTCAGAGTTTCATAGTACACGTGTACAACTGTACTGCTAGGTGAGCCCGGATTTCAACCATCATTGGGTTATACGGACTGGCTTTTTTATTACATTTCTGACCATGTGCCACACATGACCCATTAGAATATTTCTACAGGTCTAATCCCTGTATTCTTTCATACTGCGTTCATTCTAGTTTCTTCAAACAAACAAACTGATCAAACTCCATTGTACGGAATGATAACGATCTCCATGAGTAGTGGTTATCTAAACGAATATAGTACCATGGGCTGATTCAGCTGCGTTCATCCTCGTAGCTGGGATATCATTATCGACGTGTTCGTCAGCTGACAAAAACCGCATGATTGAGGTCACCACAAGGGTTGAGCTGACTGCATTTGTTTCCTGAACATGACTCTGTCTCTGATTAGATAGGTTGAGCTTTCAGAGCGTTTTCCTGGTGATCAATTTTCGAATTGACTACATCCTGAGGCTCTTGTACACGCCAGCTTTGTTACTGGTTTGTACTGGATGCCACAGATATGATTACGGTAGAATGGGACATGTCTGATGGGATCTGAATTTAGTTCCACGATGCTCATGCTCGGAGAAAGGAGTCAAAGTTGATTGTAGTCTATATTTTTACATTTTGATCAACTGTTCATTTAACCGTTAACCTTGACATAAACTGGAATATATCTTTCTTCATTATTATGATTATGATAATAGAGAAAATCCATGATGATTGATTTGAAAAGAGCTTGATTGGTATGCTTCTTTACTGTGCAATTATTGGTTCTGATAAAGCCATAAGTTTGGTGATATAAGTTGTCACTTAATGGTTATGGCCACAGATTTTTTTTTTTTTTGAAAAAAAGGCAGGAGCACTGCCATTCATTAAGGAGGAGAGAAATGCAGTTACAACAGTTTAACAAAAGTATTACATGAAGCTGAGACACAAAACGGCAGCCTGAGGCTGACGTACAGTGAAAAAAGAAAAAACAAAAGCAGCATTCAAATGTTTTCAGCGATGGGATCGCTCCTTGTTGACGCAGCCAAGCGAAACAGCCGGATTTCATCCCTGATCAAAGCTGCAATTCGTGTCTCTCTCTCCTCCTTCTGTTCAAAAATCCTCCTGTTCCTCTCTTTCCAAATTTGCCACCAGCAAGTGAAAAGAATTCCCAATCTCTTTCGTTTTTCCTTGTTCGAGCCACCTTTCAGAAGAGAGATGACCCACTCCACAGGTCCTCCAGCCTGCAATAGAGTATTGTGATTAGGCAACTGATAGTAATCAGCCACTTTGTTCCACACTGTTTCTGCAAATTTGCATTTGGTCAAGATATGTGCTGCAGTTTCATCGTCACTCCGACATAGGGAGCAGGTCTCATTGCATGTCCAGTTGCGTTTGATCATGTTGTCAGCCGTCAAAACTCTGTCGTGCATCACTAACCAAGCAAAGAATTTACATTTAGGTTCTGCATGAGCCTTCCAGATCATTGTGGCCGGAAAATAAGTTATTGCTCCTTTGAATTGACACTCATACGCAGATGCTACTGAATATTGACCATCTGGTGTCCACCTCCATCGAATTACATCATCATGGTCTGTCAGATTAATTGTTGAGAGGGCTATGTATAGCATGACAAATTCTTCTAGCAGGATTGAGTTGTTAACATGTTTAAGATTTCTGATCCAATTATCATTATGCAACTCAGTGTGCACTGATCTTCTCTTGAGCCTTGCAACTTTGAATAAATTAGGTGCCAAATCTTTTGGTGATGTTCCTTGTAACCAGTTTGCTTCCCAAAAGGGGGTATTTTTACCATTTCCAACTGTTATTGTCGTGGAGCAAAAGAAAAGTTGCCTGTCAACAATGTCATACACTTTTAGTAGATGCTTCCAAGGCTTTTCACAGCTGTCCCAATTATGCCATAACCATCTCAATCTCAGTGCTCTCCCAAATTTTTCTAAATCCTTGATTCCTAGCCCTCCCCATTTTTTTGGTCTTAGGCATGTTTCCCAATTCACCAGGCAATGCCCACCCTTAACATGCTCTGGATCACGGCCCTTCCATAGAAAACTTCTTCTTATTCTGTCAATTCTTTTGATTGCCCATCTTCTCAATTTATAAATTGTCAAGAAAAAAGTTGGCATTGCAGTAAGGACTGTTTTAACAAGTAGCTCTCTTCCTGGATACGTAAAGAAATCTCTCTTCCAACCTGGCAATCTATTTGCTATTTTCTCCACTAGCTTCTGCATTATGGCCCTCGGCAGCTTCCTGAGCTGCAAGGGTAAGCCCAAATAGGTACAGGGAAAAGTGGATAATGTCATATTTGCTGCACCAATAAACTCCATATTCACTCCATTACATTGAATAGGGTAGAATTCAGTTTTGCTCATGTAATGGGAACTAACAAACGAGACTTCCATTCAAGACGAGTTCATGACTACAAATGTGGAGCACAAATGTTTGATAGTCTATGGGAAAATTCATTTCGATAATAATGTGCCTCACTATTTAGGATGCACTATCCAAAAAATTCAGGACACATGATTAACCAAGCCAAAATTGCAGATTAATTCATTTTTTTCCAACACAACCTTCAGCAGTTATGAAAATTTCATGGGTTTGACAGGTAATGGCAAGCTTGTGACCTCAACCGTTGGGAAATCAACAAATATTCTGTGGCATGACTGCCCCATAGGGCAGCATGAGAGGCAGAAGCTACTGAACCAGAAGGGTTGTGTTGTGTGGATCACCGGCCTAAGTGGTTCAGGTAGGTACGAGAGCTGTGTAAATTTGCATGGTGACATACTGAATAATGATGAACCTCTGACATTTAACGGGATGGTAACATGTCTACAGGAAAGAGTACGCTTGCATGCGCACTGAGCCGTGAGCTGCACTCCAGAGGGCATCTGACATATGTTCTAGATGGTGACAATCTCAGGCACGGGTTGAACCGGGACCTCAGCTTCGAAGCAGAGGATCGTGCTGAAAATATACGCAGAGTAGGTGAGTTCGGTTCAGAATATCTTCATTATGCTCATTTTTTACCTTGTAACTTTTAAATCATGTGCTTTGCTACACTTTCAGGAGAAGTAACAAAGCTATTTGCAGATGCTGGACTGATCTGCATTGCTTGCTTGATATCACCATTCAGAAGTGATCGAAATGCGTGTCGAAGTTTACTGCCGAATTCAACATTCATAGAGGTATGTGTCCACCTTTCAGACTAAGATGTAAACAAGTTTACTTCTATTTCGCTTCATATCAAATTTTCGGTATGGTATCTGGTTCAAGAAGTCAATTTCTGCAGGTGTTCCTGAACATCCCACTTGAAATTTGTGAAGCGAGGGATCCAAAAGGCCTGTACAAGCTTGCCCGTGCTGGCAAAATCAAAGGTAAAGTAACAAACTGGCATGTATCACTATCTGCTTATTATAGCCACTAGCAAGCTTACCGAGAATATCACCTTCAGGGTTTACTGGAATAGATGATCCTTACGAACCACCATCAGATTGCGAGGTTAGACCAAATCTTTGACCACCAAACTAGCATCTGAGTGTCTGAAGAATTGAAATATATGTTTTTGTGCCATCAGTTAATTCTGGAAAGACATAATACTACGATATATATTCTCACACCTCTATTAGCCTTGAACGACTATTTGCAGATAGTGATACAGTGCAAAGATGGGAACTGCCCTGCACCAAAATCAATGGCCGATCAAGTAATTTCATATCTTGAAGCAAACAGTTTCTTACAGGACTAGACATGTACGATAAGAAGCATCTGAATATGCAATGTACGAGCGGATGATGTTTCCGACTTCAGAGTCTAATCATTTGGTTGACCAAAGGTTTCTGCAACTTGTCTGTGCGGATCGATTTTTTTCTCTGGTTGTTTCAAATTGATCCCATTTGCTGGAAATGTGCTGTTTGTGATGTAAAAAGTATTGAGGCATGTTTATATCCTGTTAGACGTGGCTGTTGAAAATGTGCATAGGTTACTGCATCAGTGTAGAAAATGTGTATAATTTTGGGATCAAGTGGTTTGTGGTTAAAAGAGAATGGCACACGAAAGCTTCTAATGCCAGTATGCTGTATAAATACAATACCGCACAAGTATGTTCTCAGAAATAATTGTGGTTTATCGTACTATAAAGTGACAGAGTACTAATAGATGAAGTTCAGTGAAGATGAAAAAGACTGCTTCGGTGTGAAGCTGGAGCTATGACAACTTCTTGGGAATGAGCAATATGGAGTAAATACTTCTGCAAAACCTCGTTATTTAAGTGAGTAAAACAGTTTTGTGTGTACGGTTCTGGTTTGAAGTGGATGTTAAACAGTTTTTTTTTTTTCTCGAACACGCAGGAGAACTGCGCGTCATTGTATTAAGAAGAAGTAAGCAACAAGTACACCGCCATACTCTGGCCGAGGTTAGTTTTTAGGTTACATTCGCGCCCGCTAGTTTCTTATGACAACCCATTTTGTAACACACACGTATTACACCAGCTCCCTTAGCCTCCTCGCTCCCGCTATCATCCATAGCCGAGCTTCCTCCTTGATTTCACGGAGAAGACTTCGTGCATGGGGGCGCATGCCATCGAACACACATCTATTTCGGTGTTTCCAAATCGCCCAAGACACTAGGAGCACCAGAGTGTTGAAGCCTTTCTTCTTCTCTCGGCACACCCTTTTACTTGCTCGTCGCCACCACTCCTTGAAACTAGTGTCATCTGGAGATGGAGTCAGGTCTCCAAAGCCAACCCACTGCAATGCATGGAACCACGTTTCTCTCGCAAAGACACATGAGGTCAGGACATGTTGGATGTCTTCGTCCATTTGGTCACATAGTGGACAGCGCTCCGGGTGCTGCATCCCGCGACGGGCTAAGCGATCGGCAGTCCAGCACCGGTTCCATATTGCCAGCCATATGAAGATCTTTACCTTTAGTGGTGCCCATGTCTTCCATAATCTCTTATGCGGCTCAAATGTAATTCCACCCATGAAGTATCGCTCATACGCTGACCTTGACGAGAATTGGCCTGATGGGTCTGGGAGCCATGTGTGGTGATCACGTTCCTGCGGGTTCAGCGTGATCACACGTATGACGTCCCAAAGCTGCAGGAACTGCCACAGCGGGAGCACCGGTAGTCGTCCCACTATATCTCTAGTCCACGAGTTGCCTTCCAGAGCTTCTCGCACAGTCCGCGCACGCCATCCTCGTCGACGGACAAAAGGCATGAGAGCCGGTGCCAGGTCGCTTATGGCCTTACCATGGATCCAACGATCTGTCCAGAACAGCGTGGAGGCTCCATCTCCCACCGTCGTCATGACTGATATTGCAAACATAGCTTTGACATTTGCCGGGACTTGGATATTAAGCAATGACCATGGCTTGTCAGGTTCAGTTTTTTGGATCCATAGCCACCTCATACGAAGTGCCCATCCTAGGATTTCCAAGTTGTGAATGCCAAGGCCACCGAGATGTTGGGGGCGCATGACACGTTCCCATGCCACCGGACAGTGGCCTCCTCGAAGTTCTTTCCTTCCGCGCCATAAGAAAGCTCTTCGCAACTTATCTATTGCCTTGATCACCCAACGTGGTAAATCAAGAGCAATGAGCAGGTGGATAGGGACTGCTGTAAGAACTGCTTTGACGAGGATTAGTCTTCCTGATTTTTCCATCATTGCCGCTTTCCATCCCGGCAACATGTCTGCAATTTTGTCGATGATCGGTTGGAGGTCAGCTTTTGTTAGGCGCCGAATGGACAGCGGCAGACCCAAGTATCTGCAAGGGAAAGCAGCAATCTGACACTCCATGTTCTGCCGGATTTGCTGCACATGATCTGTATCACACCGGATTGGAATTATAGCTGATTTGATCATGTTCGTACGTAGGCCAGTTGCTTCCCCAAACTTATTGAGGAGCGCCTTGACGAATGAAAGCTCATTGTTGGATGGGGAGACAAAGAGCACGGCATCATCCGCATATATGGACATGCGGTGCCCGATCGCCCTTGAAGCGAGGGGGGTGAGCAAACCCATCGCATCCGCCGTTGCCACCAAGCTGCTGAGCACATCCATGACGATGATGAAAAGCATTGGGGACAACGGGTCCCCTTGTCGCAGCCCCCGTCTGTGCATGATTGTGTCTCCCGGTTCTCCATTGAGTAAGACTCTTGTTGAGGACGAGGACAGCAAGTTGCAGAGCAAGTTTCTCCATTTTCGGCCAAAGCCTAAATGGGTCAGCACTTCCAGTAGGAACGCCCATGAAACCGAATCAAAGGCTTTTGTGATGTCGAGCTTGAGGAGTAGGCGTGGCTTTCCTTGGCGGTGTAAAAATTTGGCCATGTGTTGCACCAGCAAGAAATTATCATGGATGCACCTGCCTCGGACAAAAGCGCTTTGATTTGGCGCCACCATGGATTTTAGCCTTGGGGCCAGCCGGTTTGCCATTATTTTTGTGATTAATTTTGCAAAGCTATGCACTAAGCTGATGGCCCGATAATCGCCAACCATGATTGCATCTTCTTTCTTCGGGATCAGGACCATGTATGCTGAGTTAAGTAGGTGCAATTTCCTTCCATCTCCTCCATGCACTGCCCCAATTGCCGCCATCACATCTTGTTTTATGATAGACCAACACGATTTGTAGAATCGTCCCGTGAACCCGTCCGGTCCCGGCGATTTGTCCGGTGGCAAGCACTTAATCACCTCCCAGACCTCTAATTCAGAGATGGGAGCGTCCAGCTCTGAGAGATCATGTGATGGCTGGTAGAAAGCATCCAGGTTAAGTGTTTCTGTTCTTCCTTCAGCCGTGCCCAGTAGCCCGTTATAGAACTCCCATACTGCTTCCTCTTTTTCTTCTTGTGATGTCATGATTCTATCACCCACTTGTAGCTTGGCTATGAAGTTCTTTCGTTTGCGGTATCTTGCATGAGAATGAAAATAACCCGTGTTTGCATCTCCTTCAGCCAACCAATCAATCCTCGACCTCAGCCGAACGATCGTCCGGTGCAACGACGCTAGAGCGAGGGAGTGGTGTTTCAGCCGGCGCCGTAGCCATGACTCTTCTGGCGTGAGTTCCCTGACATCTTGAGCCATCTCAATGCGATGCAGAAGCTCCCGTGCTTGCTCCAGCTGGGCTGCCACGTTCCCAACTTTTTTCTGACTCCAAGATTGTAGGGCTCGACTCGTCGCACGCAGCTTCGAGGCCAGGCGCTCAATGGGGCACATGATATTATTAATAGAATTCCAGGCTTCAGTGACTGTTTCCTGGAATCCCTCTAGCTTTGGCCAGAAGCTCTCAAAGTGAAAACGTCGCTTTCCCATAGTGTTGCTGCGCAGACTGAGTAGGAGCGGACAATGATCAGAGATACCCGCCGCTGTGCTTTGGAGAAGATAGTCAGGGTAGATGGTCTCCCAAGAAGTTGTGCAGAACACCCTATCCAGTCGGACAAGCGTCGGTGCTGCCCGTTCATTGGACCACGTGAACCTTCTCCCCAAAAGTTCAATCTCTCGAAGCTCAAGATCATTGATTAGGCGACGGAATCTCCCCATCATGGCGTGATCAATGTTCAGGTTATTCTTGTCTTCCGATCTGTATATCAAATTGAAGTCGCCTGCAATTGCCCACGGGCCAGAACATGCCGCGCGGATGTCACGCAGCTCCTGAAGAAACACCAGTTTGTGGGCGTCCAATTGTGGTCCATAGACGCCAGTGAACCACCACTGTTGTCCATTTGCCGTTCGAAAGAGTACTGACGCTGAGTAGGTATCTATTCGTGAGGTTATTGCTTGACATGCAACACTCTTCCATGCAATGAGAACTCCGCCCCGGGTGCCTTCCGCCGGGAGCTCGACATGCTGGTCCAACTCCATGCCGAGCGTGGATAGCAGAATGCGCATGGACATGTTCTGAATTTTTGTCTCCTGGAGGCAAACGATCTCAGGACGGGTGGAAGAGATGAGTTCTCTAATGGAGTCTCTGTGCGACTTCTTATTTAGCCCCCGCACGTTCCAGACAAGCATATTAGAAATATCCATTTTTTATTGTTTGATAGTACTACCAGTACAAGCCGGCATCAGCTCAAGGCCTAGCTCACCAGGAGCTCGGCCGAGCGAGCCTCGCGGTCGTCCGGTACAGTCCAGCCGAACAGCGCCGCCAGTGCTGCTATATGAGATTGCGAAAGCGGGTGTTCGAACAAGTGTGCATATGCCTCTTGTGCTTCCTGTGACATAACTTCCTTCTCCGCGATTACTCCCATTTTTCGCATGAGTACCGTTTGGACGCGCTCAAGCGTATGGCCAGCACCCCCGGCGTTCGCAATTCTGCGGCTACGGCGAAGAGAGCCGGCGTCGATCACCCTCTTCCTCCGTGTCCTAGAGGCCGGCGCTGCAGACTGGATGGGTGTGTCCCCGCCTGCCGGTCTTGTGATGGTTGCTAGAAACTCTCGTGTGGTGTTGTCTTGTGCACTAATCAGTTCCTCACCGTTGCAGGAGACTGGCTCAGAATGCTGTATCTGGTGTTGTTCTCCCATTGCTTGGGCCAGGAGTGATTCACAAGCTGGGTCGTGTGGGGAGGCGATCACCAACTCGACGGCCCGGCTTGATTCGGGGCCGGATTTTTCATGTTGTCGCGGTGAGTGCGGTGGGCCTTCAGAGAGCCCATCTTTGCCTCCCCCATCCGAGCCTTGCATTGCTTCATTCGGGCTTAGGAATAACTGGGCCTGGTAGAGGCTGCTGGAAGCTTCGTGAACCATCGGGTCAAAAATGCACCCTGGCTCCGGCTCCCGCTCTCGGTTCCCGCCTCGCAAATCCAAGAGCGCGAGGACGTCCTCGATCGCCGCGCTATCAGCTCCGTCAATGGAACGTTGGAGCGGGGGGCTCAAGGCCTGCGGTGCCTCATTAATGCATGCCTCCTCATCCGTGCTCTCTTCTCTGCCTCTTTCTTTTATTGTTTCTTTTGGGGCTGCATTGACTACCATGTGAGAAGTGGTTGGCTGCTGCTCGAGCTCATGGACACAGGCTTCATTCCCGTCGCCGGAGGATGGCCGGAGTACCAGGGCGGCCATAGCGCCGGACTCAACGGTCACACCATCAACGGCATCAGTCGTAGAGGACGGAGTGTCCTCGTCCGTGGGGACGTCTCGCTCTAGCCTGAAGCGCCCTCGGCGCCGGCGGGGTCTCTTGGGACTCCTCGCGGGAGAGTCATCATCACTGGACGGCCCCGACGATGGTGTGGGCGGAGGTGTCGGGGGAGGTGAATCTGGCGGCATCCGAACGAACAACCGTCTGACACGAATCTGAACAGTATATTTCAGTGTTCGACGGAGAGCTTGAAACTGTGATTCTGCGTTTGTTGGCTCTGGAACGATCAGCGGCCTGGATGGAGGGATGAACTCTGGGCGAGTGGTCCACGCCGTGACCCGGTAAACAGAAAGATCTTGTCGCGATTTTGTAGCTGGATCAACACTCTCGATGGAGCAGTAAGGCCGGAGCAAATCAGCTGCCGTAGTGTAGTTCCACACATGCATTGGGATCCCCTCGAGCTCAATTTGCACTTTGTGATACAACGCGTCATGCTCTGCATAAACAAGACGGTGCCACGGTCGGATCACAAGCTTGAAAGTTGGCGTTGTGACAGTCCGGTCACCATCCAGCACTCTCTGATGAGTATCATGATCTGGCAACATGAGGAAGAAATCTAGTGGCGGAGCAGCACGATGAATCTCAAGCTGGCCATCAATTGCAATGCCAAACTTTGCGGTAATTGCTAGCAGGGCTTGTTGTGGCGTGACTGGCGGCCTCGTTCCGACGATCTGGACAAGCACCGCTCGGTGCTCCAGCTCCGCTTCCAATTGATCGATGCCGCTCGTCCTGTCGATGTAGCAGGCATCAGGCTTGTGCTCCCGTGTAGGCGAGGGTGGAGTGGAAGGCGAGGAGCGGTGGGCGCGCTCCGAAGGTGTGTCGGAATTTTCTTTGTCACCTCCCGCCGCTCGGTTTCGGCGGCCACCACCCCGGCAGCCCCTGCGTCGGCGGTTGCGACGCCGACGGCGCGGTGGATTGGAGGGGCCCTCCTCTCCAGCTATCGCCACGCACCTCACGGGGCCTTGCAAGGTCTCCCGCGGTTGCCGGGGAGGAGGCGATGAACTCTCCGGTCCGCTCCGCGGCGGCAGGTCCAGCAGAAGGGCGCGAGCATCCCGGCTGCGCTCCAACCCGGCAGCGCGCGGACGGCGACACTCGAAGGACCGGTGGCCGGGTCTTCCGCAACGCAGGCACCTTGTTGGCTCTCGGCAGTCCTTCTTCCGATGGCCTCGCTCCAGACAATTGAAGCAGCGCCCATGCATGTCGGCCGGCATCGCGCTTCGAGGAGGTTTCCTGGTCGATTCTCGCCGGCGGCTGCGCCTACTTCTCACCACGCGCCAGCCATCTCCATCCGATGCAGCGTCCTGGATCTGGTGGATCTCGGAGCGCAAACGGATGCGGGCTGGCAGCGGCGGTGACGGGGAGGGCTGCCGCGGACGAGGTTCGCCGTTGTGAGGCCGCGAGGCGTCGTCTTGAGCCACCACATCCCTGTAGGAGGCCCGGCCAGGAGCACGCAACTCAGGCAGCTCACTGCCCGAGCCAAGGGGTGAGGGGCTGTCCAGCCAGCGCTGGTGCTTGGTGCGGCCTGCAGAGGAAGAGTAGAAGGGGGTGGCGTGTGGTGAGAGATTGGAGGGGGAGGGGGTGAGGATGGTGGACGCCGGGGCTGGAGTAGCCGTCGGCGGCGGGCTAGCAGGGTGGGAGGAGGGGGACTCTCTCATCTCCGTTCGCTCGAGGGTGATTTGAGAAAGAAATGGCTTGTTAAAAGAGACATTTCTAAATACTAATACTGCTACTGACGGTTGTGTGTTCCACTCAGTTGAAGTTGCTGTGAATGTTAGTTCCATATTTAGTGTCGTAACGAGATGCAGGTGGCTTTCTTGGCCAAGGAGGAGATCGATTGCTACAACAGAGCAATGAGACCACTGCCAAACAGAGCATCTCAGGGGGAACACACAGAAGAAAGACCTAAGATTTCCTTTCTCCTGGCGGTTAAGGTGTGGGTATATGTGTGTGGTAGCATAAGCTACCAATGGGACTGGTTGGACTTTTTTTTTTCTCACTTCTGTTTTTCCTCCTGCTTAATGAAAGGGCAGAGCACCTGCCACATTTTCTTTCAAAAATATATTTAGTGTCGTACAATGTACTTTTTATGCACGTTTAATAATATACTTCCTCCGTTTTTTAATAATTGTCATTGTTGACTTTTACTATTTCAACTTTGACCATTATTTTTTTATTAATACATAATTAATCTCTCATAACTATATTATGTTACTAAAATACTATCTACGCCACATCTATTAATCATATGTTTATTTTATGCAACAAAGTATTTTAAAAGTTATTCAATGGTCAAAGTGTGAATAGTATAGTCAACAGTGTCAATTATTTAAAAACAGAGGAAGTAATTTCAGACCATGGCCAAAAGAAAAACATTCTGGAGAAAGTTCGAAAAGTTTTCCTGTACACATTTCTGTGCAGCTCGCAATGACTTTTAGCTAACCGCACACCTCTATTTCACACTTTTTATTCACATTTTTTTAATTTGAATTATATGCATTTTTTATTTACTATTGCTTTAAATCTATATACATAATACTTCTAGTTATCTCCATTTATATGTATGCCAAGAGACAAGAGAAAAGAACTGGTAGTGAAGATGAGACCCCTGTATTATCTAGTGAAGAGAGAGACTGCTTCCATCCTATTCTTGGTATGGTATAAAACTTAGAAATGGGCGGCATACGGAAAAATTATTTTCGTGCAATGCAGAATTCCTGTGAAACAATAACTGCTGGGGTACCAAGTGCGAGTAACTAGCAAGGATCCGTGGCATGAAGATTTCTTCAAGGCTGATAGAGTTTCTCATTTTTTAACCAGACTGCATTTCTTCTCTTCTCCATGTAGCAGTGATGTGATATCTCTTGGCTATGCCCTCATGTAGTTCTTGTCGATTGCAACCTAATTCAATGTAATACTATAAAAAACTATTTATCCTATTTAAATCTTTGAAACTTTGAGATAATTTATATCCAACATTATTTGAATTATTCTGGTTTTGAAGGATGCAAGAAAGAAAGCAATGGTTTATAAACTGCTTTGTCACAGCGCCATGCTCATCTGGCTGGTTATGTTTAGACGGAAAGCATTGCGAGTTGTTCCATCCTAATAAGCTACAGAGAAGCTACATAACTGAGAGTATGACAAGCAAATTGCTTGTCCATACTGACTTGTGTAGTGGTTGAAGTGAAATCCTTTTATCAGCATCTTTGATATACCAAGCAGCAGCCTGGCTACTTGCTTATGCTTCATGTCGCTGATGATCACTAGAGGGTGCAGCACGACTTATTTGCTGATAAAAGGATTTCACTGGATAGCAATTCTGGGAGTGAGAGGCATCTGGAAAAAATGAGTACCTTTCGTTCTGTCACACACTTAGGTGTATAACATATGTTTGCCAGTACACCTCTGTAAATCTAGAAGTTAGCACCCCCGTGCTAATGATCTGGTGGTCAACGTGTGGCAAGCAGGCCAAAACTCTGACGAACCTCTATCGGCCTGTCCCACTTTCCACACGCTGCAACGCGGCCAAAACTGAACAGCAGGAGGCAGGAGATCATGAACCGCAAACCCGACAAATATCTTGTTCTTCCTCATGCTAAGCTATGAGTATGCCTTCTGTCCAGAACATGAAAGATGGTAATCTGAAGTAAGGGTTAACCTGTGATAAGAAACTTGGCTGCTTATATTGTGAAGCACACTGGTGGCATTTAGCCGTCAGCTATTCACATTTGAGTCGAGACCAAAAACATAGCTTTACACTCAGGAGCTTTTGTTGCAATAAAATTGAAATGCGGGAAAGAGAGGAACACCTTTGGGACTAGATTAGGATAAAAGGAGACATGCTTTTTTTTTTAGAAAATGGAAATCGTTTAAAATGAAACGAGCCATGCTTGGTGTTTTTTTTTCTTATACTGCGATAAGTGACACAAAAAGCCTTCATCCTATTTACAAAGCTGCGCTGGTTCTGCTACCCCATACTAAAAGTTTCAGTGAACGAAGTTTTTGTTAACCATGCAGTACAACTCACATAATTATTACTGATGATGTATATATTCTAACAAGCAAATAAGAGTAGATTGTATTGATTATTTAGTTTCAATTTTTTGTCAACAACGTACCAATGTGGTGCAGAATAAGCACATATATTGCTTACTCACTGTATTTCTAGATGCTTAATGTTTGTTAGTTTTTCATGGCAACAGTCATCATGTGTTGTTTCTGTGAATTTTTTTTTTTGAGATGTTGTTTCTGTGAATTTGACATAGTGATTGGGATTTGGAGGCATAGAAACAACTTTGCCTATTAACTTATTACCAAGATTTGAATTTCAGATTAAGACCACTTTTTATCCTTACATCCACTAGAATTGCCCATTACCGCACTTGTAATATGTCTAGATGATAATATGAACCCCAATTACTTAGAAAACACACACTCATCTGACGTTTTATTGGCACATTGCTGTGCCCATCGGTAAATAATTAAAGCAGTTGTATTTATCAAGCGAGAGGATAGCAAGAATGGGAATGAGGAGCAGCAGGAAAAACAGAGCACCTAACAAGCACGTTGGTGTACCGATTTTGTACATATCATCAAGTATGATTCCGAACAAATGAGGCTAACAATATGTCTCTTGCATAAGACAAAATTGTAATTCTGGGATAAAGAGGATAACCGGTGGTAAAATAGAGTACGTTTTAAGACACAGCTTCTTGTTCTGTTTCTCTGTACTGTAGACCCTGTGAAGTCTCTAAAGAAATGCAATGCGGCAATGCCATTGAATTTTCCTCTGATATGTTTATATTACTAAAATAAATTACAGTTCAGATACTCATGTGCACTGGCTCGAAAATACAATAGTAATTTGCACACTAACTTTAACAAGATAATTATGGGCGTGCCGTGACCCGCCGATATCAGTTTTAAGGAACAAAGTAACATGCATGCTAACTTGTTACCAGGACTTCAGATATCAGTTTTAAGGAACGAAGTACTCCTCATTACTGCAGTTGAATAGACATGACTCCGTATGAACCACATTTAATTATGAATAAGAACGCATCTACTTGAAGCGTTTCAAACAATTGTCAAATCCAAGCTTCTGCGGGAACTCAAACTTCTCAATAACAAGTTGATCAACCAAAAATACCAGTGGTTAGCCCTTCTGAAATCAGAATTTTGGAGAATTTTCCATGATTTTTGAAATTCATCTGGTTCCCCAATAAAATCCCCAAAGCTTAGAAAGTAACCAACTTTGACCAGCTGCCATTTTATTTCCCTTTGGAGTTCAGATGTGCATGTTGGCCAGTTAGTAGATCGTTTCAAAAGCTTTCCAATGGTACCAAGTTTGCCGTTTTTGGAGCTCATTTGCTAGCTCAATTTGAGTGCACAAGATTGGGGAAAATCGCAGTTTGAATAATTCGGAAAAATTGAAAGATGCCGCCGGGCCCGCATGTCAGCCTCCCTCGTCTCACTGGCCATGTCGGAGAGTTGCCGCCACGTCGCCGCCGGTGACTCGGGCCACGCTCCGCGCTCCCCTACCGCTCGTCGTCGTGCCGCAGCACCAAAACACGCCCCGCTCCTCTCCCACTCGCCCTAACTGTCAGTTTCCCTCACCCGGCCTCTTCTAACCCTAGTTCGACGGCCCGCCCCATCGCCATTGCCGAGCCCGAGCTCTGCTCATCGCCGTCTGCCGCCGTCAAGCCGTCCCTGGCCGAGCCACTTCACGCAGAGGTCCGAGGCTTCGTCCTAAAGCGCACCATGGCCACCATTTCCTCTCTACCTCCGTGAGCGTCGCGAATCGAAGCTTCGTCCCCAAGCCCGGCCACCCGAGCCACTCGCCGCGCCACTGTCAAATCCGCCACCTCGGGTGAGTCTCCCCTCGATTGCTCGCTCGGAGAGATGCGCAACTAGTTTCCGCACGACCTTTACCCCTTCTTTCTCTATTTCCGCAGTCTCCGACGCCGGGTTTCGGAGTTCCCCTTTCGCTGCCATCCAGCCGCCGCGACCACCGTCCTCGTCAAGCGCCGCATTTCCGGCCTCCTCGTTGTTGATGGTGTCCGCTCCGAGCTCCACCGCGTCATCTTGAAGCTTCTTGACCCGATAAGCCACGTCTCTGGCCTCTCCGTCGCCGTCTCAACGCCACCGAAGCTCCGCCCCTCGTCGTCGCCCGACGCCGACCATCTTCCGCTCATCCACGCGGACCACCGTGCAGAGAGGTGAGCTCGCCGTCCCTTGAATCCCCCTTCCGCGTAAACCTTTCGCCAAATCCCCACCGGAAACGCCGTTCCGGCGAGCGCACCACCCAACTCCGGCCATGCTCCGGTCATTGCACCGTCGATCACACGGTCACGGATCCGGAGCGGCTACGCGGGATCCTTTGCGGCAGACCATGCAACCAGCCATGTGTCCATGCGTCTGGTTGGCTAGATCCCGTGTGGCACAAGGTGAATCTGGTGTGGCCCGGATATTGTGGTCCACTTTGTGGCCCAGATCTGATTGGCCCACCCAATTTTATTCGTTTCCGAATATCCATAAACTATCAGAAATTGTCTGAAATTGTAAAATGCATAATAAATCGAATACACCTCATAAAACTGCAAGTCCAATTTTGTTGGTTTTCTAGTGATCTGCTCTGTCCAGGAAAAATGCAAAACCACCCTGTTGGACGTTGTATATTTTCGGACAAATACATCTGTGCAGATATTGTTTAATTCATAATAAATTATATGTTGCTCCATGAATCCAGAAATCTTGCATGCTTGTTAAGATGCTAATAAACTACTTACAGAACATTTTTCCACTGTAATATGATGTCTAATGATTTTCTTATGATTTAAATCGTTCTCTTCATTGTATAAATTATTATGATTAATCTGTAAAGCAACATATTATCGAACTTCACCATAAATCACTTTCAGTAGTGTCTTTCACTAGAAAAATGGCACTGAACACAGATTAATTTTGTAAATCAAATTATCTATTTAATCAACTCAATTTGATTAAATGGTTAACTTAAATGAAAGTCAATGAAGGAAATACTTCAGACGAAAGTAATTAACAAAGTTAATTATTTACACTTACAGTGTGAATGACTGTCCTATCAAGTAATTAAAACCTTAATTGCATCATATTCTTGCATCTAACTTTGCATTATTCCTTGTCATAACGTGTAGTGACAGAGACGACTCCGGAGTCACTGGACTTTCAGCTGCCGGAAGAGGAGGCACAGGAGGAGCAGCAGCAGGACACTGACACCCTCACTGACCCAGTTAGCGTAGCTCCTGAGCCAGGCAAGCCCCGGTGCATGCCTTCCTATTTAGGATTTTATTTTTGCACTTGATTAGGGCTAGTAATTGATTGTGCATTAGGTTTATTAGGAGTTGATGTGAAACCTTAGAACTGCATTAGGATTACCCTTCCATATCCTACCTTGTGTCCTATTTTTATAGATGTTGTCTAGGTTACGTTAGAACTTGCTATGCTTAGGGACTAGCGAACGGTAGAAGTCGAGTGGTAGGTTCCACTCGCATTATAGGATCACCCTGGATTGTACTAGATGGATTTAGGATTTGTTGAGACCGGACGGGGGATTGTTTGTTTAGGATGGTTGGAGATGGCAGGGCCTTCATGGTGGTAGCCCCGTCTGTGTCGATTAAGGACCGTTCGTTGTTGGCCCTGTTGAGCAAGTTCGAACGTACTGATCACATGCTAGTGTTTTTATAGGCCTAGAAAACCTAGTAGCCTGCGTCGCCCTGGATGTCTGGTGGATACTTTACTCTTTCTATCATGGTACTTGGGAGAGGAAGGATAACGTCCTCCGCAGTCGTACGTCTGGGACGGGGGCTGCGGAGGGAGACCCCTTCCTCGGGAGGAGTAGAATCTGGTACAGCTCTGGTGGTGCGTAGCGTAAACGGTTGCCGCATGCGACTTTTGCCCGTGTATGGCGTGTGGTCAGGTTTTCTCCTGCAGGATGTACATCGATGCCGCCGCTCTCGATCAAGAGCAACCTTGCTCACTGAGTCACCTCGTAGTGTGATATGATTGGTGATATGATGATGCTGGTTTATTACTGTTATATTATTATCTGATTACTATTATGTTGCTTATTTGATGTTTTGTTACTTATATCTGTTTTAGATAAGTGAACTGTATTATTGGTTAAGTACTTAATTTGAAATAAAACTTAAAAGTAAGGACCAAGTAATTAGTGCGGGTTATGCAATTGAGTCAGCCTACCCCTTTGTAGCCTTTGCATTCTAGGAGTCGGCTGTAGTTAGCCACGTTGACGGGTAAGTCTTGCTGAGTAACTAGTACTCAGGGTTTGGCTCTTTATGTTTTTGTGCAGGTAGTCTTTGCTTCCGCCCTTGCTTGGTGGAGTTTCTCAGCAGGTCCACATCGCGGGCTTCGATGTGTGGCTTGAATCGTCGAGTTTAGTAGAGGTTGTACTTGTAGACTTCCGCTGTGCTACTCACGTGTTTTAAATCATTTAAGACTTGTAATAACTTAAAGATGAAAAATTTATGCTTTTTATGTGATGTACTGTTGTGTCTGTTCGTCAGCATGTACCGACTCGATCCTGTGAAAAGCGGAGACGCTTCATGCCAGAAGCAGCAACTGTATGTAACCAACCTTATTCTTTCCTTCTCCGTTTTTTGGACTACTAGCATGAGACCCGTGCGTTGCTAGGGTAAAATTTAAATCTATCTTCTCTAATCAGCAATTTTAAGTGGCAAAACTATCAAAACAATGCGTTTTGTACATAGTCAAAAGCATCCAATGGTAGTTGAACGGCCAGGCTTTGCTATGGAAATCTGAACAATCTGAACTTAGTATCACACAAATCTCATAGAAATCGAACTCCCTGCTTCCCAACCCTCGCTTCCAATAGAAGAAAGCAAGCAAAGCAAACGATAGCACATCCTTTTCCAATCCAATCCTTTTTAAATCAAAATCCCATCCGAATCTCCTCCCTCCTCCCTAATCCTCTCCCCCGGTCGCGGCAAGCAAAATCAGCAGTACATCCCTCTCCAATCCTCTCTCTCTCTCCTAAGCACAATAGCAGTTAGTCAGGCATGAGCTGCTTGCGTCGTGCAGCCTGCTCCTCCCCGACCGGCGCTCGGCCTGGCGAGCTGCTCCCATGGAGGCACGGGAGGCTCGTACTGGCGAGGTGGTGCGGAAGGCGGTGCCGCAGAGGTGCCATTGCCACCCAACCAGAGGCGAGGCTAAACCTGGGCCGTCATGGTGGCGCACGCAGAGATGGGGCTCGGCGGCGACCGCGCTGTGGCGGATCGGCAGCGGAGGGGGCTCGGTTGCGCGCGGCGTGTGCAGTGTTGCTAGCGCTTCCTGTTGCGGCCTCGGAGGGAGATAGAACAGGATACAGAGTAAGGCATGCGGGCCCACCTGTCGGCGCAAATAGCAGGACTGCAGGAGAGGGTGTGGGTGGGTGCCGGACCAACCATTCACCACCAACTCCCATTTTTATGTATGGTAAAGATATCAATTTAGGGTTCTTACAGTTGACTATATCAATAGCAGCCAACAGATAATCAGGCCGTCCTGTCGTAATTTGCAAGCATACTTCACTAGTTTTCCTGCTGGTTCATTAATATATATAGGATGGTGATAACAATACGACTACGATGAGAATCTGAGGCGTCAGGAAGAAGTGGACTGCGGTCTGGGTGATTCTTTCACTCTCTTAGCAGCTTATTTAAGTCCTATATATGTTTCTTAGTAAATCCATGCCTGTCCTGTCCATACATATTACTTGTGGACGCATGCATCCACTGCCTGTGTGATGCATCAGTTCGAGTGAAACCATCTGTCTGATGATGTATGATACGGAGCATACTGTGGTGTACACATACAAATGGGCGGCGGCAGAGAAAATCCTTTGACTTTATCTTCATGTTCTTTTGTAGTCAACAGCGCAAGTGCTGGCTGTCGAACTCAAAATAGGATAAGTTTCTAGTTGGCCGGTTTTACGGTACCTCGAAATGATTATGGACCGTCCATTCTAACTAGATCGATGAGCTTTTACCTCTTAAGAGGTAAAACTTCTCCCTAATTATAGGATGATTTGTTTTCAACATTGTTGAGAATTTGTGAGGTGATAGGGAGCATATCCATGTTAGTTAGTGGAAGCTGAAATTTTCTTTTTCATTTGACATGAAACAAAATTATCTTAATGGCCTGCATGTTTTCTTTTTCATATTTTCACGTACGAAGTGCTAGAGACGTGTCGAGACTGATGGCCTCATGCACGTTTACTATTTTATCTGTTCACGTAGGAAACGTTAGAGACGTGTGAAAGTCGACTTTTTTTCTTGACGTGAAACAAATTGAACCACTACGGGAAACCGCGCCTTTGCCGTGTGTTTAGGGGTTTGCCGAGTGCAATCCATCGGGCACTCGGCAAACCCCCTGTTTGCCGAGTGCCAGGGGCTCGACACTCGGCAAACACCTGGCACACGGTACCAAAGGAGTTTGCCGAGTGCCGAGATCCTGGCCCTCGGCAAACAGGGGTTTGCCGAGTGCCAGAACTGGAGGCACTCGGCAAACTCCCTTGGCACATGGCACTCGGCAAACTATTTGGGTGCCGAGTGCCTAACGTGGGCCCTCGGCAAAATAATTTTTTTTTTTCATTTTTTTCCACATTTTCCATTTATGTGGTGGATGTATGTATCAATGTTGCTTCATGCGAAAGTTTGGTGATTTGTTCAATCCGTTTGGTATATTTAAGGTGTTTATGACATATAAAGTATATATTGAAAATAATTCAAATTTGAACTTTAGGTGATTCAAATAAAAATAATGTTCATACGAAAGTTGATATTCATGTTCTTGAGTCCAATGTAAGGTGTCAACCATGAAATGAACTGATAATTCGTTCATATTGTACATAAAATATAAGCGAAAAGATATGGTTGAATAGTATTTTAATTTTATAAAATTCAAACAAAGTCCAAAAATTACGAGACTCGCGCTGGTATCATGAAATGATACGTGGAGACCATGATAAATCGTAGAAAAAGTTTTGCTAAAGTTGTGACGTACGTTGTTTAGAAACAGGAGCATCCTCGAAGAAGATCCATAAACTTATGAAGTGATCGTTTGGATTTCGAACCAAAACGGCGGACATAATTTGGTTTCACCTTAAACATATTTTTTATAGGTAAAGAATCATATGAAATGTATCATGGCAAAATTTGGCATTTTTTTGAATTTATTTCGAATTTATAATATTTTTTCAATTCCTGGTGAAAATGTTTGCCGAGGGCCCTGGACCTAGCACTCGGCAAACAAGTATGTGCCGAGTGCTTTGGGTTTGCCGAGTGCCCTGGATCTAGCACTCGGCAAACCCTTTGGCCCAGGACTTAGGCGCCGCGGGCCGGTTTCTTTCTTCCTCTCCTCCCTTATCCTCTTCCACCTCACGCACGCGCCGCCGCCGCCTCCACTGCGCGCCACCCCCGGCTGCTGCCGCCGCCACCGCGCCCCGGCCCGCGCCACGCCGCCGCCTCCACTCCGCCCCGCGCCCCGGCCCGCGCCACGCCGCCGCCTCCCCGCGCCACCCCGCCCGCCACCCCGCCCGCCCCGGCGACGCCCCGCCACCGCGCCCGCCGCCTCGCTCGGGGCACCGCGCCGTCGCCCCTCCTCCGCCGCGGCTGCCCGACTCCGACGCCCTCCCTCCTCCACCGGCTCCCCCGACACCGACGCCGGCCTCCCCCGACACCGACGCCCTTCTTCTCCAGCGCTGGCGTGTTCGGCCACCGGAGCTGCCCTGCTCCCCGCCCCCGGCCACCTCCCCATCCACCAGCGCTGCCCCAGCTCCCCGGCCCTCGTCCAGCCCCGCCTGAGCACGCCGCCGCCGTCGAACGCCGCCCCGGCCACGTCCCCGAGCACCTGCTCCCCGTCGCCGACCACCTGCTCCACCGCCCCCTGCTCCCTGCCCCCCCCCCCCCCCCCCATCCACGTACAGGTGAGCTGAAATGCCATTTTCTTCTTCTTTTTCTCATTGTGCAGTGGTGAATGCAATTTCGAATTGCTATGTGAAAAATGATTTAATTTCTTTAGTGCAAAATTTAGGTGAATGCAATTTTGAATGCAGTGGTGAATGCAATTTTGAAATGCAGTGGTGAATGCAATTTTGAAATGCAATTGTGTTGTATGCAAATGTTAGATTAAATTGAATGTGAAAAATGATTTAATTTCTTTAGTGCAAAATTTGATTGAATTGCTTTTGTGCAAAAATTCAAATTGTATGCTAATTTTGAATGCGAGAATTGATGAAATTCTTCCGTTTATTTGTATGGAATGAAATGGAAAATATGAGTAATTGTTGATGCTTTATCATCAATTCGATGTGGTTGCGAGAATTGTATGGAATGAAATGGAACCGACGTGCTTGCGGTGTATGCAAATGTTGAGCGGAAAAATATGAAATATGAACATGTTGATGCTTTGTCATCAATTCGATGTGGTATCCGGCCATCGCGCCGTTGATTTGAATTGAATTGTGTTTGCCGGCCATCGCGCCGTTGTTTTCTTGCAGGGTTTGGGAACCTCACCATACAGGGGAGGTGCTGCCGAAATTTTGAATTGACGGCTTTATGTTTCGTTTTTTGCAGGATAGGAGAGGCTTTTCCACCGTCTTCCACTCGTCACTTTGCGGGACAGCAAGGTGAGACATAAAAGCCCCCCCCCCCCTTTCCATTTCTGTTTGTAGGTAACGTGTAACCTAGTTAGGCGTCTCCCGTTCGAAATAGATACAGTTGGAGATATGCCCGAGGGTTGCATATCTATGACCGTATCTATTTCGAATTGTCTACGTTTCTTGGACAGCCCGAGGAAGCATAGATGGGGCTAGTTTCCATTGTCTATTCCGGTTTGAGACAGAGTTTCGGCCGCGCCTCCCTGTTGTTCTCCGGATACACAATCTCCCTCGCAGGACGTGTATTTGGAGAACACCGGGGAGGTACTGCCGAAATTCTGTCTCGGACCGGAGTAGACCTTGGAAACTAGCCCCATCTACGCATTGTCGGGTGGGATTAGGACCTATCTTCACCTATTAGACATTGTATGCATCGTGTAGATACCAATGAATTTTAAATTGCTCCGTCATATGATAGAAGATGGATGACCGTGCGTGGATGTACACGGGCCGTCCAAGGAAGGGTTCTGAAACAAGTGAATGGGTTGACAAGACCCTTGCTTTCTTGAAACAAGCATTTGCCAATGTCAGCAAAGGTGGAAAGACTTGGTGTCCCTGCAGCCGTTGCGGCAACACAAGGGAGCAGACAGAGGAGGAGATGGGGTTGCATCTTGGTAACTATGGATTTACGCCAGGCTATACCCGGTGGGTCTACCATGGTGAAGCCCATAGATTGAGGGAGGAGGTCGTGAGACAACGCGTCGATGATTGTGATGCTGATGGCGGGGTGGAGGACATGTTACAGGACTATCAGGAAGCCCAGTTCCGTGAACAACCTAGGGGGGAGGAGGAGCCAGAGGAGTCTGCAAAGCGCTTCTATGACATGTTTGAAGCGTCACAGAAACCTCTTCACGGGCATACCAGGGTTTCAAAACTGGATGCCATTGCACGTCTAATGGCCGTGAAGTCCCAGTTTAGCTTGAGTCGGAACGCGTTCGATGTTATGTTGACAGTTGTTGCCAGCCTGCTTCCGGAAAGTCACATTCTACCAATGAGCATGTATGAGGCACAGAAAGTGCTTAGTGTACTTAAGATGCCATATGAGCAGATACATGCTTGTCCGAAAGGATGCGTCTTATTCAGGAAATAGCATGCAGAAGCAAAATACTGTCCAAAGTGTGGGTCCTCTAGGTTCATGGAGGTAGACGCGGGTGATGGGCAAAAAAGGCAGCTCACGGTACCCGTGAAGATCCTAAGGTACCTTCCGTTCTTACCGAGGATCCAACGGCTGTACATGACCGAGGAATCCGCGAAACAGATGACATGGCACAAACATGGAGTTCGATACAAGGCCGATAAGCTTGTACATCCATCCGATGGTGAAGCATGGCAACGATTCGATAACATTCATCACATCAAAGCTCGGGAGGCTCGTAATGTACGTGTGGCCCTGGCAACAGATGGGTTCAATCCATATGGCATGGGGGCTGCCCCGTACAGTTGTTGGCCCGTGTTCGTTATACCCCTCAATCTCCCTCCAGGCGTCATCTTTCAACGACAGAACATTTTCTTGTCGTTGATAATTCCTGAAAACCCGGGGAGTAATATGTCTGTTTATATGGAGCCTCTGATTGATGATTTGGAACGTGCTTGGGAGGAAGGGGTATGGACATACGATAAAGCTACAAAGACAAACTTCAGAATGTATGTTTGGTACTTCTACTCTCTGCATGACATGCCGGCGTATGGTTGTTTCTGTGGCTGGGGCGTTCACTCAAAGTTTCCTTGCCCGGTATGCAAGCATCTTGTGAGGTGGATTTGGTTGAAGAAGGGTGGCAAGTTTTCTTCGTTCGACCAACACCGACAATTCCTCCCTCTTGACCATCCATTCAGAAGAGACAAAAAGAACTTTACGAAAGGTGTCCAAGTTCTCAACCCTCCACCGCAGTTCTTGAC
The DNA here is from genome assembly GCA_007726485.1 of Eragrostis curvula. Classification (NCBI taxonomy): domain Eukaryota; kingdom Viridiplantae; phylum Streptophyta; class Magnoliopsida; order Poales; family Poaceae; genus Eragrostis; species Eragrostis curvula. The sequence goes on from RWGY01000775.1 coordinate 68,292, forward strand.
AGGTGCGCAGGTGAGTGCTATGTTAGATGGTCTCAAGGTCGATGAAACAGACGGTGGTTTTGTGGGATATGGTGAGCTACATGCCTTCACTCAGATCTGTGGCTTGTATAGGCTTTCGTATATGAAAGACCTTCTTCTTCCACATAACATTGACCTAATGCACGTTGAACATGGCTTAGGCGTTCCACTTTTCGGAACAATCATGGACATTGCTGATAAGACAAGGGACAATGTTAAGGCAAGAGTCGATCAAGCTACTTTGTGCAATCGACCAAAGCTAGACATGGCGCCTCCTGCTTCCGGCAAGTCATGGAGAAAACCTAAGGCGGATTTCGTCCTGACGAGGCCCCAAAGGAAGGAAGTACTAGAATGGTTCAAAACGTTAATGTTCCCTGATGGGTACGCAGCGAATATGAGTAGGGGAGTGAACTTGGCTACTATGCGAATCAACGGGGTCAAGACTCATGACTACCACATGTGGATTCAGCGGCTTCTTCCCGTGATGGTTCGAGGCTATCTCCCTGATCATGTGTGGCAAGTGCTGGCAGAGTTGAGCTATTTCTTCCGCCAGCTTTGTGCTAAGGAGATATCACCTTCCGTGATTGCAGAAATGGAAAAAATGGCGCCTGTGTTGCTCTGTAAGTTGGAGAAGATATTTCCACCAGGCTTGTTCACTCCGATGGTGCATATGATTTTGCACCTTCCGTATGAGGCTCGAATGGGGGGGCCTGTGCAGAACCGTTGGTGCTACCCAATTGAGCGGTGTCAAAAGGTTCTTCGAATGAAATGTAAAAATAAATGCAAAATTGAAGCTTCCATTGCAGAGGCACACGTTCTGGGGGAGGTGTCAAACTTCACAACAAAATACTATTCTGACAACCTTCCGAGTGTGCATTTTCCACCCTCCCGTTACAACGTTGACGAAAATGAATCGACCCTCAGCCTTTTCCAAGGGCAATACGGGCGCGGAGGTGAAGCGACCAAGAAGAACTTGACATATCCAGAGTGGCGCACGATCATGCTGTATGTGCTGACCAACCTAAGAGAAGTGGACGTGTACATCAAGTAAGTTATGAACAAATTTCATAATTAGACATCTAACCCATTTGTTCCACATCCAACCCATTTGTTCCTCATTGCTACAGGGGATTTCTTGATGTATTCTGGCATGATGAAGTGCCTCCTACCGCACATGATGTCGATACCCTTCTTTGCAACGGTGCAGGAAATGGATTGCCCGATTTCATTTCTTGGTTCAATAGGAAGGTATTTAGCATTTTCTTAGTATGACATGACAAGTTTCTCGTACGTGCGAATAATGTAGCTAACTATCCTGCTTGAACTTGCAGGCCCGAACCGAAGTGACAATGAATGCCGAGTTAAGACAGGTTGCCAAGGGCTGTCTTTATGCGGTCAAGTCATTTAAAAGCTATGATGTTAATGGGTACCGCTTTCACACAACCAGCTACGAGCAGAATCGGCCTAATCGTAAAACCACTAACACCGGAGTTTTTACTCCTGGTGACGATGGGGTCGAATATTATGGAAGAGTTGAAGAAATATACGAAATTTGTTTTGATGGTTGCAAGCCTCTCCCTCTTGTCGTATTCAAATGCCATTGGTTTGATCCTCAAGCAGTTAGACGGACCCCTAATCTTGGGCTAGTCGAAATTCGACAGTCATCCGTCTATCCAGGAGACGATGTATATATTGTTGCTCAACATGCCACACAAGTTTATTATCTCCCATACCCGTGCCAAACTGACGACCGTCTCAAGGGTTGGGATGTTGTGTACAAGGTATCGCCACACGGCAAACTACCGGTCCCAAACAATGAAGATTACAATGTAGACCCAAACATATATGTCGATGGAGAGTTCTTCCAAGAAGATGGGCTAGAAGGGGGTTTTGTGATAGACTTAACCGAAGAGATCGAAATGGAAGTAGACAATGAAACGGTTGTTGATGACGATGCTGGAGATGAGGTTCATAATGCGAACGACTTGAAATTACTTGAGCGATTACATTTAGCCGACGATGACATTCCGCCTTCAGAACACGTGCAACATGATATGGACCTTGATGATTATAGTGATGATGAGGCAAACAATGCACAAGATCCTGATCTTGATGATTATTTCTAATACATGTATGGCCCGTAGTAGTTAATTTAATTTTTGCAATACTATGTTACTTTCTATTACATTGGTCAGTCGATGATGGGAGAGACTTTCGCACCGTGGCGGACCGGGTAGTTGGAGAGCTGTGGGTAAGTCTTGTTTACATTGAATTGGTCAATACATCTCGTTCATTGGATATTCTTCAAATAATGAAAGTATACATCGCGTCAATTTGCAGGATTTTTTCAGGGTCGAGCCGGAATGGAGGGACCGTGCGGTGCGTCAAGCGTACGATGCATGTCCTAAACTCATTACGGACATGCATTACGAGGCATGCGTCCAGGCCGTGAGGACCTACTACGCCAAAAAACTTGGTAGGAAGATTGAGAAAAAGGCGGCTCGGACCATATGGCTGGCTGCAGAACAATACATGCAGGTAATTTGACATTCTCATGTTTTCTATACTTGATTAAGTACGATTAATTTGTTATTCTCATAGTTTCACAATAACTAACATCTAACTTGGTCAAATGACGTGTAGGTGATTCCGTGGTGGTGCGCCTCTCACAGGGACTGCTGGGAGTACTTTGTGAGTAGGTGGTGCGACCCCGAGTGGCAGAAGACGCACGAAGCTTGCCGGCAGCGGCGTTTGAAGATGCCTGGTCCAGCACACCATCAAGGCAACCGTACCCTTGACGAGTACGCGACTAGATGGGTACGCGAATTCATTTCGTTGTTTATAACGCTCAATTTTGCATAATTTCTAATCATCTTTCTGTTTTCTTTGCAGTCGCGGGCGCATGAGGGCCGAGAGTGCCCCCCGTTGATGGCTTGGGCAATGGCCCACAAGGGCAAGGCGACGTCGATCGAGGTCGACTACAACCCGGAAGACCCCCCCCCCCCCCCCGAGGCGTACAGCAACCCCACCGTCCACACTCGCCTCAGTCAGTACACCGAGATGGGTAAGGAGAAGCACGGGCCAGAGTGGAACCCGAGCACCGAGGACCTTGATGGAGAGATCATCATGAGGGTGGGTGGAGGTAAGAAGCATGGCCGGTACTGGATTGGGGACAGCACACTGGACACGGCCTCTACTCCCACCCTCTCTCAGATCCGAGCGAGGAGCTCGTCCTCAGCCCCGCCCATACGCCCACGGCCAAGCGCTGCACAGATTTAGTTTGACCAAGCCCAAGTTATTTCTGTACTATTCGTCGTTTCGTTGGATTTGAGACATATATTTGCTGTGCATTGTAACATTGGGATGACATGTTGTAGGCCCAACTACGGGAGGAGATGGAGGCGAAGCTGCAGGCACAGGAGGCGAAGTACCAGGCACAGCTGATGGAACAGCAGGCGAGGTACGATGCGAGGCTGCAGGAACAGCAAGCAAGGATGCAGGAGGACTTGCAGCGGCAAATGCAGTTCATGTTTCACCAGTGGCACAGTGGTGGGATGCAACCGCCGCCACTACCTCTTCCTCCTGTCGGCACTTCGAGTCCGAGTCAGGGCACTCCGGTGAGTCTATCTAAATCCTTGTAGTTTCATTTCTAACTTTCAATTATAATCTCGAATGCTTCACCTTGTATGCTTCTATCTGAAATCTTGTGTTAATCATGTAATATCTTCTTCTTGCAGAATATATCCGCTGGATCCAACAATCAGCCGGTTTCCCCTCCCGCTGCTTGGTCACCGTTCCCTCCTTATCCTCGCCCTCCTCCGATGTAGGTTGTAGTTGTATTTCTCTTCAATTGCATGAACCAACTAGTTGTGGACGTCAACTTGAACCATTTCATGAACTTGTGCTTGTGGACGTCAAGTTGAACCATTTCTATGTGTATTTAGAGACAAATATGTGTTTGTGATGGATTTCAATGTGTTTGTGGTGATTTTAATGTGTTTGTGATGATATATATGTGTATGTGATGATGGTGAGCATGTATGTATGATTTGGTGTGATTTTGGTCCAGGTTGCAGTGATTTTAAACATTTTATTGCATTCTGAATTTTTTTTTTTGCCGAGTGCCTCAGAAGTTTGCCGAGTGCCAAAACTGAGGCACTCGGCACATGTGCCATTCTTTGCCGAGTGCCAGAAGCCAGGCACTCGGCAAACTTACCATTGTTTGCCGAGTGCCAGAGGCCAGACACTCGGCAAACAAAAAAAGTTTGCCGAGTGCCTGACCTCTGGCACTCGGCAAACAAGGAAAGTTTGCCGAGTGCTTGCCGTCAAGGCACTCGGCAAACCCTTTTGACGGCCGTTTCCCTCCGTCTCATTACTTTATTTTGCCGAGTGCCTTTTTGACGCTCGGCAAAATCTTTGCCGAGTGCCCGACAAAAAGCACTCGGCAAATCCGGCTTTGCCGAGAGCTGTTTGCCGTCTGGTGTTTGCCGAGTGCAACACTCGGCAAACTCTTTGCCGAGTGTAAAAGCTGCTTTGCCGAGTGCCTCTGGCACTCGGCAAACTCCAGGTTTCCTGTAGTGAACAAGAGATCACAGGCATGTTTTCTCTCGTGCGAGGCGACGACGACTGGCCGTGCCTGCTGCGCGGGCGGACGGCGAGGACTGCATGTGGCTTGGGGGCGCATGCGACGACGACCCGGCTGCCTGTGGCTACGTCTTCTTCTACGAAGAGAACCCGCGGCAGCAGGAGCTCCCGACGATTTAACCGGAATATCCTCCTGATGACACCGCACAAATCCAGATATGTATACCATGATTTGTGGAATTCGGTTGCAATAGTGATCAAGGATAGGGCCACAGGGGGCGCCCAGCTGAATCGGTGGGGGCATGCAGCGGAAGAATCGGAGGAAACGATTAGCTTCCTTGAATTAAAATTTAATTTTTCTCTATTATTGTAATCAACGGCCAAGATGACTTTTTGACCTTTTACCTCTTAAGAGGCGAAAAGGGTCCCGTAACAGACCTCTTCTAGTTTGGAACAGCATCAAACTTTGGAGGCCACATATGAAGAAGCATCGCAGGTTGTCTCACTAAGTCAGCGCTGCAGCCGAGTGCAGAACTGCTAGCCATTCAACCTCGCTGGTCATTGAAATGAACATTTTTCCTACGTCGAGTCAATGACTATATTGCCCTTCATCATATCACTAGTATTATACCACTGATATAGGGCACCATAAAACTCCTCTAATTTTGTTTGTTTATGTAAACAGAAACATGTAAAGCGTCACAGAACTAAAGCATAACTTATAGATAGAGTGCTACTCTTTTTCTTTGTGTCAACAACCTGAAACAACTATAACAGAGTAGAGTTCTTATTAAGTTCGTATATATAGGAGCCTACATATTTTTTTGTGAATCTCACCTCATTTTTTGTGAAAGTTTGCCGAGTGCCTGGCCTCTGGCACTCGGCAAACATTGAAAGTTTGTCGAGTGTCAGGCCTCTGACACTCGGTAAATTTTTTTTGTTTGCCGAGTGCCTGACGTCAGGGCATTCGGCAAACCCTCTTGACGGTTGTTTCCCTCCGTCTCGTTACTTTATTTTGCCGAGTGCTTTTTCGACACTCGGCAAAATCTTTGCCGAGTGCCCGACAAAAAGCACTCGGCAAACCCGCCTTTGCCGAGAGCTGTTTGCCGTCCGGTCTTTGCCGAGTGCTACACTCGGCAAACTCTTTGCCGAGTGTAATACGGACTTTGCCTAAGAGGTTTCCTGTAGTGCATATAGACAAACAGAGTAGAGTTCTTATTAAGGGTCCGTTCTCATTCACTTTTCTCTTCTAACCTGATAAACGTCATGCTTGCCTTGCCCTGACATAAAGAATAGGAACGGAAGGCATCATGACAGGAACAGACACTGAAACGCTACCCAATAGGCCACCCGCATACAGATTGTCATAGTTACATGCAAGTACGACAATTTGGTATGAAATTGGAACACTGTTTGTCAGGTTAGAACGCTGCAACCTGTTGGTAAGCTTATCTGACTACTTGAGCTACCAAGTGCATATAAGATGATCCTAGCAAGTTCATCGGGATGATTTGGCGAGCATGGCACACACCACTAAATTAAAATGGAAGAAAAGAAATAAAAAACCATATGTATGAATGGTTCATGGTATCAATTACTGTAATAAATTTTTTTTTGAGAGATATATATTTGTATTTGCCCACAGCATCCAGTCCGTCCAGTTAGGATTTTGCATAAAATCTTAAAAGAAGCACGTGCCATGAGATTCTGTTTTGCAGGAGTTCAGAGCACAACTCTGTTCTTCGCCCAAAAATACGGACAACTCTATTTTCCACCAAGCTTCATCTTCCTACATTTCCTTTCGTCTTTAGTCAAAATTAACAACAAGATGAGCCTATTAAATAGTCTCAAAACATACCTACAGTTCTCCCAAAGCCGGAGCTCTCCCGAATGTTTTCTTGCCGTAGGGGATCTTATAAAATGTCTCATGTACTTCTTAAACATGGCGCCGGTCTTGAGGAAGAGGTCAACGTGTTGATAGACGTCTTACTAGCCACAAACTCGGTTATTCAAATGAACAAATATTGTTCATATAAGAAATTACTCAGTAACGTTATCGATGATTCATTCCAGATTAAGGGAAAATAAAGAGAATGCGTACAAATATGCCGCCACGGCCCGGGGGCACAAACGCTGCACCCTTCACGCTTCTTGCCTCGGCGAGTGACGTTTCTTGGCCTTGGCATCTATGTTTCGTGCACTGCCAAGTGCGGAATGCCGCAGCAGAGGACTGTCTAATGATGGACGCGGCAGGAGAATTCCTCAGTCACTGTGTCCGTGCAGCCGCCTTGTCTGACAAGCATGCCTGGCCATTGACATCCAGTTCACAGCAGGCAGTAGAGCTTATGCGGGACGTCTGGTTCGCTGAGGCGTTCTGTTGAGCCCCGGCATCAAGTGCCAAACGCCTTTTCTCGACCAATCGTATCTAAACAAGAACTTATTGCTGAGAAAGATTTTTTTTCATGCTATACAAGATCTATGACAACCTCACAGGGCCGTGGTTTCCTTTTGAACAAGCCTTCGACGTGCTTCCTTGATGCAGCATCATCAAGGTCCGAAGTAAGTCCGGTCCTCCGTGTTCTGGCTGTAGACATGACGAACGAGACAGTGGCAGTTTTTATTGGATACAACCTAGCTCCTTACCCGCTTCTCTTTGACATTAAAATGATGCAAGTCCTTCTTGTTCAGGATCTCTGCTCAATGGATGAAGTGGTATGAGCAGAAGTCCTGAACAAAAAAAAAAGAAAGAAGAAAAGCAGTACCGGCAGCACATACATATGGAACTCGTCTTAGTAATAATGTAAGGTGTCTCAAAATTCGTACTGATGGTACTGTGACGTATTCTGTTGTTCGCTCTACAGATCAAGAGCCAGCTACACATCATGAAGCGCTTAAAATTCCTGAGTGGCATAGAGCCATGGATGATGAGTTCCAGGCGTTACTGAAGAACAAGACGTGGCATCTTGTACCTCCTCGAGCCGGCCTCAACATCATTGACTGTAAATGGGTGTTCAAGTTGAAGAGAAAGTCTGATGGATCCATTGATCGACATAAGGCTCGTTTAGTGGCAAAGGGGTTTAAACAAAGGGATGGCATTGATTATGATGATACGTTTAGCCCTGTTGTCAAGCCTACTACAATTCGAGTATTGTTGTCACTTGCTGTTTGTCGAGGATGGAATCTTAGACAAATTGATATTCAAAATGCATTCCTACATGGTGTACTTAATGAAGAAGTATATATGCGACAACCCCCAGGATATGAAGATGCAAAATTCCCTAAGCATCTTTGTAAACTTGACAAGTCTTTGTATGGGTTAAAGCAGGCACCTCGAGCATGGTTTGCTAGATTGAGTACCAAGTTGTTACAACTGGGTTTTGTAGCATCTAAAGCTGACGTCTCTTTATTTATCTTCAACAAGTGAGGGATTCACATGTATATACTTGTTTATGTTGATGATATAATCATTGTGAGCTCTTCCGCTATAGCTACAGACAAGCTACTCAGACAACTTCAAGAAGAATTTGCTGTGAAGGATCTTGGTACTCTAAACTATTTTCTTGGAATTGAAGTAAGTAAGCTCTCCAATGGTATTTTGCTGAATCAACATAAGTACATTCAAGACTTACTTAAAAGAACAAACATGATGAAGACCAAAGGGGTATCAACACCTATGACAGTTGTTGATAAGTTGTCGCGATTTGAGGGTAGCAAACTTTCCGAGGAAGATTGTACTCGGTATAGAAGCATTGTTGGAGCTCTTCAATATTTGACTCTGACAAGGCCCGATATTTCCTTCTGTGTTAATAAAGTATGCCAATTTCTTTCAGCACATACTGATATTCATTGGTCAGCAGTTAAGAGAATTTTGAGATATCTGAAAGAAACCACAAAGTTTGGTCTTGCCATTCGGAAGACGGGATCATCCTTGCTTAGTTGTTTTTCAGATGCTGATTGGGCTGGTGATGTTGATGACAGAAGAAGCACAGAAGGATTTGCTGTATTTCTTGGAGGTAATCTTGTGTCATGGAGCTCCAAGAAACAGCCAACAGTCTCTAGATCTAGCACGGAGGCTGAGTACAAGGCTTTAGCAAATGGAACAGCAGAAGTAATATGGATTCAAGTGTTATTGAGAGAGCTTGGTATAAGGCAAGAGAGAATGCCTACACTATGGTGTGATAATCTTGGAGCTACATATCTATCAGCCAACCCTGTTTTTCATGCTCGCACTAAACATGTTGAGGTGGGTTATCATTTTGTGCGTGAGCGTGTAGCAAACAAGGAGTTGGACATAAGATTTATCTCCTCCGGAGATCAAATCGCAGACATCATGACCAAAGCTCTTTCTATGGCGATGCATGAAAGGTTTCGACACAATCTGAACTTATGTGCTAGTCCAGATTGAGGGAGGGTGTTAAGATAGTTAGTTGTATTTCTGGAGATAAATATCTCTTTGTAACAAAGAGTCTGCGCACTCTTAAACTGCCTAGATATTCCTTGGCTACCAAGTCATTAGGAGATCATGGCGTGTATGTTTATCTGTAACAATTCTCCTTATATTAACATGTAACCAGACCCATCGAGGTCATTGCGCCAAAGCCTTCTTTACAAATAGCAGAGCTACTCAATTTTTTCCCTGTCAACCAACTGAAACAGCTATAAGTAATACTGTTTTTTATGTTTGTGTTGTTTTCATTTTTCCACATCCATTCCTATATATAGGAATCTACATATTGTGTGTCGATCAGCTCATTGAGTCGGGCCATAGAAACATAGAGTAGAGAACTTGTCTTTTCTTAAGTGGCCCGTTCTCATTCACTTTTTTCTTCTAGCGTAATAAACGTGATGCTTGCCTTGCCTTGACATAGAGTGTGGGAGTGGAAGGCATCATGGCAGGAACAGACAGAGACATGGCACTGTATAGGTTTCTTCCTTTTTCCACGGAAACCAGCAAATATATTGTCTGACTTACAAAAATGTACCACAACTCCGCCTGGTATTGTGACACTGTCTGTCAGGTTAGGTTGATGGAACCTAGTGGGAATCTTATCAGATGAGATGTCATATCAAGTGCATATCAGATGGTTCTTGCAGGAGCCAGGAGCTGAATTAGCGAGCAAGGGCTCACCACTAAATTAAAATCTCTACTACTTAAAAAGGCTAAGCAATGTGACATGTCTGCCTAATTTCGTTTTGCCAGGGTCGTCAAACACTTTTTCGTTGTTTCGTACCTCTGCACATCGTCGAGAATCCGCAAAATTAAAGAAACTCTCGAATACCGATCCGGACCCGGTTGCCATGGAGACCGGACGTGATCCAGTTCTGTTTCTGTTTCCCTAACCGGACGTGATCCAAGCAAATATCCATGACAATGGTAATCAATGGCTCCCAGCTTGAGCAGCCGATATTGACTGGGGCGAAGCCGATTTGCGAACACGGCGTGGTAGCACGGAGGTGCACAGCATCGTGGTGGCTATGCAGTTTGGGCTGTCGAGGCCGGGGCGGCGTTGCTAGCCATTAGATACAAATGCGTGAATGCAGCCTTGGTTGGCCTTAGCGTGACCATTCTGCAGGTAGCAGACGAACCTGGCAATAAAGTAGGAATTTGATGTATAAGAGAAGTAGGACCTAGTGTGCAGACTTGCCATGAACAAATTTTCCTGCATTATCACATTTTTTTTCTTTCTATTTTAGATGCAGTTTTTCCTGCATTATCTCAGATTTTCTATGTTCATTGGTTCCTTAGCATGACCATTCTGCTTCTTTCGTGATGCAGGCTCTTCATTCATTGGTTCCATGTTCGTTCATGAGAGGAACAACGCAAAAGAAACTCAGGTGATCCATCTCTTGAACGCTACATGCACGCCTTGTTTGATGTGTTTGCTACTGATACCCAAGTATATGAAGTACTCATGTGGTTTTATCTGAACTATAAGCACATATTCTGTGCTATTTTGAATAGCGCGCGTGGGTGGTGAGATGATTTAGGGAGGCTAGAGAGCTGAATTCTGTTCTGCTTCTTGTTATCATGAGTTTTGTATTCCTAATCTGAAAACAGGCAGGAACTAATTTAAAAATTTGATAACAGGAAACTTTTTCCTAATAAAGCACTGCAAATGTTTATTCAGTGATATGTCTGTTACACGTGTATTTGGAGATTTTAATTTTTGTCATTTAATTGCTTATCAATTCATTTCCATAAAATGCTTGATTTGAGTAACTAAAACTTATGATGACAAAATATATCTATGGAGGAGATTAATGCTTTGATAATGTGCCTTTTAGCTGTTACATATGGTTAAGTGCACTGATCTTGATCATCATTGTCCAGCCATCTATATTTTGTTTGGATATATAGAGTGGTGTTAATTTCTGTTTTGTTAGTGTAAGATGACATTTTAATACAGCCAATTTACCATTGGTGATCTCTCTCTTGTAAATGGCACCTTTGAAAGTGACCGGGGGTTGGACTCAATTCCTTGACCTATCGAACACCACAAATGCAGCTAACTATTCATAAGTTTTAACTATTATTTGACCTCCATAATTAAATACATGGTCTACCTTTTCAAGTGGAGGCAAATGATGTAGGCGGTCAGATCCTAAAGAAGCTAAGAGGCAAAGGGAGAGGGAACGATATACAAAGATAACTGATCAACAAAAAGATGAGAAAAATAAGAAGCGTCGTGAAGCATACCAAAGAAAGAAAGGTGAATTCACACTTTCTAAAATGTCAAAAGTTGGTCACTAATATACAAATACATCATTTTAGATAATGTTTTTGCATAACATTTTTACTTGATACATTGCATTCATCAAGGAAAATATAGATGCCAAAGGTAATGATTTCTTTACGTTGAAGCCATTCATTGTAGTTGTATATGCAGAAAATTATTGAGCATAACCTAATGATTCATATGACAATAATCCTATATTAATACTTGAAGTATGATCACGTGTTATTGGTTACCATCCATGTCATATATAACATATAATGATGCAAATGCAATAAAACAATAGGATATTAAACATTATATAGTCTTTCAGTTGTTTATATTAGAACTTGAAGGCATCACAACAATCAAAGAAGATAATGGATCCGTACAAATATAAAACAATTGAGAACAATTGCTCGGTCACGGGGAAGGAAAGTTGGTCAAGATATCATCATGGCATGTAGTAAGATTATTTGTTCAATAATGTATTAAAGTTGGCATCTCATAATAAAATTAACACATAGCGATTCTGTTTCAGGTAGCGGTACACCCCAAGCTGGTGGACACAAATGCACGATTTACTTCAATGAGAAATCATTTGATGCCCCCCACTTCCCTTGCTAATACCTCGTCGTGGATAACATCCTCAGATGAGCTAAGGGAAGCAAAACGCAGGAGGGAGAGAGTGCGTTATGCGAATATGACCCATGAGGAGAAGATATTTAGATTTCATCATCAATATTTGCAAGACGCATTGCGACGTGAGACCTTAAGTCAAGAGCACATTGAAGCAAGAAAAGAATGTCAGAGGGTGCATAATATGACACCCGAGCAAAAGCAAGCAAGGAAAGACCATGAGAAAGCACGTTGTGGGTTCCAACGTAAAACTCTACATAAAGAGTCTATCACCTGGTGTACTTGCTAAACTTGGTGCCGATCTTGAGCATGGGTCCAAGGGTGGATGGACGTTTTCCTAGATGCTGATATGACCCTACGAGCCATTTAAACTCGGTTACTAAAATGAGCATTGTTTCTATAAAACACTCACTCTGTAATGTTATCGGTGATTCATTCCAGATCAAGGAAGATAAAGAGAAGTACGTACAAATATGTTGACACAGCCTGGGAGCTGGGACGCTGCCCCATTCACGCTTATTCCCTCAGCTTGTGAACGTTTGTCGGCCATGGCATCTATGTTTCCTGAACCATCGCAGCTCCGTCAGCTGGTTGAGCCTGTTCTTCAGAAAGATTGTTTTGACGCGAAACAAGAGCTGTAACAACCTCACAAGCTGTGGTTTCCTGTATTGAATATGTCATCCAGGTGCTCCCTTGCTGGACCATCACGAAGCTCCGAAATGAGTCAGGTCGTCCGTGTTCTGGGAAGAGATATTGTGTGTCGCCATAGCTGAAGGTTAGCAAATAGCAACGCGGCCAGCGAGGCCCTCTTCGTCTCGCATCTGTTCTGTAGGGCATTTCGCAACGATGGTGTGGTGTGGAGCGACTTGAGCCTCCTCCATGAGGATTGCACGTTCCGGGCAGAATACATGAGAAGCAAGCCTTCCTGCAATCTCGCCGTGTACGACATGAAGGACGAGACGGTCACAGTTTTTGTTGGTTACATATTTATATTTCTACGTCCGACACCACATCAGCTTCTCTTTCACCTGTCAGTCCTAGTTCTTCAGGACCCCTGCTCAATGGATCTTGTGGTATTTATTGTCCAATTCAATCTTCACTTGTGTGCAAACTCTGAAACATGAAGCATAAATGTAGTGAGTGATTTGTCTTTTTCAATGACCTATACAGGTGTCAAGAGTAACTGCTTTAGATTTGATTCCTACCCATTTTCGTATATCGATAAGAGGCCTATGTGTTGTGCATGATCCGATATCATTTCAGTGATAACCGGACAGGGTCTTCTCATAGTCACAACTTTTCCTTCTGACCTGATTGTCCATGCTCACCCTTTTAGAAGTTTCATTTCAAAATGGGAATAGGAGACATCACATGTTCCTTAGCCAAAGTTCAGATATAGTTTCGACTGATATAGAATTATTTCCGTTTTTGTGGTCCTATTATAGCATGGCTGAATTCTTGTTACCAATATAGCCATTGGCAGCCATCCTTGCACATTACCGCATTGTTCCTTAGCCAAAGTTCAGATAGTTTCGACTGAACTGTTGACTCTTAATGTCTCATATATAGCACTCTCTGCCGCTAAAGGCCATCACATGTTGCATCTGCTCGGTTAAGAAAAGCATCCATTTCATCTTATACAAAGCCCCTAGATAAAACGAGGTCATCATTCAAGATTATTTTTAAGGATAATGCGTTGTTTTGATTAATTACAGCCGTGCAGGGTGGCTTGTTACAAGATTGGAAAGTACTGAAACAAGGGGGGCAGACCTGGGCAGTACTGAAACAGCGGCAAAGAGGAGCTTATCCTACTGCTTGTTGTTGTGCAGTCGGTTCAGCTGGTGTCCGACATCGCTGACTGCATTCAACCAAGGACCACTAGTTGGTGCGGTCAATTGTGATTTGCGGAGATAAATACTTTGCGCATGTAACATCCGATTGAAAGAGTTCTTCTTGAATTTTATTGACAGAGTATGATGGTGTAACCTCTTGCTATCAGTATAAAACAAAAAAGGAAAAAGTTCATTTTACTCCCCTGAACAATTCACTTTGTCTGTTTCACCCCCTAAACAAAACAATGGTTCACTTTACTCCCTCAAACAATTTCATTCGGTGCAATGTACACCCTATTGAAGTCTGTTTCTTTTGTTTCTCATTCTACAAGTAGAATTTGAAGCTCAAATTTTGCATGATGTTAGCTACCACAATAATCTATGTTAAAATATTTTTAAAATATTTTTTTGATATCACATTTATGCATATTACGTTAATTTCTATTGAACTATGTAAATAATATCAAAATAGTATGTCATAATTTGTTTAATATAGGTTTTTGTGTTAGTTACCATCATGCAAAATTTGAGCTTCAAATTTCACTTGTAGGGTGAGATACAAAAAAGACAAACTTTAAAAATGTGTACATTGCACCAAATAGAATTGTTTGGGGGGTAAAATGAGCCATTATTTTGTTTAGGGGGTAAAATAGACAAAGTGAATTGTTTAGGGGAGTAAAATGGACTTTTTCCAACAAAAAATATGTACACGTCAATTTTTTTCCTTTTCATAGTATGATGGTGTGCATAGTCCTACATAGTTTAGTTAACTAGGTTCAACTTTGAAGCATAATCATTTTGGACAATTGCACTCCATTAATAATTGCATGAATTTTTTGTCCTCACCACACCTAATATCAAATTTTACAAAAAACAATTCCTTAACGTTATGTTTTTTTGTTCAAACTCTAACGGAGTGTCTCCTATTATTTTTGGAGATAATAATCAGTACTTAAAGGTCCCCTGATTTCTTGTAAAAAGTATGCCACATGCTCGTCTCACTTCTTAGAAGCATATTCAACCCCTCTAGTTGTTCAAAAAAAAAAAACCTCAAGTTAATTATTTATACACACCACTCCATATACTTCTTATTGACTCCTATTTCCAGTGACAGCCAACTGATTTGCTTCTCTTGTACTCCAAATCAGATGGTTATGCATTTCCCATTTTCTTTCACCTAATAGGCCACCATTGTTTGTATGCCTTCTTGGATCGAATCATTTATCTGCGTAGTACTATGGTGTGGATTTTGGGAATGGGTGGCATCAGGAAAAATCCTTCGACAAGATGGCATAATGCACATTGAGGATAGCATAGATGACAGCGTCCTCGAGGAGTCGTGGTTCTTGTCTGCATTCTTCAAGAACAAGCCGACGGCAGGAAGAACAGTGGCAGCAGATCCTCTTGATGATCTTGTTCGCTTGGTCGACCTTCATTGCGATGTTTTGTGGTGAGATACCCATCAGCTAGAGTTAGTAGAGCCTCGTCGACTCAGAGGACACTGCTGCAGATGACTACAAAAAATTCTCATGCCCGAAGGGCAAGAGGCACTTGTGCTTGACGCTGCATAAGGTTGTAGGAAACTACGCAACAAAGTCCAAAGAACTAGAGATTGAAATAGTTGCCGACGACATATGTAGTCAAAATAATTTGCTGATTTTCTAAATCATTTAGAGATAATTACTTTTGCATCACCTAAAAACATATCAATTATCAAGAAGAAATCTCCAAATAATGATGTATAGGGATATTTAAAGTGAGATAGGAACTAAATAAATGTGGAAATTGTTATTATTAAAATATTATTTTAAAATTAATAATCAAGAAAGTTATCACACTGAACACAATAAACCAATGTAGGTGGAACTTGCCACTCACTGTTGATACCGTCTGAGTACTTAGGTCCTACTATTTGGTTCGGCAGGAGCTTATGGGTCTTACACTACCAGAAACCCAAATACCCCTGACAAGTCCTCCATTTTTTTACTACAGTTATCCAAAATATGATGTCTAAATAATACTACATAAGACGAAGCCGAAACTAACAAACACTGCCTCCAGAATCCGGATTATGGATCTCACAACCTAAACCAGGTTAGATCTCATATCCAACTAGTTATAACTGAGAACGCTGATTCAATCGCCGCCGTCGCTCGATCCCATCCTCAATTCTTCCACCCGACCGCTGTCATAGCTTGACGCCGGAGCAACCCTGGCAGCGGTAAAGAAGGGGTCGGCGGGGTCTCACTTGGCCGAGCGCATCTCGGCGGCGATGGTGTGATCTCGTCTCATCGGGGGCATCCACCCCGCGTCGCTTATCCCTAGGCTGAGCGCTGCCACGGCCATGAGGTGGTATGTGCGCATGCTGGCCAATTGGTGGCGGCACATGAGCTCGACGATGGCAGTGTCCGCCGCTACAAAATTATTTGTAGCGGTGGGTCCTGTCACACCGTCGCTACAAATCTGATTTGTAACGACACAATCGTAGCGGCGGATGGCCTGGTCCGCCACTATAATACTTTTTCACCCGCCGCTGTAGTGCATATGTGGTGTTGTGGCAGGCATGAGTGTCCTACTACTTCTGTGTTACAAAATTCTGGTTACATTATATTACAAAGAAAAGGATCTTCTTATCGGGAAATCAAAAAAGAAAGAAAGGAAGTTTAGAGTAACAATGAATAAGCAAAATTTAAACACGTCCAGAAACCCTGAAATGAACATGACATGTTGTAACAAACCTATACAGAGCGCCTAAACATCTAGCAAATGGCACTACAGTGGATGTAAGTAGTTGGCACTCACACCTCTCACCACACCTATGATTAAATTGTTTAAAAGCAAAGGCTTGATGGTTATATTTTGGATTTCAAATCTAACATTGGTTAAAAGAGTAGTGTTTGTGTATGTTAGCAGCTAACTTTAATAAAGGAGTACATAATACTCCCCTTTTTCCTACATATCTCATTGCTTTCTACTACCTTATTCAGGCCCGTCTGACTGTTTACATATACCGCTCCACATATAATACTTTTGTACTCCTACTTCCACTGCCAGCCAACTGATATTTGCTTCTCTTGCTCTGCAAATAAGTTTGTTTTTTGTTTCTCTCATCTCCCTTCTTTCATGTAAGACGCCCCACCATTTGTGCACTCACTTCGAACGAGATATGCATCTGTGTCATGCTAGTTACGTACTGAGCATGCAGTGTGCATTTTAGTAATGAGTGGTGAAACGTCTCCGCTTTTCGCAGGATTGAGTCGGTATAGCGCTGATGAACAGACGCAACAGTACAGCATATAAAAAGCACAAATTAAGTCTTTAAGTGGTTACATTAATCCAATTAAAACATAGAGTCGCACAGCGGAAATAAACGGTACAAGTACAAGTCCAAAGCTAGAAGAAATACAAGCGCACGCGCTCATGATACACAAGAACCCGCATCCAAAGCTATGAAGATGCGGACTCGAGAGGAGATCACTCCTCAGTCTCCCAGTGGGCTGTTCAACCATAGGGAAGCTGGCCATCCCACTGTCCATCTCCACCCGTAGAGTCGGGGATAAAGGTGCTACCTGCAATAAAATCATAAAGAGCCAAACCCTGAGCAACTAATACTCAGCAAGTCTTACCCGTCAATTTGGCTATCTACAGCCGACTCCTAATATGCAAGGCTACAAAGGGGTGTCTGACTCAATAGCATAACTCGCACTAATTACTTGATCCTTACTTTCAAGTTTTATTTTTCAAGATAAGTACTTATCCAGTAAAACAGTGTGCATATCTCTAAAACATGTATAAAGTAACAATACATCAACAGTGACAGTATATATATAGCAATGTAAATAACAGTAATGTAAATAGACTAGCATCAGATCATCAATCATATCACACTACGATGTGACGCAGTGAGCAAGGTTGCTCTTGATCGAGAGCGGCGGCATCGATGTACATCCTGCAGGAGAAAAAAACCTGACCACACGACATATGCGGCAAAGGCCACATATGGCAACCGTTTGCAAGGGTCCCCCTGAAGCTAGGCCGGATCCAACCCCTCCCGAGAAAGGTACCTCCCGCCACGGTCCCCGTCCCAGACGTACGCCCTGTTCGGGAGGCATCCCTTCTCTCCCAAAATACCATGATAGAAAGGGCAGGCTTCCACCGCACACCAGGGCAACTCGAGCTACTAAGTTTACTAGGCCCATAAAAACACTAGCATGTGATCAGTACGTTCGAACTTGCTCAACAGGGCCAACAACGGACGGTCCTTAACCGACACAGACGGGGCTATACCACCGTGAAGGCCCAGCCTTCTCCAACCATCCTATACAAGCAATTCCCCGTCCGGTCTCAACAAATCCTAAATCCAGCTAGTACAATCCAGGGGTCCCTATCATGCGAGTGGGACCTACCACTCGACTTCTACCGTCCGCTAGCCACTAAGCCTAGCAAGTTTTAACGTAACCTAGACCACATCTACAAAAATAGGACACAAGGTAGGATATGGAAGGGTAGTCCTAATGCAGTTCTAAGTTTTCACATCAACTCCTAATAAACCTAATGCACAATCAATTACTAGCCCCAATCAAGTGCGAAAATAAAATCCTAAATAGGGAGGCATGCACCGGGGCTTGCCTGGCTCAGGAGCGTAGCTAACAGGGTCAGCGGGGTCAGTGTCCTGCTGCGGCTGCTCCTCCTGCACCTCCTGGGTCTGCTCCTCCGGCAGCTGGAAGTCGAGTGGCTCCGGAGTTGTCTCTGTCACTACACGTCATGACCAGAAAATAATGCAAAGTTAGATGCAAGAATATGATGCAATTAATGATTTAATTACTTGATAGGATAGTCATTTGCACTGTAAGAGCAAATGATTAACTTTGTTAATTCATTTCGTCTGGAGTATTTCCTTCATTAACTTTTAATTAAGTTCACCATTAATCAACTTGGTTAGGTTAAATGAATAACGTGATTTCGAAAATTAATTTATGTCCAGTGGCATTTTTCTGGTGAAGAGTGCCACTGGAAGTAATTTATGGTGAAGTTTCATAATTTATTGCAAGGTAGATTATTTATAAAGATTTAAATAATGCAGGAACAATTTAAATCATAGGAAAATAATTAAGTAAACTATGACAGTGGAAAAATGGTCTGTAGGTGTGTTAACAGGTACTTTACAAGCATGCAAGAGTTTGTGATTTATGGAGCAACAGATAATTTAATATAGATTAAACAAGACCTGAACAAAGTTATTTTTACAGAAAACAGAGAACATATTTTGTGTGATTTGACATTTTGGATGGATAGATCTGAGTGTATGGAATCCAAAAAAATTGGATTCACATTTTTCTGAGGTGTATACGATTTATTATGCATTTTACAACTTGAGACAATTTCTGGCAATTTCTGAGTAATTAACTAATTACGAAAAAGGATTCAAAATTTGGCGGACCAATCAGATCTGGGCCACACAAGGGGGCACACAGACCGGGCTGCACCAGATCTGGCTTAGCCACAACTGATCTGGCCACTCACGCGTGGAAGCACACGGTGGGCCACAGAGTCAGCCGCACGCGATCCCGCGTGGCCACACGGGATCATGGCCGTGTGGTCCATGATGCACTGGCCGGCGCCATCACCGGAGTGCGGTGGCGCAGCTCACCGGAGTGAGCTCCGGTGGCTCGCGCGCTTGACTGACAGCGCGGGAAGGAAGAGGAGAAGGTGAGGGCTTCACCTCGAACAACGGAGAAGGGTGGGGATGACCGGAACAGTGTCGCCGGCGAGGAGCAGCGGAAGGAAGATGACCGGCGATGTCGTGGAGTCGTTGCAGGCGACGAGAAGCTTCACGGTGTGGTCCTAGAGCTTCACGGAGACGCGAGGAAGGTTGACGAGAGCACCATTGACGACGGGGATGGCCGGAGCACGGGTTCACCGGAGGCGAGGCGAGGCGGCTTGACGACGGCGGCGGGGGAAAATTTGAAATCCGGCGACCGGACTGAGAAAGAAGGGAAATGGTAAAGTGAGGGAGGCGCGCGACGAAGCAACGAAGGTACAGACGCGAGGAATCGAGCTCGGGCTCACCGTGGTTGACGGAACCCGCGGCGAGGCTGAGGGAGCTCAACCTCCGGCCATCTTGGCGATGACGGCCGATTCGCGAGCTTCACGAGCTGAAGAAGGAAGCAAGCGCGGAGAAGGTCTTCAAGCCATCCTCGCTCTGCTTCTCACGCGACGCCTCGCATGGGAGTGGGCAGGAGCGGCGGGGCAGCGAGGCTGGAGCTCACGCGGCGGCAATGGCGCTGCGAAGCTAGGGTTCGGAGGCCGGGGAAACGAGGAAATGGGAGCTGGGCAAGTGGGAGAGGAGCGGGACGCCGTTTTCTTATGCTGTCGCACGGTCGGAAGCGGGCCAGGACGCCGCGCGGCGGAGCCGTACGTCGACGGCGACGTGGCGTCGTTCTTCCGCGCGCACTCAGAGAGATAGAGGAGGCTGACGAGTGGGCCCTGTCGGAATCTTTCTTTTTCCTGGAATTATTCAAACTGAGATTTCCCCAATTTTAGCGCTCGATTTGAGCTAGCAATTGAACTCCAAAAATTGTAAAACTGGTTGCATTCGAAAGGTCATGAAATTCTCTTTCCAGTGACATAACATGCATATCTCAATTCGAAATAGAATTCAAATGGCAGCTAGTCAAAGTTGGACATTTTTGGAACTTTGGGGATTTATTTGAGCATCGAAATGAATTTCAAAAATCACCAAAAATTGTCCAAAATTCTTATTTCACAAGGTCTATCTCTAGGAATTTTGGTTCGGTCAAGTTGTTAAAGGAATTTTTGAGTTGCTTCACAGATATGGGTTTGAACTTGTTTAAACTTTGAATTTCGAATTTTTGAATTTGGCTTGATTTCATCTTTTCTTCAGTTTGGTTTGCACGATCCTGAAATTCAATGACACGGGATGTCACAGCCCTCCCCCCTTAAAGAAATCTCGTCCCGAGATTAAAGAGAAGGAGGAAAAGCGAATGGCGAAAGAGCGAAGGAAAAAGATGCAAAAATGGAACAACTAAATAACGCACCTCGGAGGTAGAAAACCTGGAAAATGGGAGTTCAAGAACTCCGCTGTCTCCCACGTGGCCTCGGCCTCAGAGTGGTTGCTCCTTTGCACCTTATAGAATCTGGTGGTGCTCTTTCTGGTGACTCGGTCCTTCTGATCAACAATGCCAATAGGCTGCTCGGGGTAAGTCAAATCTGGCTCAAGTTGATCAACGTCACTGACCACTCTGTCACTAGGAACCTTCAAGCACTTCTTCAGCTGTGATACATAGAACACATTGTGAACACCTGAGAGGTTGGAGGGCAACTCCAATCTATAAGCAACGGGTCCACATCTCTCAATAATCCGGAACGGTCCAACGTATCTTGGTGCTAACTTGCCCCTGACACCAAACCGACGTACACCCTTCATGGGAGAGACACAAAGGTATACGTGGTCGCCAACTGCAAACACCAACGGTCGGCGTCTTCTGTCGGCATAGCTCTTCTGTCGAGACTTGGCCGCTCTCAAGTTGGACTGAATGCGGCGAACAGTCTCCTCTGCTGTTGCCACTAAATCTGGTGTGGGAATGACCTCCTCATCAGTCACAACTGTCTCCTCTGCTGCAGCTGCGGGCCTTGCCTGGAAGATGACTCTCTCGCCGGCCTCAACCCAATTAAGGAGAGTCCGACAACGACGTCCATACAAGGCCTCAAACGGTGCCATCTTGATGCTCTCCTGATAGCTGTTGTTGTATGAGAACTCTGCAAGGGGTAAGCTCTCATCCCAACACTTGCCATGGTGTATCACGCAGGCACGAAGCATATCCTCTAAAATCTGATTCACCCTCTCTGTTTGGCCATCTGTCTGAGGGTGATAAGCTGCACTGCGAATCAAAGTGGTGCCCAAAGAAGCATGTAGCTGCTCCCAGAAACGAGAAACAAACTGAGGTCCCCGATCAGAAATAATGGTCTTGGGCACTCCATGCAAACAGAGAATCCGAGCAATATACAACTCAGCATACTTCTTCACATTGTAACGGGTGTGCACGGGGATAAAGTGAGCAGACTTGGTCAATCGATCAATAATCACCCAAATAGAATCATGCTTCTGTGATGTGAGAGGTAAGGCAACAATGAAATCCATGCTGATATCCTCCCACTTCCAAGCAGGAACACTCAAAGGATGAAGCAACCCTGCAGGCTTCATGTATTCTGCCTTGACTCTCCTGCAAGTGTCACACTCAGAAACGTACTGTGCGACCTCCCGCTTCATGCGGGTCCACCAGAAGCGACTCCTCAAATCCTGGTACATCTTGTTGCTACCAGGGTGGATGGAATACTTGGACAAGTGCGCCTCATCAAGAATCTTCCTGCGCAACTCAAAGTCCTTAGGAACAACCAATCTGTCCTGGAACCATAGGACTCCGTCCTCATCCTCTCTGAAACACTGGACTCTAGCTTCCCCGAGCTTGAGTCTTCTCCTGAGGTGATTCACCTTCTCATCCTTCTTTTGCGCTGCCACAATCTCATCTCGCAGGGTCGAAACAAGTGATATATTGGCCAAGGAGCCATAAGCATACACTCTAAGACTGGGCTCTACCTCGGCGTAAGGAGCTGCGATGAGATTATTGCAATGAGCCTTGCGACTCAAAGCATCAGCAACCACATTAGCCTTCCCGGGGTGATAGTGAATCTCCAGATCATAGTCCTTGATCAGCTCTAACCATCTCCTCTGGCGCATGTTCAGATCTGACTGTGTGAATATATACTTGAGACTCTTGTGATCTATATAGATGTGCACCAGATTTCCCAACAAATAATGCCGCCATACTTTCAAAGCAAGTACGACAGCTGTAAGCTCAAGATCGTGAGTGGGGTAATGCTCTTCATGTCGCTTAAGCCGCCGAGAGACATAAGCAATCACCCTGCCATCCTGCATCAGCACACAACCAAGACCAATACCGGAAGCACCACAATACACATCAAATGGCTTGGTGATATCAGGCTGAGCTAAAACTGGAGCGGTAGTGAGCAGCTTCTTCAGATTCTGGAATGCATCACCACACTGAGGGCTCCACACAAACCCCACATTCTTCTTCAGCAACTCAGTAATGGGCTTGGAGATCTTAGAGAAGTTCGGAATAAACCGACGGTAATAACCAGCCAAACCCAAGAAACTGCGAATCTGAGAGACAGTCGTAGGTGCATTCCAATCCAGAACATCCTGCACCTTGCTCGGATCAACAGCAATACCCTCTGCTGATATAACATGGCCAAGAAAAGGTACCTCGCTAAGCCAGAACTGACACTTGCTGAACTTAGCGTACAGCTGGTGATCTCGCAAACGCTGCAACACAATCCTGAGGTGCTGCTCATGGTCCTCCTCTGCAGTGGTGTAGTTAACGCGCCCAGTCTTGACTGGCGCATTCCTGCCCTGCTGGCGCTGCTGTCCTGCTGCCTGAACTGGAGCCCTCTGCGCGTTGTTCTGCCTAGGTGCTGCACGGCAGTCACGCGCAAAGTGCCCCACCTGTCCACAGTTGTAGCACGGGAAACCTCTGCCTGCCTGCTGCTGCTGCTGCTGCGAGCGCTGCTGCTGCTGACGCTGCTGCTGCTGTGGCTGCCCCTGAGCAAACTGCTGCTGCTGCTCAGGTGGGCGCTGGTACTGGGGAGGTGCAAGGTACCTCTGTCCACTGGGAGTGGTGTACACAAGGCGTGGCCTGGCTGAAGTGCTGCCAGACGGTGGTGCCACTGCCTTCCTCTTCCTCTTGTCGTCCTGGTGTGCCCTGATGGCATCCTCCATCACTATCGCTGCACTGACAAGCTCGTCGAAGGTACCACCGACGTTCAGGACAAGCCGGGACTGAAGCTTGGTAGACAAGCCTCTCAAGAAACACGCCTTCCGCTTGGCGGGCGTGTCTACCTGGTCTGGAGCAAACTGGGCCAGGTGGTTGAATACCTGGGCGTAGTCGAACACGTTCCTGCCTCCCTGCCTGAGGTCCAGGAACTACCTGAGCTTCCGCTGCATAATGCCAAGCGGAATGTGGAACGAGCGAAAAGCCTCTCTGAACTGTGCCCAAGTCAACTGCAGACCGGCCAGAAGAGTGGCAAGGTGAGCTGCCCACCATCCTCCAGCTGCCCCTTGAAGCTGCTGTGCCGCGAACAGTGTCTTCTGCACCTCTGTGCAGGCAGAAAGGAGCCCAAACTTGGACTCCACGGTGCGCAGCCAAGACTCCGCCTCCATCGGGTCAGTGGACCCGGAAAAGACAGACGGGTGAGTGGCCAGGAAGTCTGCGTAGGTGCAGCCTGGCTGTGGACCCCGTCGATTGCCACCCTGCTGGGTGACGGCCTGAACGAGAGTCCTGAGCAGCTCTGTCTGGTTGTGCATCGCCTCCGCCAGTGTGCGCTCTGGCGGTGGGGGTGGCGGACGACGCGGCGGCATTCTGCCAAATTAAAATCATCACCGTTAGCTCCAAGATACAACATTAATCAATATGGCAGAATTGAAAAGTAAGAAAGGCTATAAGCATCCATATTGAGAGAGTTTGCAAGAAAAATCCCACAAACTGCTCCAAACAGAACAACCATGCTAAATAAAATTAGAACATGGTAAAGGACTTCTGGAGAATCGTAGCAAGTAGCTACATGAAGCCTTTCACGCACAAACACAGGTGCAACGGTTCTTCAAATCAACAGACTACAATCTGTCTTGACTGCGAGCAGCAGTCACAAAAACGAAAACTGGCACTCCTGGAGGCTTCAAACGAGAAAAGTCCGAACGCAAACCTTGTATATAACTTCAAGATCTTTCCAACGAGTGCTCAAACGCCCAAAATGGATCAGTAGAACTGGAGATATCGATTTTTGAAGTTGGTGGACAGATTCTGGAAAAACTAGTCGAAGCTGAAATTTGACTTCAATTGATCGACAGATTTGGGGGTGATACTGATAGAATCGAAAGGTGAACTCTGAAGAAAAGTTTTAGTTCATGTTGTAATCTTTCCAGAAAGTCTTGGTTCATCGAATTTGCCCAAGCGGTTTTGGAGTTACGAATTTTTAAAATTAGCTTGTCAGTCTGAAATTTTTGGGTGATCTGAAATTCGTGGAAGTGTTTTAAATCATGAAGATGCAATGCATGCACGACCTATACGTCCTCACAAAATAAAATCTGCCCAAATATAGCAGGCCGTAGACAGTGGTGGCAACTAAGTCGCACTCACAAACGTTTCTACACGATCTACGCGCGAGTTAGTGTACCTGCAAAGCACACAACGTCACCTCAACCAACCTACACAAGTGACGTATCTCATCAAAATGTAATACATGGCCCAATAACATATCCTCACCATCCTCAACTCCTCGTGAACTCGATGGCTCACGGAACAGAACAAACTCCACCACCAATATCCAAATCCAGCGCCATGTAGTTCTTTACCTTCTTACCTGGGCGTCGGTGCGTCGTTACAGAAAAATAACAATCAACGCCTATTACCACCTGATTACTCTAACATCCTTATAATGGGCTTTTCGTTCCTCATACGTACGTGGTTAGCTTTTCGAAAATAGGCCATTTATTTTCGCAGCTGATACCAGCTGAAGCGTCTCCGCTTTTCGCAGGATCGAGTCGGTATAGCGCTGATGAACAGACGCAACAGTACAGCATATAAAAAGCACAAATTAAGTCTTTAAGTAGTTACATTAATCCAATTAAAACATAGAGTCACACAGCGGAAATAAACGGTACAAGTACAAGTCCAAAGCTAGAAGAAATACAAGCGCACGCGCTCACGATACACAAGAACCCGTATCCAAAGCCATGAAGATGCGGACTCGAGAGGAGATCACTCCTCAGTCTCCCAGTGGGCTGTCCAACCATAGGGAAGCTGGCCATCCCACTGTCCACCTCCACCCGTAGAGTCGGGGATAAAGGTGCTACCTGCAATAAAATCATAAAGAGCCAAACCCTGAGCAACTAATACTCAGCAAGTCTTACCCGTCAATTTGGCTATCTACAGCCGACTCCTAATATGCAAGGCTACAAAGGGGTATCTGACTCAATAGTATAACTCGCACTAATTACTTGATCCTTACTTTCAAGTTTTATTTTTCAAGATAAGTACTTATCCAGTAAAACAGTGTGCATATCTCTAAAACATGTATAAAGTAACAATACATCAACAGTGACAGTATATATATAGCAATGTAAATAACAGTAATGTAAATAGACTAGCATCAGATCATCAATCATATCACACTACGATGTGACGCAGTGAGCAAGGTTGCTCTTGATCGAGAGCGGCGGCATCGATGTACATCCTGCAGGAGAAAAAAACCTGACCACACGACATATGCGGCAAAGGCCACATATGGCAACCGTTTGCAAGGGTCCCCCTGAAGCTAGGCCGGATCCAACCCCTCCCGAGAAAGGTACCTCCCGCCACGGTCCCCGTCCCAGACGTACGCCCCGTTCGGGAGGCATCCATTCTCTCCCAAAATACCATGATAGAAAGGGCAGGCTTCCACCGCACACCAGGGCAACTCGAGCTACTAAGTTTACTAGGCCCATAAAAACACTAGCATGTGATCAGTACGTTCGAACTTGCTAAACAGGGCCAACAACGGATGGTCCTTAACCGACATAGACGGGGCTACACCACCGTGAAGGCCCAGCCTTCTCCAACCATCCTATACAAGCAATTCCCCGTCCGGTCTCAACAAATCCTAAATCCAGCTAGTACAACCCAGGGGTCCCTATCATGCGAGTGGGACCTACCACTCGACTTCTACCGGCCGCTAGCCACTAAGCCTAGCAAGTTCTAACGTAACCTAGACCACATCTACAAAAATAGGACACAAGGTAGGATATGGAAGGGTAGTCCTAATGCAGTTCTAAGTTTTCACATCAACTCCTAATAAACCTAATGCACAATCAATTACTAGCCCCAATCAAGTGCGAAAATAAAATCCTAAATAGGGAGGCATGCACCGGGGCTTGCCTGGCTCAGGAGCGTAGCTAACAGGGTTAGCGGGGTCAGTGTCCTGCTGCGGCTGCTCCTCCTGCACCTCCTGGGTCTGCTCCTCCGACAGCTGAAAGTCGAGTGGCTCCGGAGTCGTCTCTGTCACTACACGTCATGACCAGGAAATAATGCAAAGTTAGATGCAAAAATATGATGCAATTAATGATTTAATTACTTGATAGGATAGTCATTTCCACTGTAAGTGCAAATGATTAACTTTGTTAATTAATTTCGTCTGGAGTATTTCCTTCATTAACTTTTAATTAAGTTCACCATTAATCAACTTGGTTAGGTTAAATGAATAACGTGATTTCGAAAATTAATTTATGTCCAGTGGCATTTTTCTGGTGAAGAGTGCCACAGGAAGTAATTTATGGTGAAGTTTCATAATTTATTGCAAGGTAGATTATTTATAAAGATTTAAATAATACAGGAACAATTTAAATCATAGGAAAATAATTAAGTAAACTATGACAGTGGAAAAATGGTCTGTAGCTGTGTTAACAGGTACTTTACAAGCATGCAAGAGTTTGTGATTTATGGAGCAACAGATAATTTAATATAGATTAAACAAGACCTGAACAAAGTTATTTTTACAGAAAACAGAGAACATATTTTGTGTGATTTGACATTTTGGATGGATAGATCTGAGTGTATGGAATCCAACAAAATTGGATTCACATTTTTCTGAGGTGTATACGATTTATTATGCATTTATGCACGGGTTCACCGGAGGCGAGGCGAGGCGGCTTGACGACGGCGGCGGGGGAAAATTTGAAATCCGGCGACCGGACTGAGAAAGAAGGGAAATGGTAAAGTGAGGGAGGCGTGCGACGAAGCAACGAAGGTACAGACGCGAGGAATCGAGCTCGGGCTCACCGTGGTTGACGGAACCCGCGGCGAGGCTGAGGGAGCTCAACCTCCGGCCATCTTGGCGATGACGGCCGATTCGCGAGCTTCACGAGCTGAAGAAGGAAGCAAGCGAGGAGAAGGTCTTCAAGCCATCCTCGCTCTGCTTCTCATGCGACGCCTCGCACGGGAGTGGGCAGGAGCGGCGGGGCAGCGAGGCTGGAGCTCACGCGGCGGCATTGGCGCTGCGAAGCTAGGGTTCGGAGGCCGGGGAAACGAGGAAATGGGAGCTGGGCACGTGGGAGAGGAGCGGGACGCCGTTTTCTTATGCCGTCGCACGGTCGGAAGCGGGCCAGGACGCCGCGCGGCGGAGCCGTACGTCGACGGCGACGTGGCGTCGTTCTTCCGCGCGCGCTCAGAGAGATAGAGGAGGCTGACGAGTGGGCCCTGTCGGAATCTTTCTTTTTCCCGGAATTATTCAAACTGAGATTTCCCCAATCTTTAGCGCTCGATTTGAGCTAGCAATTGAACTCCAAAAATTGTAAAACCGGTTGCATTCGAAAGGTCATGAAATGCTATTTCCAATGACATAACATGCACATCTCAATTCGTAATAGAATTCAAATGGCAGCTAGTCAAAGTTGGACATTTTTGGAACTTTGGGGATTTATTTGAGCATCGAAATGAATTTCAAAAATCATCAAAAATTCTCCAAAATTCTTATTTCACAAGGGCTATCTCCAGGAATTTTGGTTGGGTCAAGTTGTTAAAGGAATTGTTGAGTTGCTTCACAGATATGGGTTTGAACTTGTTTAAATTTTGAATTTCGAATTTTTGAATTTGGCTTGATTTCATCTTTTCTTCAGTTTGGTTTGCACGATCCTGAAATTCAGTGACACGGGATGTCACAAGTGGCATCATGGAAAGTCCTTCGAGCTAATCATAATCTTCTTGCCTAGTTAACAATGCATGTGTTGGCCGAACACCATGAATTAGGATGACTTCCTTGTTTGGCACAGAAGCAAACGTTTT
>RWGY01000776.1:0-120677 GCA_007726485.1 Eragrostis curvula
AAGATGGTTATAGGTTTAAGGACACAAGGTGACCCTGCTTTTTCAGGGTAAGAAGGGGTAGAGAAAATTCCTCGAGCCGAGATCCGAGTACCAAGCGCTGCAGCGCTGAAGTACGAGCTCCATGGACTAGCTATTGCTTCTCCACGAGGCTCATACCAGGCGCTACGGCGCTGAAGTATGTAACCCATGCCATACTCCCAGGAAAAGCTCGAACGATCTTCAACAAAGGGGTACCTGTACCCGAAACCGACACAGGTGGGTAGGTAGAGAATACCTAGGGGCGCGAGACAACTCTCTCTAAGGAACTCGGCAAAATAGCCCCGTAACTTCGGGAGAAGGGGTGCCCCCTCGCAAAAGGGGGTCGCAGTGACCAGGCCCGCTCAAAAAACCGCATTGTATGTCAGGATGACAATATGCGAACCTAGCGCGACGAAATTACTGCATCACGTATTGTTCATTTAGAATCATGTTCTGCGACGAATACATATATTTTCGTCGTAAAATCTTTGCGATGTTTAATCCGCCAGCGTTATAAAAAATACAATTTGGCCTAACAAAAGTCCGTAAGCTAACCAGCCTTGTGTGGGCCAAGCCTAATTGTGGGCGTCTTCATTTTGGGCTAACATCTGATCAGCTAAGGTCTTTTGTTAGGTCCGTTTTGGTTTACAATTTAAGCTATTTTTTTTGCTCTTTGCAGCCCATTATTTTTTATGGTATTGACCAACGCTTCTGTGGGCCTAAACCATGGATGGTTTGATTCTCATCCAGCCAGGCCATTTTATGCTCATTATTTTTTTTTTATAAAGTGACACGATTTCTTTTTTTCTTTTTGAGCTCAGTGCTTCTTGCATGGGGCTTGCCCAGTTACCAGCTCATTTATTTTTCTAGCCTCTAAGAAAAATATCATTATGTCCATACTGGTTACCAAAGATGTAGCAAAATCAATTTACACATTTATCACTGAGCAATCAATACGTTCAGCACTACACGATCCCAACAAGCACCCAATCCCTCAAAAATGGAAAAAAAAAAAGAGACTGCCATCTTCATTTAAGCCTCAACCTCCCTGTATCTCTTCTTTCATTTATTTATATGGAACCATAATGCTAACAAGAAGTGAGAAGAAAAACAATTAACAATGAAAGTTCAAAGTTGTGACAATTTATCAATGTCAACTTTCGTCACAATATAGCTTTGTAGTCGTTTGTGATGATTTTTGTCTGGTTTTTATGACGCGCATGTAATCTTTGTCGCTAAACTCGCTGGACCAATATGAATCATCGTAAAACAGACTGCCTAGCGACGTTTTAGTCAGTTGTCACGACAAAATCGTCGTAGAAGGCTAGATTTCTTGTAGTGTCAAAATGTTGTTAACAAAATTCAAAATATATTTATGTGGAATCTTGTTTTGCTGCAATAATTGTAATGATTATCACGGTTCAAACAAATTCGAAACGGGAGTTAACCTTGAGGAGAAAAACCTAGTTAAAAAATTGCATGCAAATAATGCGTTCTCACGTTAGAATGACACGTGTCGCATGTGCTTCCCTGCTCAACCTGACTGGCTGCACCTTGCACGTCTTTCTCAGCTTTGCGGGGTGCGCTCTGTGTCGTTCGTCCTTGCCTGCACGCATCTTAAAGCACATTACCTCGAGGTTTTGAAGGTGTCACATATAAGAATCTCGGGGTTTGGTCCATGCTGCATGGCAACACTCAGATTTTGGGAGGCCCTGTACATAGTCCTTGGTAAAGGTCTAGTGTAGATCCACCCAGTATCCAAAAATAGGCCCAATCGGCCCATGTAGTTGTAGAGGCCAGCCCAGCTAGTAGGCAACTTTCTTTTGTTGACTTGGTTCTGATTTTCATGTTCTTTTAGCCAACACTTGTGTTTTACAAAATTTTCTTGGTTCAAGATTTTATTATTATACGAGTTCAATTGTACTTTCTTTCATCGACAAAGCTTATAGGCAAGCTAAAATGTAGCAGGAAAATTCACAGATTGAGGGTAACTCTAAAAATGTAGTCTAAAAAGAAATAATAAATTTGAACTTGAATTACCTTACCGCTGTTGCAATGGTGTATACGTCAGCGAAACAGATGCATCAATCTATTCTATCGTCCAGTGTTGGCTTGGAATCAGTCGCCTATATGCATGCGATATTTTACGTCAATCGAGCTGATTAGCTGAAGTAAACTGTTACAAAAGTGGATTATTAGCATTTTAGCATTCCAAGTGGGCATTCTTTGAGCTGGAAGTCAAATGGAGCAGGCCAGCTGGGACTGTGTGGTCCCGTTTCCATCTGCTCAGTCATCGGGGAGCCTCGCTGCACAGTTACTATTTTAGTTTCCGCCGACGATGAGTTGACCAAGAGTCCAGTGGATTTACCTTGGAGATGTCCAGTCACTGGCATATATGACGATATATACACTTGGTCAGCAGCAAGTTCAGTGCCATACTGCTAAAACTGTCTATATTTGCTCAAGCAAAACATTCAGATCACCCCAGACCCCTCTCGTCCCAGGAACCCAATCCACTTACCATCCACCATGTCCGTGGAGATACCCATGTACCCTGTCACCACCCCACCTCCGGCCACCGGGGAAGTCAACGACGATGCCATGGTGACGCCCCTGCCGCCGGCCAATGTCCAGCCAGTGCATGTCTTGATATCTCCCATTCTGCCTGTTCCCGTCGCCGACGGCGCCTCGGCTGCTGCTGCTGCGGCCACGTCGTCGCTGACGCCGGCGGCGTACACCGGCGTGTTGTACCTGGACCCCCGCAGTTGGGAAGCAGCCGTGGGGCGGGTCAACGACCCTCACAAGAAGCGGGAGAGGTGGCTGCGGGAGATGCGCGGCTGGCTGATGGTGCTCGCCGTGCTAGCCGCCTCCGTCACCTACCAGGCTGGCCTCAACCCGCCCGGCGGCTTCTGGCAGGACAGCAACGACGGTCACGTTGCCGGCACGCCCGTGCTCGAGTCCACGTTCGCCAAACGGTAACAATTTCATCAAAATGCCATCTAGATTGATCCTGCTATTAATTAATTATGGATCTTTGAGATTAGTTAAGCTTCTGTGCGCATGCAGGTACACCGTGTTCTTCTACTTCAACGCGACGGCGTTCGTGACGTCGGTGGTGACCATCATCCTGCTGATGAACGAGTCGTTCTACCACTCGGAGGCCAAGGTGGAGGCGCTCGAGGTCATCGTGGTGCTCGACATGGCGGGCCTCATGGGCGCCTATATCGCCGGGAGCACCCGCTTGGTGTCCTCCTCCATCTACATCATCGTGCTCGCCGTCGTCGTCTTCCTCTACGTCGTCTACACGGCGCGCTTCCTGCCCAAGCTCTGGAAACTCGTCCTCAACGTGCCGTGCGTAGACCAGGCCGCGCAGCACGGAGCCCTGCCCGTGCCGCGATACGTCCTCGACGAGCGGCGGCAGCAGATTCACCTCGACCATGCCCAGTCGGCGCCGCCACCATAAGTAGAATCGTTGGAACTGGTTGGAGCAGAGGACTAGAGCCATGTTAATGCATAGTTTTCTCGTAGCTCGCCACTTCTGTGTGCCGATGTTGTTCTTGGTCGGTATCTGGACGACTGTGCTTAATTATTATCATTTTATTTTCCGAAAGCAATCTATCCTTTTAATAATCTTGACATCACTTACAAATTATGGCCCTTCAGTACGATAAATAATGTCCATGTGTCTTTCATCTAAGTTCTGCGTATTCCAAAGTGCTGTCTATACTTGAGCATTTCAGAGGTTTCTAATGCATGATTTTTTTCCCATTGAATCTTGGGGATTTAACCTTTTGCCACTTTCTTCCTTGGCTGCACTACAAATGCCATCATCTTCATTATCCCTATCTGTTTGCTATTGGAAAGAGCAACTTTCTTATTCCCGTGTAATTTTTCTTACAAGCTGCTCAACAAACCAAAAAGTAGCTGCAGAAAAGTCAATTATATCATTGGACAAACTGAGGGCAAAACAATCTTTATGCACTAATGCGCCAGATCTGCCTGCCAATGTGGTGTTCATAACAGGGCAAAGTCCAATATAATTAACCAATCTTTCCTCTCCGGTGGCAAAACTGTAAGCGCAATGAAGTTGATGGCATTTGAAGACTCGTCATTGAAGTGAGAGGCAAAAAGTTAAAATCCCCGAATTTGAAGATCTATGGATAAGATTGGGACACTGTTTGGCACAACCTATTACTTCTCGGCTTCTTTTTTTTTTTTTTTTTTTTTTTGGAGAAATTACACAGTACAACTCAGACACTCACAACGCACGCACACTCACCCCTATAAACGCACATACGCAAACCCTACCCCTATGAGCATCTTCGAAGACTGAGCCGGCAAATTCTTCAGATTCCCGAAGTCACCGCTGACGCCTCGCTGTCGACGGCTTCTTGACAGAAATAAAGAAGAAGTTGTGTCAAGCACCAGAATTTTGTATTAGCTTATTAGTTAAGAAAATTCTCATAATGAACTAGAAAGCAAGAATCTTATCTTATATTTACTAATTGGAGGCTCCTTTTGAGGCCTCCACGTTAATCGGTAGAAAATCCTAAAAATTACCACAAAAAAGCAAAACATCCGGCCTTTAATTTTGAGATCTACGTATAATATTCTTTTCACAAATCATGAATCCCTCAATCCTATTTACTAATTGGAGGCTCATTTTGAGGCCTCCACGTTAATCGGTAGAAAATCCTAGAAATTACCAAAAAAAGCAAAACATCCGGCCTTTAATTTTGAGATCTATGTATAATATTCTTTTCACAAATCATGAATCCCTCAATCCCTCAATTAGCTAGATTTCATCTCTCTCTCTAACCGAGTCCTCAACCTCCCCGCACACCAACAACCGCCGCCTCTGTTCCCTCTCCTTCGTGTCCCTCCCTCCTGATGCCCTACCCTCCGCCCTTCCTCCGAGAGGACACTACGTAGTCTGTTTTCATTGCCAGTGCCGCTCAAGCATGCAGCCTCGACGGAATCCAGGGTCCCTACGGCGATGTATGTGATGTCGGCATCGGCGACAGTAACTACCTGATCTACATCGTCTTCTGTTTAATTTCTGTTATGTTCGTTATCATACGTTTGCAAATAAATCTATCTTTGGATGCATCAGCAAGTACAGTGCCAATACGGCTAACTCTGTTCGATAAGTTTGTGCGTTTCACATGGATCGATCGATGGATTCCTAAAGTTGGAAACGATCTGGCGAGTTGTCTTCTTGCTTGATAAATTAAACAGGTCCAAATGCATGCACGTACCATATTTAAAGATTAGGTCTGCAGAAACAAATCCTAGCTCTCCTCGATCGTGGTGAATAGGAAAGAGAAGGGGAATCAATTAAGCTGGAGATGACAGCTTAATGGCTCCGTGGCATCAATTTTCATTCAGATGCACTACTCTCTTGTCCCAGGTTATAAACTTGATCGGGCATTCTACCAGCCATAGTGTGTACACTGAATATTTTACCCAACAGGAAGTTGTGAAGTATGGGACAAATAGATGTCCCATCTATTATTTCCTCTCCTCTTCTTGCCTAACAATTCTTTTATCTCTATATGAGGCGTGGAAGTGGTGCAAGGGCAGTACGGCTGGACGCACAGATTTTACATACATGTCGTGGAAGCTAGGCTAGAACGGCGCAAAGGAGTCGGCGGTCAAATGGGACCTCAGCTCCGGCTGGACCGGCTGATCGCAAGGTGCAGTGCAGCAGTGCGGAAGATGTGGCTGCCATTCTATTCTTCAGGCAAAATCCGATGCCGTTGGGTTTAGTGCCTGCTGTGATGTATTTGCTCCTAATATGCTTCACGATCCTACTGTGCTGCCAGGCAGAGGCAGAGGCAAGACATGCAAAGAAAAAAGCATGAAGAGGACAATAGACAACAAATAGAGAGAATGAAGAACATTGATCCGCAGTCTGTCTAGGGGTATCACCTCTTTTGGCGCATTAGGATTTGTTAATGTTTTGTGTGCATACAATTGAGTGTTCCTGATTCTAGCTTGCTATTATTACCCATTCATTTTGTATGCATTCTAAAGAGGTATCGCTTGATGAAGTGGACATCATGATGAATGAGAAAAACCCTTTGTATGTCCAAGAAAGCGGTGATCAAGTCCAATGCAGGAGGATAAATTTTCTTAGCAAGGTAACTTCTATTCTAATGACTTTGACATGAATACTGTTTGTTCATTAAACCAAACATATCTAACTTTTCTATAGAACATTACTCACTGCCCATACAAGGAGCTCCTTGGCATATGAAAAAATTTTAGCCTGTGTGGAACATAATATTTTTCTCAATTCCTGTATCAATTGAGTTATTTCCTGACAAATTTGGCATATATTGTTACAATAAAATGATTCTCCAAATATGTGAATCATGGGTTTAGTTAGCTTTGTAGTACATAACTAAAGGTATCAGGTTTTGTGAGATCCGTGAATACAAAGAAGCAAAATATCCAGCTAAGTTTAGCATACCTTAATTGATGGATTTACATGACAGTCTCTTCTATCTTTGTCCATAAGAAACATGGATCCAAAATTAAATAATCTCTAGCAACTAAGCATAGAGTGAAATGATGTATTGATTCAAACCCATTGTTTGTAACAAGCATGGAGTGGAAATAAAACTCCAAACAAACCATTAAATTGCTAGCCCCGTGCAGGTGCATGGGTTGATTGTCTAGTAAGTAGAGCTGTTTTCAGCAGCTTTTTAAATAAGCAGTTTAATCAACAAGCATAAAACTGTGCCAAATAGGGCCTGGATATAACTTTATCCAACAAAAAATTCAAGCGGTTTTGATGGGTCATACACCTGAATTTCGATTGCACCATCAATACACAAAACTTACACAAAATATTCACTGGTGACTTTTTATCTAAGACGAGTGTAATTCTAGTGTAAATCAGCTATGACTGTGATGTAAAAACATTCAGGTGTTGGGAAGCCTTATAAAACCTAATTTTTGTTTCCTTATACTCCCTTTCTCTAAATTAAATTCTGAATTTGAGCCATTAAATTTCAAGGGTTGGAGCCCTCTTAAATGCCCATGTGTCATTAAATTTTCCTCATTATGAAACCACGACACCTTTACACCACCCCACCCTCGCCGCAGGCCTACATCTGCCACACTGCTGCCACCCCTAACAGATTAGCCGCTGAGGCACACCGATTGGTTAACCTAGCGGACGACTGCATCAACAGATTGTACCTTTGTTGATTAACGTCTCTGTTGCTTTACATAATTGCCCCATCTATACCAGCTCCTAGCTCTACCACTGGCTGCATCAATCAATAGTATGATAGAATGTTTACCTAGCCTCCTTTCATGGATGTTTGAGAAGTGCCCCCATCCCCTCCGATCCATACTCCAACTACACGTGAGAAGAACAATACAACTTCTAAATTCTTGCTTGACAAACCAAACCTCAAAAGGTGATTAAGTCATTCTTAAGATCAACCCAAGTCAGAGCCACAATTCTCCAACTGCAATGCATAAAGAGACATGTATCTTTGGATCCAAAACCTTGGATAAATCACCAAAGGAAGATCACACCACTCGTCCATTATGCATCAGCAATTGAAATCATACTTGGAGACCCTAGTCCAAGCACTGATGCATGCATCCAACCCCATCCCTTCCTCAAATCACCTGCTAGCATGAGCAATGCATAATGAAGGCCAAGGCAGAGACCCGTCGTCACCATTGTATGGCAAGATGCCCAACCCCTGTGGCCATTGTGCTGTAAGCATGAGGAAGAAACGATGACCACCACGTCGGTGAGAGAGGATGGGTGATGACATAGCTTTGAAACCTGAAACCGGAATTCTACTTAATTATTTTCTTTGGTGGCCGTGATCCTCGAGAAATTAGCGATTATATTAGTTCTCAAGGTAGAAGATTTTTCTATTTGCGTGATCCTTCAGTCCATTGAACTCAATTTTTTTTCTCAGTATTATCATTGAGGTTTCAGGATAGCTTCTCTTATTTTAGCATTTTTATATGTCATGCATTGCAAACCGCTTCGTTGAACAATGACTAGTCATAGCTCATGTGATGTTCTCCAAATGTAACCAGCTTTTGCTCGTACCCGTGATGGGGAACAGAACACTGCAACATAAATAGCGTCATCGCACAAAAAAAAGGGATACACAAATACTGCTAACTTCTATGCTACTATATTCAACTTCGACTACCAGTACCACCGTATGGACCGTGGAATACGTGGTTTGCAGCGAAGCTTTGGGAACAGTAAATTATTCGTTTCACAATGCGTAGTGCTTGATGAACCTGCAGAGAACCGTATCTTCATCAGAAAACGTGCCTCGCATTGTTCTTTCCTTCCAAGAACCGTTACGATAGTTCTGCCTCAAGCGAGTCGAGAAATACAATATGCACTACGTACATCCTATTTTATCTTTTTTGGGGTACGATATACTCCCTCCGTTTTAAATTGTTGTCGCCATTGACTTTTTATTTACGTTTGACCGTTCGTCTTATTCAAAATAGTTGTTCGAATATGCAAAATTATAAGTTTAGGTTCAAACTTACTTTGAAGATAAAACAAATCATCACAAAATATATGATATTTTTAAAACTTTTTAAATAAGACGAATGGTCAAAGATAGCAAAAAAAATCAATGGCGACAACAATTTAAAAACGGAGGGAGTAGCAGTTTAGACATAGCAGTACACCATATTTAATTCCTAGAACGACAAACAAAAAAGATCGACGCGATTAGTCATATAGCTTCTCATGCAATTTTATGAAGAGTTTATTCATTGGTAGTGATGGAACAAAATGTCAATGTTCAAATCAAGAAAAGCACTTGGATTATGCCTAGCTTCACACTTCGGCAAGGCCAAAATAGACATGTCCTAATCCCATGAACACGAGAATATTCTCCACTAATTATACCATGGAAAAGGCACATAAATGCCAGGTCGGAGGAGAAGAAGCAGAGCGCGGAAGACAATGCCAAGGCACGGAAGAGGCAAAACAGAATTACCGAAGGATGGAGAGTAGGTAACCTTTACCTAATGATACAAAATTCTACTTTCTAATTTCTACATGATCAGCATCTAGTCTAGTAAAAATATAACGTGACTCACAAATAGAAGGTCTGAAGAAAATTTTAGTGTCATAGCCACTGAAGGGAACTACGAGGACCCCATGAATCTGCTATGATATGCCGGACTACACGACAGACATGTGACGATGAAGCTGTTCCATATGTACGCAATATGCTTAGGAATAACTGAGACGTATAACGTTCGCATTGCCAGCACCTTCTTTTCCACTTCGAATTATAATTAACGAGCATCGTACGTATTTGTTCTTCCTTCAAGGTAGCCACGAAAAAGGCACCAATCAGATTAAACGGTGTTTGCTTACCCTTCCTTTTGATTCACTTTTGCCCGGCAATCTCGTACAGGGCTAACTATATTATATATACCATGCAGCCAGATAATATATTCAAAGCAGAAAGAGAGATGCCACTGAACAGTTTACGATTTTGCAAGGACATCGCTTCCCCCATCAAAGCTCTAATTGTTCAATCTATTATACTCTACTTTATTATGCCTGTATCTGCTCTGCAATGATCTTTCTTCAAGTGGCTGCCATTTTTTTTTTTGTGAACACAGTACAGACTAGACACTCAGAAACACGCGTGAGTCCTCACCCCTATGAACACACACGTAACCCCTATCCTTATGAGCGCCTCTGAAAGACCGGTGGGCTGATCTTGAGATTCATGAAGTCACCACGAGCACCTCGCAATCGACGAGGAGTCGCCTCCCACTAAATAAATAAATAGCCGTAAATGTGCAATACCTGTGTCAAATTTGGGACTTGAAGTCAGGTGGGTTGTTTTTTTTTTTTGATGTGAAAGGGTGGGTTGGTTAAACCACAAAGAATCTAACCAGCTGAGCTATGCTTGCTCTCCAAGTGGCCGTCATCTTGTCAGTTACCGTTCTATCGGTACAGCATACATTGCCGACAACTTATTAACAGGGTTGCACGTTAGCCAGGATATTGTCATGAAATTATCATATGTGCTACGAACATTACCTTTTTTTTTTAAACATTAGAGGGCAATGGATCCTCAAATTCCTTTCTTGTACATGTTGCAATAATGAGAAAAAAGTTTGCTTGCACGGAGGCAATACTCACAAGATGCTAACAGGAATGTCAGGAAGACCACTCAAAAGACCCAGCCTATATATATGGCATGCATAGCAGTGATGTTATTCACCTTCTCTTATCACCTACCTTACCACGTGTGCTAATCAAGCCTACCGCCCTCAAAATGTCCCAACATGGCGGCAACGCCAGCGGCTCCAGACAAGCGTCTCCCAGCAGCGACGCTGACGCCGACGCGGTGATCACCAAGGTCGACGGGGAATGGAACATCCAGCTGCGCATCGCCGCGCCACTCCAGGGCCAAATAACCGACGGCCAAGCCAGCGGCAGCGCCACTGCTCAGGAGATGAACGTGGCCTTCAAGGGCACGCTCCGGCTCCAAGACGACGAGAGCCCGGAGGCGCAGCGCAAGAGGTGGTTCAAGGAGATGCGCGGGTGGCTGATGGTGCTGGCCACCGTCGCCGCGTCGGTGACCTACCAGGCCGGCCTGAACCGCCCGGCGGCTTCTGGCAGGACAACCCCAGCGACAAGAGCCACCACGCCGGCAACCCGGTGCTCCGCGACGAGCACCGTTCGCGGTACCTCGTCTTCTACTACTTCAACGCGACGGCGTTCGTGACGTCGCTGGTGATCATGGTGCTGCTGATGAGCGAGAGATTCTACCACACGGAGAACAAGTTGCTGGCGCTCATGTTCACCACCTTCGTCGACCTCGCCAGCCTCATTGGAGCCTACATCGCCGGCACCACGCGCTACTTCACCTCCTGTATCTACATCATCGTCATCACCTGCGTCGCCTTCGTCGGCGTCATCTACATTGGAGAGTGCGTGTGACATCGTCTTTTAACCTGACACAAAACTGCTAATTGATAAATCACTATGCAGGTGTGCAAGGATACATTGTTGCATGTTTCGTCAATAAAGGGATCTGTTGATTTGCAGGGTGATGGCCGAGATCTGCTCCTTCGTCATGATGGCGTTTCCTTACATGGAAACGCTGGCGCAGAAAAGATGGTGCCCGATCCCCAAGGGGGCGGTGGAAAAAGCAAAGAAAATGAAGGACGACAGGAAGCGCCGTTCCGAGATGAGGAGCAACAATGGAACTTGCTGCTCGTGTTGTGCGGCACCGGACGTAGCTGCCTAAACAGCTAAACTGGATGCCTTGAGGGGGCAGCGATCCGATGAAGCTTTTGCACGTTCTTCATGCATTCACATACAGACACATCTGCAGTTTACACTCATCGTGTTTAGTGTTTTTTTTTCTTGGAAAGACAGGCCCATCCTTTTTTTTTTTTTGCAAATGAAGGAGCTTTATTAAGGACTAAGTAATGTCATTACAGCCCGACTCAGCGCCGCCGGCCAAAGTAGCAGAGGCCACACGTTCACGATCAACATGACCACGTGTAGACTCCGGACATGAATTAAAGAAAACACAAATTTGACACAACCTAATTGCTAATTTTGTGAGCTCATGCAAAACTTTATTTTGTTCCCTCCCGACCTTCTTCACCACCAAGCTTCACAACTGCTGCAGTTCTTCTTTAGCTTTGCTAATTAGAGGAGCCACCAGAGATCTATCCCGCTCGTCCGCCTGGAGCAACTGTACAGCAGTAGCACAACCACTCTCCAAAATGAACTCCCAATCATCCCAGCGGCCTGCCAGTTTAATTCCTTCTACGCACGCCGTAATCTCTGCCCTGCATCCCTGCAATAGAAATGGACACGCCATGCAGCTGAGAGCAATGGCGACCCTGTATTGTCTCTTATGACAACACCAACCGCAGCAGCACCTGAACTTTCCACAAATGCACCATCGACATTGATTTTTAGCA
The DNA here is from genome assembly GCA_007726485.1 of Eragrostis curvula. Classification (NCBI taxonomy): domain Eukaryota; kingdom Viridiplantae; phylum Streptophyta; class Magnoliopsida; order Poales; family Poaceae; genus Eragrostis; species Eragrostis curvula. Next base: position 11,995 of record RWGY01000776.1, read on the forward strand.
GATTTGGATCAGGTGGGATCCATCTTTTATCGACCGCATCAGCTCTATGCACCAAGAATTTCTTCTGCCTGAACAGGCTACTCTTCCCTTTGTCATCCGCCACAGGTTCATATTGTCGGATTTGGAGCAGTGCTGCCATGTACCTATTCAGGAACTCAACTTAATCTCCGATAGAAATCTTCTCTCCAGCCTGTAGCACACCATTCCTCACATTCCACACTCTCCATAGGATCATGAGAAGATTTGCATTGACTTCTTTCGAATGCCTGTCAAGGATCATTAACAACCAATCCGGCCCTGTGTTCTGAAAATTGGTTTCAGCATGTAGTTCCCATGAGTGAATGTTGGGAACGCATGTTCAATGGATTGCCAAGTTGGCAATGCATCACCCCGCAGTGGTCGTATCAAGCAAGTTCCCTTGTGGGTAGTATTTTTCTTAGCACAAAAGCACATAAACTCTCTGGGTACAAAATAAGACGCCATGCCCTGCCGAGCCAACAGTGCCTGGTTGAAAACCCACAAGTCTTTGAAGGACATACCCCCGAAGCCCTTTGGCAACAGTAGTTTCTCCCATAGCACCCACTGCACCTTTGTTTTGCCATTTACCGAGCCCCATCAGTGCCTTCTAATTTGAATCATCAGGTCTTCACAGAGAATAACCGGGATCTTGAAAATGCTCATCACATAATTTGGCAATGCTTGGGCCACGGACTTTATCAACACCTCCTTGGCTGCGGCAGAGAGATCATGCTCCTTCCAGGCACACATACGCTTCCCAAACCTCTGTTGTACCGGTTGGAACATGTCATGTTTGATACGCCACTGCGGCATCAGTAATCCCAGATATTTGGCCTCAAAATCCACACGCTGCACACCAAAAACAGGCCTCACTTGTTCAATAATGGCACCATCTCTGTTCTCTCGTTCATCAATAAAGAACATTTAGCCGGCTCAAGAGTTGTCCAGTACATCTTTCAATAATACTCAGAACTTGTTTAATTGCAAGCGCATGCTCCACATTTGCTTTAAAAAAGAGAAAGCTGTCATCTGCAAATAAAAGATGGGAGATGCTAGGCGCCCTTCTACACACTTTCAGGCCTAGTCCCATATTCTCATAATGTTTCAGCAACACTGATAATCCATCGGCCACCAGTAAAAATAGATATGGTGAAAGAGGATAACCTTGACGCAAACCACGCGATGGGGAGAAGGGATGCAACGGCATGACCCACATTGAAGCGCACCGAGTAGCGCATAGTGGACACACCACTACAACGAAACATGTGGTCTATGGCGTCAAAACTTTGTCATAGATCACTTAAAACCGCAATAATGTTACATCCATGACATTTTTAGAAATGGTTATGTATTGAGAGTTACAAATTAACCTACGTGACGTTTCTATTAAACCGTTATGGATCAACTCAATCCGTGACGTTCCTTGATTGCCATAGAACAATCTAAGGCCCTCTCAGCCAAGCCCACATTTCTACTAAACCATCACGGATTAACTCAATCTGTGACATTTTTTTACCATCATAGAACACCGTCAGGCCCGCCCCAACCCAACCCAAGCCCAGAGTTAGTGACGAAGTAAAACTGTCATTGATCAGCCATCACATGGTCATGGCCCAATCAATATTTGTTTCAAATTGTGGCCTGTTTAGCACAACAACATAACAGGTTTGGCCCACTAACATTGTGGGCTAAGCCCATGCTTTTCTGATTCATTTCCAATGCATGATCCATTTAACTTTTTGGGCTTAGGCCATCTGTTTTTTTCATCTGGTCCATTTTGCAATGATTTTTGAATTTGTATTTTAGGCCCGGCCTCCACATTTCAACCTACCACAGATAAAAAGGCCATGTACACAATACATTATGTCTACAGATGAATATCATGTGTAGCATTACAGAAAAACGAGTGATGGAATACATTTACCATCTCATCACATTACATGGCATGTCCTCACTTGCAATAAGATACATATAAAATGAGTGATAACACCCAAGAATCTCAATCATCAATACATGTTCAAAACCAAATGACGACAAGGAAATAACTCAAAAATAACGCCAGGAATTCAAAATAGATTGTATTTTAGTGGAAACAGAAAAGAAAGGTGTGTCATTATGCACTCTGAATGTATATGGATGTACAGTTCACTACATAAAACTGAAGCAAGTGGTCTGATAGCTGAAACAAGTGGCACGTGATCAAGTACTTGGAAGAAACAACAGATTATTCGTTTCGCAATGCGTAGTGCTTGATGAACCCGCAGAGAACTTTATTCTTCATCAGCTGCTGAGAACCTTATCATCAGAAAACGTGCCTTACGTTGTTCTTTCCTTCCGAGAGCCGTTACCATAGTTCTCTCACTAATCGAGTGGAGAAATATAATATGAACGACGTACCTCCTATTTTATATTGATTGGGGTAGGATATAGCAATTCGGACATAGCAGTACAACATATTTTATTTCCTAGAACGACACAAACAAAAAAGATGGATTCGATTTGTCATACAGCTTCTCGTGCAGTTTTCTGAAGAACTCTTTCATTGGCACTGATGGAACAAAACGTCAATATTCAAGTCAAGAAAAGAGCATGGATTATGCGTAGCTTCACCCTTCGGCAAGGGCAATTATAGACATGTCGTAATCCCATGAACACGAGAATATTCTCCACTAATTACAATGGAAAAGGCACACAAATGCCAGGTGCCTATGTAGTATATATAACACAATCTCCTGACATGCCTGTCTACTTACTACTCATCATCGGAGTACACAACTGTGAACTCCCGCCATGTCCGACGACCGGCAGCAACAATCAGTCCCCGGACGGGGACAGACGGCCTCCGATGAGGTGCCGGTGGTGGTGGTGTCTGACGACGTCGTCTCCACCTCCACCGCCGAGCACAAGGAGTGGCTGAAGGAGATGCGCGGGTGGCTGATCGTGCTGGCCACGCTGGCCGCGTCAGTGACGTACAGCGCGGGGCTGAACCCTCCGGGCGGGTTTTGGCAGGACAAGGAGGACAACCACGTCCCCGGCAACCCGGTGCTGCGCGACGGCGAGTTCGTGAAGCGGTACCTGACCTTCTACTACTTCAACGCCACGGCGTTCGCCACGTCGCTGGTGATCATCATCCTGCTCCTCAACGAGCGGTTCTACGCGTCGGAGGCCAAGGTGGCCGCGCTCACCCTCACCACCATGGTCGATCTCATGAGCCTCGTCGGCGCATACATCGCCGGATCCACCCGCGACATGCCCAACTCCATCTACATCATCGTGCTCACCTGCTTCCTCTTCGTCTGCACCATCTACTTCGCCAGGCACGTCTATATATATCTGCCTTTTCCTCAGAGATTCTTGCATTGCACTTGCACGCCGTAAGATCTTTGCCCACGTGTTTGAACTTCCCATGTGCATATGCAGGGTGCTGCCGAACCTGTGCTTCATCGTGCTGTTCATGGCGCCGCCGCTGTTCTGGCTCGCGAAAAAGGGCTGGCTGCCGGTGACGGGCCACATGAAACAGAGGGTGGCGAGGGCCAAGAAGCGGGAAGAAGAGGAGGAGAAGAAGCAGAGCGCGGAAGACAAGGCCAAAGCACGGAAGCTGCGGTGCTACTGCTGCTCGTGCGGCACACCGTACAAGTACGACATTGAGGAGGGAACAGGGCAGGGGGATGCCTAAAACTATTTAAGTGGCATTTTTTTATTGTCGTGAATAATTGTGACACTTTTTGTCTGTGCCTGTGGTGCTTCCGGGCATGAATAATTTGATGCTTGCAGTTGAAAACAAAATGCATATCTATGTACAATGCAGACTCATAACAAGAAATAAACATATTTTCTTTATTTACACAAAAATAAACCCAGCATGTCTGTTTTCAAGGATTCACAAAGTAGCCAAAATCCATCTGGCATTCCAACTCAATAATAATAATAATAATAATATATACGCGAACATGTCAGCTTATGATGTTGAACCACTCGCCATGGTTCAAGTCAGTTAACACAGGGGGCCAGCTTTTTTTTCCGATCCCATGATACAAACGGTTATGGTGGGATAAGATATTTAGGTGTATGCAACACATGAATGTTACAGCTTGCTTACATGATCTGATGTCAAAAATTTGTACGGATGTAACATTTTCATACCTGCTCTTAGGAAAGGAGATAACGTTTGTTCAAATTTTCTAACCTCACTCCAAACACTCGTAAAAGTACTCCTCTATTATTGTCGTGACAAAAACACATTAACCACCACCCCTTCCATTATGGACAGTAAATTACAGTGTTTTATTTTCAAGTTAGACAAAAATATGTTCTAGTATGTCCTCACCAGAGGTACCTCTACTGATTTACATGGCTTATATACACCAATAGAAATTGCACAGCTAAGAGCATGTAGTTCGGTACACGGGAGCTTGTTTCATATGTGATCTCAAACAATGCCAAGTAAGATTGTCAATGATTTAGAGGAGATTGAAAGATGTCATTGTTTCAAGGGTAAAATGCAAATAGGTCATGGATGTTGCAAATTGCTCAATCGGGTCAATAAAGTTGTTTAGTTGGTGCGTTAGCTGACTTGGGTAAGCACTGGACGTGCCAAGCAGTGCCATGTTGGCAGAGGAAGCCTCCCCTGTTACATTACGCTCTGTTCGACATGCCATTATCACATTATGAATTCATCAATCTATAGTTTGGCATTTCCCATTTGTTACTGCAATACATATAAAAACAGTTAGTATCAATAGAAAGATCACATCTTGTTTTTTGACAAACAACAAAATGACGCAGTTGTATTGATCAGCAACAGCAAGGAACATATACGATTTACGTGGATTCAAATTCTAGATATTCAAAAGAAACAAGGGACTGCGCGAGAACTACTCTCACACTATTATACAAGATAATCATTGCCATTGATTCGTGTTTTTTCTCTAAGTCCAATTTCTTACCAGGCCAGCATCTAATAAAACTATAGTTATCTCCATATAGGAATGTAACAGGTAGTCACAAAAGTAGGGATCATAGAAAAAAAAAGAAATAACATGACCTTCAAATACAAAATCTAAAGAAATTTTGAGAGTCATAGCACCTGAAGGGGACTATAAGGGCACCTTAAAATTTTTTATAAAGGCTGCCGGTTACAACAAAGTATAAAGCCTTGGATCAGCTATAATTTGACGGAGCTGTGTTCCACGCACTGAACAACGGTGTACAACGTTAGCACTGCTAGCGCCTTTCTTTTCCACTTCGAATTATAATCAACAAGCATCACAGCTGTTCTTTCCTTCAAGGGGTAGCCATGGAAAGCAACCAATCAAAATAATCGGTTTTTGTTACCCCTTCTTTAATTCACTTTTGTCCAGCAATCTCGTACGGGGCCAGCCATATTATATATGCCCGTGCAGCCGTACAGTAGTATTAATATCAACACAAAGCAGGAAGAGAGATGCCATCAGTTATCAGAAATGGTTGCAGTTTTGCACACAGAGGCCACCGTTTCCCCATATCCAAATTATTCAGTCTATTATACTGTATTTTTATGGCTTATCTCTGCTTTGTAATGATCTTTTTTCAAGTATCCTATTGTGATCAGTTTTGGTTCCAACATAACTAAAAAAAATATTATCGATTTATTAGCATGGTTTTCCAGTAGCCAGAAATGCCATGAAAATACTATAATTGTGCTACTACCATGCGGGATTCCTTTATTATATTTGTAAAATTATCTTTTATCTATATTTGACAAAAAAATAAGCAACTAAACTAAACTTTAATATAGATAATAGATAATTTTATTTACCAGGCCTATTGCTTCTGTTTTTGTATGACTGATAGCGAGCGACAGAATTTTTTTACCAGGCCTATTGCTTCTGTTTTGTCTATTATCTATATCAAACGTAATTGAAAAAGTCACCGACGACAACAATTTAAGAATGAAGGGAGTATGTCCTCATCGCCGGGCCTATTGCTTCTGTTTTGTATGACTGATAGAGAGCGACATAATTTTTTTTATGCAATGAGCAACAGAAATTTCACTGATAAGAGCAAATATGTTAGCACGCATGAGCTATTTCTACCAAGTAATATTGGATATGATGCGGTGAAGAGAGAAAGATGTCATTGTGGTAAGCTAAAAATTATGAACTACTCCTGCACCATTGTACACGTTATCATACAACACATAATATTCCTCTCTTTTTTTTTTGTTAAGTAGTACCTGATCAACGTCTAGTAAAAATATAAATATCTTCATACGAATCTATAGGTAGTCGCAAAAGTATCTTAGACAGAAAAATAATAATGTGACCTTACAAATAGAAGATCTGAAGAAAAATTGAGTGTCATAGCAACTGAAGGGAACCATGAGGACTCCACGACTCCACAACAGAACATGTGACGACGGAGCTGTTCCATACGCATACAGCACGCAATGCTGTGTTTGCATATATATTTTTCTGTCAGTTATCCTTCCATTGGTACTGCATACTTTTTCCGTCAACTTATTAACATGGTTGCCCGTTAGCCAGATATTGTCATGAAATTATTTTTATGTGTTATGAACATTACCATTTTTTGTTCTTTTCCAAACATTTGAGAGTCATGGATCCTCAAATTCCTTTCTTGTACATATTGGCATGCACATATATGCAGTGAGCGCTCTTTTGTCGTCTTCACTAAAGATAGAATATTGTTGTGAAGAAGCTTTGTGCTTGCTTGCAACGTAAACATAAACAAAGCGCACGAGATGTTAACAGGAAGATTACTCAAACCCAGTATATATATGGCATGCATAGTAGTGATGTCGTTCACCCTCAATTTAGCACCTTACAACGTGCGCTAGTTAAACCTATGTAGCTACCGCTCCAAAATGCCCCAACACATCAATGAAGCACAAGGTGGCGATGTCATGGGCGGCATCCAAGAAGTAGCTGTCGGCAGTGACGCGGACGCGGTGATCACCAAGGTCGATGGGGAGTGGAACATCCAGCTCCAGGGCCAAATAACCGACGGCCGAGCCAGCAGCGGCACCACAGCTCAGGAGATGAACAGCACGGCGGAGGACAAGAAGGTCAATGAGGCACGCACGTGGCTGACGTTGCTGGCCACCGTCGCAGCGTCAGTGACCTACCAGGCCGGCCTCAACCCGCCTGGCGGGTTCTGGCAGGCGGACGACAGCCAGGGCCACCACGCCGGCAATCCAGTGCTGCGCGACGAGTACTGGTTGAGGTATCAGACATTTTACTACTTCAACGCCACGGCGTTTGTGACTTCACTGGCTATGATCGTGGTGCTCGTGAGCGATCGGTTCTTCAGAGGGGAGAGCAAGGTGTGTACGCTGGGGGTCACCGCGTGCATCAATGTTGCAAGCCTTATCGGGGCGTACGCTGCTGGTAGCACGCTCAGCAACTCCTCAACCATGTTCGTCGTCATCCTCGCCTGCGTCGCCTTGGTTGGCATCATCTACCTTGGAGTGTACGTGCCCTCATCTTTTAATAACTTGGCATGTTTCCGCAATAAAGGGTCTTGATTTTGCAGGGTGATGGCCGATATCTGCACCTTCGTCATGACAAAGTTTCCTTGCGTGCTAAGGCTGGCGAAGTCACATTGGTTGCCAATCCCGAAGGGGGTGGTGCTAAACGCAGAGGCTGCGAGGCAGCTCCATGCGGACCATGCCGCGAGGAGGAGGAACACTGGAACTTGCTGCTCGTGTTGTGGGCCGCCGGCCGTTGTGGCCTAAATATAGCTGAACCGGAGGCCGTACTGGAGGTTTGAGGGGCATCGATCCATCTAATGAAGCTTTTAATTTGCATCTTGCAAATGCATACTGGCATATTTAGAGTTCACATTTCTCGTGATGTATTTAGCGTTTCGTCCTTTTGTGTCGTGGATAATTCGTGTGGAACTCGCTCTCGTCGAGAACATAGATGTTCACGAGGCCCGTCAGCAGATCAGTTGGTTCTTGTCTCTCTATGAGTACGAACTCGAGAACTGCTCTTACACATCTGTCAAAATCTTTCGTATATAATCATAAAGAGAAACTATTACCTCTTCCTGCGGTATTGTGATGCCAAAAAAATGTTCAATTTTCAAGTTTTAACTTTTAAGTACCTCTGAAGCTCCTAGTTAGGTCCTAATTAAGCATGTGATTCTTGTGGACGGGCAGCAACGGCGGCTCTCAGCACGTCTCGTGCAGGCCTCCGCCATCGCCTTTTGTTTGAACCCAAGCAGTTGTGATGCGAAAATTAGAGTGCGGCGGTGGATGAGTGGAGAAGCAGCACTTTTTTTTATGTAGATAGAAAAGGGAATATAATATCCCATTCTCTGTATCAGTCGGTACATATAGCTATGACTTATTACGAGAACCTTTACGGTGCACCATACTACCTAGAAGAAAGAAGTGGTATAAGTCTAATCTAACCATCCATTTTTATGGGTACCATCGTAATTGTCCTGCTAACGAACCTTATAACAAGATTGCCACCGCAGGGCACCGCAGTCACATCGAAATATTGAATCGTTACGGAGTAAAGAAAGAATAGCAAGGAACTGAGAGGCGCCGGCGGCGAACGCGCACGTTCGCGTCAGCCGATCGAGCGGCGACGAGGTCGACTAGCCGCTGCCAAGCCTCGCCCCCAGCCGCTGCCAAGCCTCGCAGTCCCAATCCATTTCAACGAACGGCCGCCGCCGAGCCTCGCCTCCACTGACGCCCAGCAATGCCGATCCATTTTCGTGGTTGTCGGTAGCCACGGCCCCGCGTAGCGTCGTCGTCCATCGGAGCCGCCATGGCCATGGAGATGTGACGGGGAGGCCCCTCCGCCAGTTCGCACCCACCACCTCATTTCCAATTGGTATATCTCAAATAGGTTCACGGTTCTGTGATTGGGGACTCAGCAATTCGATCATCTATAAAGGTCGAGACAGTAGTTAGTTGTCGGCTTCTTCGTGATGAACAGACAGAGGATAATTTGCTTGGTGCAAACACTGGTTCAAAATTATGGTAGACACCCTTAGAATTTGTTTGCTTCACTCGTAACATTGGAGTGATCCATCATTACCAATTTAGATTAGACTCATAGTTCAGAGCTTCTGTCGCTGTATAGTTTGAAAATGTCATGGAATGGCAAGATTTGTTCACTAATGTGCATTGATCAAATAATCGGGAATGATACTGTAATTCATTTACATTGACTTTATGTAGCCACAGATTTAGTTTACACAAATCATGTTTCACGCAGGATTTTGGAAGACATTGAAATCACTAAATAATTTCATAGGAGATTGACTTTCAGATGAAATATTTAAATGGGTAACATTGTGTTAATTGTAATTCAGGTTTGATTTAGGTTACAGTGAAAGGACATGGTGTGAAGTCTGCCCTTGGATATGACATTTAAGGACTTGGTATTTTTATTTGGCGTATTCAGAAAAGCAATTCAGTGGCAGAACCTTCATATGCAATCGGAATCATTATTACTGTTAGTTTTCAGTATACGGTATTAAATCCATGTTGTATAAATGGCCATCATATATCATTTAATCATTTTCTGTTGATCAATAAAATTAGGGGCAGCTACCTCATCTGTAGGAACAATGGACAGGGAGTTGATGCATCGCAGACACTGATAACATAACACTTTCAGGTTAAAAAGCATCCTAACATGGTTCTGACCTTCGTTTTTTTTTTTCCTAGGCAGGTCCTGAGCAAATTGGATGCAAAAGAGGAGGATAGCCTGGAGGACATCGAGAAGCATAGTCCATGTCTCTTCATTGTACAGTTTCATTTGGTTCATTACACCTGCCAGCTGATGTGACAATGCTATTGCTTACATTTTTTTATTGTTGCCATATGCTTAAACTGGGGCCTTCGTCATATATATCATTCAGGTGGAATTTGCAAAACGTTGTTGACTTTCTCTGTTTCTCAAGAAGGCCAATGCAAGAGAGCTCGTCTGAACTTAAAATCTGCATGACAAGTTTGGTGGCATGATGAATCAGCTTGATTAGTGAGAATTGCTTTGATGATCACTTGATACTATATCTAATTCAGTTTTAGTGTTTGTACCTCAAATTTAGAATATGCCTTGTTGGCTTGTTGTCATCTTTAAGAGGCTTCAGTTTCTAGCAGTAAACCGTGAAGTTGCATGATCTTTTCTTTTCTTTTTTTAGTAATCTAAGATGTAATGTTACTTGAGCAAAAATATTGGTAACATTTGATCAACTTTGGCTGGTGTTTGTTGCTAGGGCAGCAAGTGTGGTATTACCTCAAAGGAGCGAAACTGTAACAAGGCCTGACAAATCTGGTTTCTTATAAGGAAACTGTGACTTCTCTTTCGTCATGTGAACTGATTCACAGTTTTTATGCCAAATGAACTTCACTTTCGTCAAATCGAATCACCTAACTCTAAACTTCCGTCAAAGATTCAAAATTAAGCTATCTGACAAACAAAATCTATCCTAAAGCGATCACAACAAGACCACGCTCAAATTGAATCACTTGAACAAAACCAGCAGCGATGTTGTACTGGCTGGGCGAGCTTCATGTAGTCATGTAGATGGCGTCGTTGAGACGTTGACGAAGCAGAGCCTCCACAGCCACCGCCGCGATGCGCCAACAGCCACGCCGCTGGCAATCACCCATTGCAGGACCCGCTCGTCGTGATGATGCAGGATCCGAGCCATCAAACGCCGCCCAAATCACAGATGATGATGACTGCGCTGCCGCGCCGCGATGCAGGAACTGGGACACGCGGCGATGGGGAACGACGCCCCGCACCATCGGGCTCCAGCGACGAACGGGTACGACGAAACGCATCGCGCCGCCGTGGAATCCCTCGCTTGCTCATCGTGATATCTCGAGAAGAGAGAACCATCACGCCACCGTAGATCATTCCCACCTAGGTTACGGTGAATGGTGGCCGTCGGCGGAATCTGATCTGATCGGGAATTATGAAAAGGGAGAAAGACGAACATGAGATGAATGAAGTCTACTGGTATTTCGTCACGTTAGATCCTTGAAATTGCTGAGCTGCCATTACTTTTCTTTCCACCGGTACCCTTTATTTTCTTATACCACTTTAAAATACCATCATACCACCATAGATGTTTCGAAGTAGTATGAATGCATCTGAGTGGTTGGATTAAAGGAAATTGACGACCCACATTGATTTGGGTGCACCGTAAAGGTTCTCTATTACAATGGTCACAAAGATCGAAAAAACGATAAACAAAAAGAACATAATGCCGCTCCACCATCAATGAAAACACGCAGACACCAAAATCTTCAGGCTTGAACGAAGAGTTGCATCCCCATAGTGAAGAGGGTTAAGATCATTACGTCCGTGATGATGGCCCTTCAAGAAAGCGGTGTCACCATGCACCTTCTTCACTTTGATCAACAAAGGTTTTCAACCCGGATAATATGATCTCAATAAACAGCCCGCCACCAACAATGATGCCTCGAAGGAGGCCCCGATGTCGGCATCGTCTGATCTGTAGCGATAGACCCAGATTTTCACCAATGGCGCTGTTTACGCCTCTGCTGCATTGAGCATCATCAACACTTTCAAAGGTCATGTAGTCAACCATCTTCATAGCCACTATCTGTTGATTCACTACACAACCACAACCCAACGTTGTTTCCAGCGCAATAAAGGCCGTAAACCTATCCATCCAGGAATCCTTCCCAAATGCACCGGCAGTCCACATAAGGCAGTCGGCGGCCATCCAGACGACATCGCCTGTTGTTGATGGCTTTCACCAAGCCCCAACGACCACACGAAGGGTTGCCATGAGCACATTGAACGCCGTCCGGGCTGTCCAACACCATAGTTAGCACTAATGGAATTGTTGAGCCGCCCATGGTTTCGTTTGAAGCTAACTGTAATACTGCATGGTCTGACTTCGCATCAAGTAGTCCGAATCACCGAACGAACATGACACCGGGTCCCACATCGCCGGTGCAATGCAAGTACCTGGCTATCTCACGCAGCACCGAACCATAACAGCCAAAGGCCTCGTATGGTTGCACCCGGAACAGCCCGGAACGCTGGCGGTTCCGGTCGGTCCGTCCGGCAATGTTTGAATTCTGGCTGGACCAGGAACTGCTGTTCGGTTTCATCTGGACCGGAATGAAACATGGGTCGGAATGGACTTTTTTTTTTCTTCGGATCCAGTCGGAACAAAAACTAACCTAAAGTGGTCTGGAACTATACAGGCAAAGGTTTGAGTGAAAGACAAGGATCTACTTGATCGTGGCCATGAAAGAAAACGAGCCCGGATTGACAACATTGCTGCCGAACGAGGCTTAACAGGTCGTCGGGCTGAGGGAAGCCACCAAATCCGCATTCTCCATTGCAGCTTAGCGGGACAGCCCGCAACTGCGGTGAACTAGCGATCATCGCACAACACACAATCTCTAGGATCGCGGACTCGCTAGGCACCGACACCGTGGCCATGGTGGCGCAGCCCGCAACAGCGATGGTCGCGGAGGGCCGAACTCCTCCAGGATCCTTTTTTTTTTAGATATTGTGCGGAGCACGCTTTTCATTAAGAAGAAGAGAAGTAAGTTACAAGATGACCGAAATACATCCTCCAGGATCCTGGCGGCATGCCCTGACAGCGGAGGCGATGAAATCCGTGTCCAACGCCGTCCGCGGTGGGCCGTTCACCTTCATGGCAAGCGAGTGGGCGGGGGGGGGGGGGGGGGGGGGGGGAAACCACCCACTGCCGCCTTCCGCGCCCTTGAAGTCCTAGAAACTCCAATTACCCCCTTTTAATAAGGTTTCCCATCAGCTAGAAATTGTCACGAAAGTAGCATATGTGCTCTGAACAATATGAAATTTCTTTCTTCTTATTTCAAAAACCATGGATGCTCCTTTAGTGTTGGCTGGCACATATGTGGCGAGCCCGCTTTTGTCGTCTTCACTAAAGATAGAATATTGTTGTGAAAAAGCTCTGATTTCTTACTTGCTTGGAACGGAGACAATGCGCACAAGATGTTAACAGGAAGACAACCTGTTATATGTACATGGCATGCATACTAGTCCTATTCACCTTATCTGCTTGGCACCTGTGGTAACTGAACCCAACGGCCGAAAATGTCCCTACAAATCAACGAAGAACAGCAAGTTCGAGATGCATGTCAGCATCGCCCAAGTGGCTTCCGACGATGCCGCGTCGGTGATCACCAAGATCAACATCTAATAAAAGCATTATACATGTCTTAGAAGGAATAGAGCGTGACTAATTATAAATGATATCAAAGGATAATTTGAGTGCATAGCAACATGAAGGGAACTATGAATCAGCTATAGTATGCTGACTGCACAATGGAACCCGTGACGGGAGTTGTATTCCATGCATGCACGAAGCACGCAATGGTTAAGAACAAGGGAAACGTACAACAATTAACGAGCATCATATTTGTTCTTCCTTCAAGTTAGCCACGAAAAGCAACCAATCAAATTAATCAGTGTTTGTTTACCCTTCCTTTAATTCGCTTTTGTCGAGCCATATATACACCATGTATCCGTACAGTAATATGATTATATCCCCAAAAGCAGATATACCATATACTTCCTGACATCTAATCATGTGTCTGTGCCTGCTTTCCAAGACTTTATTTCAAGTATCCTTTATCTTTGTCAGTCATCGTCCACTTGTCTGCAGAGTTTGTCAACTCACTGTCAAGGTTTCCCAATAGCCAGAAATTGTCATGAAAGCAGAGTATATGTCCTCTGAACAATACAAAATTCCTTTATTTTTATTTGAGAAATCATGGATCCTCAAATTCCTTTCTTGTACATCCTGGCAAGCACATATGTGGTGAGCGCTCTTTTGTCGTCTTCACTAAAGATAGAATATTGTTGCGAAAAAAGCTAAGTGCTGGAATTGCTTGCAACGGAGACAATCCCGCACAAAATGTTAACAGGAAGACCCAAACCCTGTATATATATACATGGCATGCATAGCAGTGCTGTTCACCCTGTCTTAGCACGTGTGCTACCTCAAACCCAAAATCCAAAAATAATGTCTCTACAGATCAGTGAAGAACAGCATCTTCGAGACGTCAACGTCGCCCAAGTGCCTGCCGGCGACGCGGCCCCGGCGATCGCCAAAATCAACGGGAAATGCGGCATCCCCGTGCTCATCGCGCCGTTCCAGGGCCAGAGCGGCGTCGACACTGCTCAGCAGATGAGCACGGCGTTCCAGGGCCTCCTACTCCTCCAAAATCAGGAGCATGGCAAGGAGGAGGAGGACCCGGCGGCGCTGCGCAAGAAGTGGTTCAAGGATATGCGCGGGTGGCTGATGGTGCTGGCCACCGTCGCCGCGTCGGTGACGTACCAGGCCGGCCTGAACCCGCCCGGCGGGTTCTGGCAGGCGGATGACGACAAACTGCGTCATTACGCCGGCGACCCGGTGCTCCGCGACGTGCATCACACGCGGTACCTCATCTTCTACTACTTCAACGCGACGGCGTTCGTGACGTCGCTGGTGATCATGGTGCTGCTCATGAGTGAGCGGTTCTACTACACGGAGGCTAAGGTATTGGCGCTCATGTTCACCACCTTCGTGGACCTCGCCAGCCTCGTCGGCGCGTACGTCGCCGGCACCACGCGGTACTTCTCCTCCTGCATCTACATCATCGTCATCACCTGCGTCGCCTTCGCCGGTGTCATCTATATTGGAGAGTACGTGTGCCATCCTCAGTTAACTTTTGACCTGACAAAAACTGCTAATCTATCAAGACACGCAGATATGCAAAGATACAGTGTTGCATGTTTCCGCAGTATATAAAGGGATCTTGATTTGCAGGGTGATGGCCGAAATCTGCTCCTTCGTCATGATGGCGTTTCCTTGCATGGAAATACTGGCGAATAAAAAATGGTGCCCGTACCCGAAGGGGGCGGTGGAAAGAGCGAAGAAAATGAAGGCCGAGAGGCAGCGGCGCCGTGCCGACAGGAAGCACAACACTGGACGTTGCTGCTCGTGTTTTTCGCCACCGGAAGTAGAGGCCTAAACATATGTTCTCTCCGTCTCAAAATAGTTGTCATTTTTAATTTTTAAACATCACTTTGACCGTTCGGTTAAATATGATGTTCAAATGTCAAAAGTGACAGATATTTTGAGAGGGAGGAGTAAACGGAGGTCGGGTGCTATGTTTGATGGCTTGAGGGGGGAGCTTTCGCACCTTGCATGCTTGCAGTGCAGCCTCATTTGTACGTAGTTTACACTCTTCAGTACTGCATTTTTCTTGGCGGTGAGATTGGTATGTTGAATAGAACAAAATGACATTGTATTGACCGAAACAACAAATAAAAATTAAATAAAATCTAAAACTCTCTTAGTTCTCAAGCGGAAGCCGACTGCAATGTCTTACATCAAAGTGTTAGTTGTTTTTTATCACCTGATTCCTTTATAGTCTTTCGTCTATATATACCCGTCCCTAAATTTTCACTTCTATTTTCAGTTTCCCCGCCGATCCCGCCCACTGCGGTGCCCTTATCCAGTATTGAATCGTCGACTAGCCTGTTGTGCTCGACCACCATGGCTCTCTCGACTACCTCGTCGTCAAAGTACTGCGCCGTCCATCATTGTATCAAGCATGGTACCACCCCGACGCCGACCACCACATCTTTAACCAGTTCGCCTAGCTCCATGTAGTCAGCCACCACCGCATCATTGACTGCATCGCAACTACCGTACTACCCCAACATCCACCACCTCGGCGTGCACCACTTTGCCGAGCTACGTGACGTGTCGCTATTGACCACTACATCGTCGACTACGACACCGTGCACCACCTAGCTAAGTTCCATGTCGCCAAACTCCACGTGGCTGTCAACGACGTCACCGTGCACCATATCGCCATACACCACCACATAAGTGGTTATCCGGGTTCTTATTTTAGCAATATTCTTCTTTTTTTATTAGTTCCAATTTCTTTCAGATCAACATGTAATAAAACTATAATTATCTTCATATGAATGAAATAGGTAGTAACCTGAAGGAAACTATGAGGACCCCTTGAAATGTCATATAAAGGCTGCCGGTTCCAGAAAATTAGAAAGGCTCGAGTCAGCTGAAATTTGCTGACTCCACGACAGAGATGTGACGGAGTTCTGTTCGACGAACGGAACAATGGAGACGTGCAACGTTGGCATGCTAGCGCCTTTCTTTTGTTCTTCGAATTACAATTAAGAGCATCCCGGTTGTTCTTTCCTTCAGGGGGTAGTCATGAACATTCGCCAAAACAAAAGGGGGGGTAGCCATGAAAAGGTACCAATCAAATTCATCGGTGTTCGTTTACCTTTTGCCCAGCAATGTTGTATGGATCCTTACTTTCCATCCCTGTACATGTTGAAATTGAAAAAGCCTTTGTTTTGCTTGCAATGGAGGCAAATTAAGCTCATAAGATGTTCACAGGGAGACTCAAACCCAGTTGCAGGCGATGCTCACAAGATGGACTGACTGATTGCATCCATGTTCCAATTATCATATCACAAGAGGAGGGATTATTACCTATATTCCCCCTTATAAACACGAGAACTGCTCCGGTGGAGCTTTTTTTCAAAGGTGGCACGAATCTTAAAGCAACCTATTAGTCTAATTACGTTTTTCTTTCTCCTAATCGCGGGGCCCGCTCGGCCCAGACCCAAATCGCTACCCAAACCAAAGGAACCCGAGCCGGCGAACTGGAGCGAACCGCGAGTGTATCGGATTGATGGAAACGTCGTCCTCGTCCATTCATTCCCCGGCTCCCGGCTGCCAGATGCTCCATTGACGGGAACGGCAAGGTTCGTCGAGCAAGACAACTGCACTGCTGCCGGCGTTGGGTAGCGGCGCCTCCACCGTGAGTCCAGTCCAAGTGAAGCAGCAACACGGCGGCGCAGAGGTCTGGCAAGGCGTCCAACCATAGCAGCAGGCCCTGCGGCCGCATTTGCCGTGCCTTGCACTCGCGACGACGAGCAGAGGCCAGGAAACGGAAGTGGAGGAAGACGCGTCGCAGCCGGCGGCAATGCAGTGTATGGAGCAGCGGGGAACGGAATGGACGAAGATGACGTTTCTATCGATCCGAAATTCTCTCGCGGTTCAATCGGTTCGGCGGCTCGGGCTCCCCATCCGGGCTTCGGATCGAGTCTGGCCCAACCGGGCCAAGAGATTAGGAAAAAGAAACGTAATTAGACTAATTAGTTGCTTTGGGATTCGTGTCACTTATGGAAAAAGCTCTCCACCGGAGCAGTTCTCTATAAACACACAACAAATGCATACAAGAATCACACCCGTAGTAATTCCTTATCAATACGCCGATTGCTTAGAATCAGCATTCGTTGTCGGCTCCATCCGACTTCGGCAGTTGCCCTGAAGACGCATCAGCACTTCAGGACTGGTACAAACAGCGGGGATTATTACCTATATTCCCCTTATGAACACACCAAACTAACAAATTCGTGTACAGAATCACGCCAGTAATAGTAATTCGTGTCGTTTATCTTGGAATCAGCGCTCAATGTCGCCGCTCTCCGACCTTGGTGAGGTCGCCTGGTTGGTGGCCGAGTAGCATCCTCGGACTTCGTCGCCGCGGGAGAAGGCAATCTCCTGCAGCTTCATGGACGCGCTGGAGCTGAAGACGAGCAGCGGCATCTTGCGCGGCACGGGCGCCGGGTCGGCCTCCCGGTTGAGGCTTCTTGCCGATGACCCTGCTCGCGTGGAACCCCCTGGTGGCCACGCTCAGTCAGCTCCTTGTATAGCTGAACTTCCTCGGCCCCTTGACCAGCTCCGGCGAGAAGGCGGCATCATTCCGGGAGGTGAGCTCGATGAGCTTTCTTGACGGCAATTGTTCCAGTAACCTTAGGGAGGTAATGGAGCGATTCGTTTAAGATACATGCACTGGTTTTATTTCAAGACGCTACCATTTGTTGAGATCAGAGTGCACCATCGGAATAGTTTATAGCGATCTGTTCACGACCAAAAACAAACCATAAGAACAAGTGGACATAAATATTCGGATACAAAGAAGAAATAAACATGGACTACAAGATAGATATCCGGGGGGGATTAATTGAAGCAGATTACAGGTTCGGGACTCAAACAAAGAAGTCCGCAGCTCAAGAACGACATCCCCAGCAGCGGTCGTCGTCTGCGTCTACATTGGGGCATAACAGAGAAGCATGTACAACAAGGACTGCGGATGATAATTTTTTTCTTTCTTTTTCTTTGATGTTCTTGAGATGTGCATCTATAGGGCCATTTTGGGTCAATTATTTTATTATAGCGGCCATGATGGGTAACTTATAAACATGAATGTGCTTGATGGTTTTTATTTATTTTTTATTTCATCAACATGGTAATTTATATCACTCGACAGAGTGAATGCGACAGCTTTCTTTGTTGATCAAATAATTATATAATAGATACAATTATCTCCGTACTAATCTAATAGCTCGCAATGAAAGTCTGTTAGACTTGAGAAATAGGAAGACTTGCACATAAAAATAGTATTTTTTTTAGTGTCATAGGAAACTGAAGTGAAACTATGACGACTCCTTGAATCAGGTGCAAATTGCTGACGTACTTGACGACGGAACATGTGATGGGAGTTGTTCCATGCACGCAGCACGCAGTGCCTATATATAGCCTCTTTCTTTTCCACTACGAATTAACAATGCCGAGCATCACATCGTTCTTTGCTTCCTTGTACTAGCAAAGAAAGCAACCAATCAGAATAATCAATGTTGATCGATCTTACCCTCCTTTAGTTCACTTTGTCATGCATCCGTACTGTAATAATAATAGTTGCGCAAGCAGAAAAAGCACAGAGGCCATGCTATTTACTTTCCGATATCCATATATACATAACGGATCCTCAAATTCCTTTCTTGTGCATGTTGGAATGTGAAAAAGCTTTTGCTTGCAATGGCGGCAAAGCTCACAAGAGGTCAATTAAGGGGAAGACTCAAAACCTAGTAGTATATGTATGGCATGCATAGTAGCGATGGTGTTCACCCTCACTTAACACGTAAATCTACCGTCCCAAAAATGTCCCAACAGATCATGGAAGCCCAAGGTGGCGACGCCATCATCGGCTCCCATGTGGCTGCCAGCGACCCCGGCGCGGTGACCATCGAGGTTGATGGGGAGTGGGGCGCCCAGCTGCGCACCGTGCCGCTCCAGGCCCAAGGCGATTGGCGAGCCAGCGGCGGCGTTACTGTGGACATGGACATGGCGTTGAGTGGCATGCGCGATATCAGGGACGAGGAAAGAGCGGAGGCAGAGCAGCGGAGAAACAATTCCAAGGAGATTCGTTTCGCGTGGCTGATGGTGCTGGCCACCTTCACCGCGTCGATGTCCTTTCAGGCCGGCCTGAACCCGCCCGGCGGGTTCTGGCAGGCGGATGACAGCGAGGGTCACCACGCCGGTGACCCGGTGCTCAGGGACAAGCACCACTCTCGGTACCTGGCGTTCTACCACCTCAACGTGACGACGATCGTGACGTCACTGGTGATCATGATGCTTGTCCTAAGAGCATCTCCAGCAAGGACTCTACTTGGGCCTCTACTCTATTATTTAGGGTCTTGAGCCAAAATATCATCTCCAGCAGGGACCCTACTTGGGCTCTCATTTTGCATGCCTTCTCAAATTCCACTTCCAAGCCCTCTTTCCTAGGGTCTTTCAATCCTCCCTCTTATTTGTGGGTCTCACCACTTTTTTTCACAAAATAGGGTCTTGGGCTACTTTACTGCTGGAGTTGAAACTAAATTTTAAGCCTTTATTTTTACATGTTGGCTTAAAAAATAAAAATAAAGGTCTTATTTTGAGGTCTATTGCTGAAGTTGCTCTAAGCGAGCGGTTCTACTACACGGAGGCCAAGGTGCTGGTGCTCATCCTTACCACCCTCGTCAACGTCGTCTGCCTAGTCGGCGCCTACATCGCTGGCACCGCTCGAGACGCCTCCTCCTGGATCTACATTGTCGTCGTCGTCATCATCACGGTCCTCAGCGTCATCTACATGGGAGAGTACGTGTGCCATCGTCAGTTTTACTTTTAACCTGAAAATCTGCTAATCTGAAATATGCAAAGACACATCGTTGCATGTGTGTGCGTTATATAAGGGATCTTGATTTGCAGGTTGATGATCGACATCTGCACCTTCGTCATGATGGCGTTTCCTTGCATTGAAACGCTGGCGCTGAAAAGATGGTACCCCTACCCGAAGACGGCGGTGGCAAAAGCGATGAAAATGAAGGACGAGAGGCAGCGGGACCATGCCATGAGGAACATTGGAACTTGCTGCTCGTGTTGCGCGCTACCGCGCGTAGCTGCCTAAACAGCTAAACTAGATGCCTTGATGGGGCATCCATCTGATGAAGCTTTTGCGCCTTCTGCAGGCATTCAGATGCCTTGATGCGGCGCATTATGTGTCTAGTGTTTCGTTCCTTTTGTTTAGCGGGCATAGTATAATTCAAGTGGAATCCAAGCCCATCGGGAGCATAGGTACGAGGCCAGTCAGCAGATCAGGTGGTTCTTGTGTCTATCTATGAGTATTAACTCGAGGGCCCTTACACACCTGTCAAATATTCCGTACCAATAACATATGTATTATCATTTATTGTGATTAAATATGGGTGATGCCAAAAGTTCAGTTTTCTTTTTTTTTAGATAATGCGAAAAGAACATCCCGGCTTTGGCCTCACAGTGAGGTTACAGCAGTGGAAGTACCTCTAAAGCGAATTAGTGATAATCTCTCGATACATATAATTTCACTACCAGGATCCCATGTTTCCCCGAGTGCCTGGGGCACTCGGGAAAGGTCCAAAAACAGGAACTCCCCTGGTTCAGGAAAGCACATGAGTCCGGGGAAAACCTTTCCCAAGTGTAGCACTCGGGAAAAGGCACTCGGCATGGCTTTATACGGCGAAGACAACCTTTCCCGAGTGTCTTTTATCGGGCATTCGGGAAAGCTTTCTCGAGTGTATCGGGCACTCGGGAAAGCTTTCTCGAGTGTCAAATCGGCACTCGGAAAATAAAAAATTGACGGACGACGGCCTAACGGCGAACCCCCCTTTCCCGAGTGTAATTTAAATTACACTCGGGAAAGACCCCCCCCCCCCCCCCCCCTCTTTCCCGAGTGTCTGTGTAATTACACTCGGGAAAGGCACCTTTCCCGAGTGTTTGTGCAATTACACTCGAGAAAGATGTTTTCCAGAACTATTTTTATTTGTTTTCTCGATGAATCCAATTGACAAACTCAAGAATTTAATATATATGACAATATGCATCCATTTTGACAACCACATCCACATCTAAATCATCAAATAGTCAACAATTCAACAATTAAGATACATATAGTCCACAATATAATCCACAAAGTGTTCATAACTCCACAAATAGTCCACAAACGCTCACAAGTGCACAAATTGTCCACAAACGCTTACAAGTCCATAAATAGTTCACAACCACTCACAAGCGACACATGTAGTCCACAAAACACAAATTATGGATCAAAGGGTGGGGGTGCTGGTGGGAAAAGATTGCGAGCTGCCAATAGGTCCACGTCTTGCACCACAGCCCCAGCATTCGACCCCGCTGACCCAGGCATCGGCTGCACAAAGGAAGACATAACATTTGTGATACAACATGTATAGCACAACTAAGTTTTCTCACCGCGAACTGAGCTTGAAAGAAGGCGTACATATCCGGCACTTCCGTTTGCATCTGCTGCCGCACCTCCTGCACTTTCATCTGCACCTGCTGTGCCAAAGTCGCCTCGAGCTGCTCCCGCCTCATCCTCTCTTCCACAAGCTGGGCCTGCAATATTGAATCAAATGTTAAACTCGAGTGCAATATTGAATCAAATGGAAAAATTAAACGAATGTGAATTGTGACAGTAATAACCTGGAGGGACTGTATAGCGGTCGGTCGTTCGCGTATGCTCGGGCCACCGCTAACGGTCCGTGCACGAATCTGGGAGAGTGTGGGTGTACTCGCCGTGTCGATGACGCTGTCACCGAGATAGTACCGCCCATGCTTCTTGCCTCCTCCAGCCCTCATGACGATTTCTCCATCGAGGTCATGTGACCTCGGATTATAGTCTTGCCCATAGACCTCCTTTGCCATCTCTGAGTACGAACTGAGGCGGCTATAGGCGGACGGATTGCTGTACGCCTCGGGCGGGTCCTCCGGGTTGTAGTGGATCTCCGCCGTCGCCTTGCCCTTGTGGGACAAAGCAAAAGCCTCGAAGGTGTTGATAGGCTCACCACCATGAGCCGCCGACTGAGGAAATAAACATGATTAGAAATTATGCGTTATTGAGAGTTTGAGTGAAGAAATGATTTGACATACGTATTTTGCCGCATATTCGTTGAGGCTAAGACTGCCCTGATGGTGTGATGGACCTTGCATCAACAACCGACGCTGTCGGCAAGCCTCGTGCCTCGCCGCCCAGTCCTCGGCGCACCACTTGTCCACCAAGACCTTCCAGCACTCGCTATGCACTGCCATCCACCACGGAATCGCCTGCACTTCATCAAGCATATGACATATAAGAAGGTCAAACAAAACATAGTTAATCTCATTAAAGCTTGTTCTATATTTACCTTCAAGTATTCTTCCTTCGTCAGCGTCATCTTTACTGCCTCCTTCCTATTAACCCTCACATCCTTGGCAGCATTGAAATCAACGATGGCCAGGGTGCGCGCCTCGTACATCATGTCTTTCACAAGTTTGTGACACGCTGTACGTGCCAGCTGCCGCGACAGGCCCTCGTATCCTTCTTCAATTCTGTAGAAATCCTGCATACAAACGCGGTGTATCAAACCATTATTTCAAGAATGATCAATAAAATGCAATGTGTTGAGCAATGTAGTGGGGAAGACTTACCCAAAGCTCGCTGATCACCCGATCCATCTTGTTGTGGAACATCCGGCGTCGGGGAGGAGGCGCAGGCCCCCACTGTCGGGGAGGGAGGCGGGGCTGCCGGCGTCGGGGGCGAGGGTGGCGCGACGGGGGCCGGGACGAGGGCGGCGCGACGAGGCCAGAGAGCCGGTGCCGTGGAGGGCCGGGGCCGAGGCGGCGACGAGTGGCCGCGGCGGCACCGGATGCGGCGCGGCGGAGGCTGGGACGAGGGTGGCGCGGAGGAAGGTGGGGGGAGGGGGAGGCGTGCCGCGGCGGATGCGGGGCGAGGCGATGGAGGCGGTGACGGATGCGGGGACGGAGGAAGGGAGGCGGCGATGAGCAGTGGCGGCGACGAGCCGGGGAGGGCGGGGGGGGGGGGGGGGGGTGCCGCGGCGGATGCGGGGGCGCGGAGACGGCGGCGAGAGCGGGGTGGAGGCGGGGCGCGGCGACGACGGCGAGAGCGGGGCGCGGTTCGATTTTGACCGAGCGCGCGATGGAGAGAGCTCAGCCAGCTAAAATTTGGCTAAGCCCCCCCCCCCCCCCTCTTTCCCGAGTGCCAAGATCCAGGACACTCGGGAAAGGCACCCCCTTTCCCGAGTGCAAAGATGCAGGGCACTCGGGAAAGTGGGGCTGGGGACTTTTTTCGAGTGCACACTGTATACTCTCGGCAAATATAATTCATGAGCATCTTAAAAAAAATTATAAAATAGAAAACAAATTTGAAAATTATTCAAATTTTTACAACACACTGTTTATATGATCTAGTGTCTGCAAAAAATAGGTTTCACGTCAAATTCAATTTTGACACACCATTTCTCTTCGAATCATAATGATCTATTCTAAACTCTATGTCTCCTCTTCGGAGATTCTCCGTTTTGTGAACAACATACGTGACAACTTGCACGAATCATCCTCTACTATTTATCACAACATCACTGTATGATATCGTGACATCGGGACACGTCTCATAATTTTTCGACAATATTTGTATTTTATAGAATTTTTTAAACAATCGGTCACATGCTCGTAATCATATTTCATCAACAAAATTTGTGAAATTTCATTTCATCTCCTGGATACGGCGTCAAGTTCAACTCAGTAACATGAATATCATTTTTTTCATTACCTCGATTCCATTATTCGAGTGATTTGCAGTTCAATTTTGACTTATCACCAAAAAATACAATTAAAGGAAATATATTACTAAATTTAGTAAACTGATCGTGAAATTAACCAAATTTCAACATGAAGTACACTGAAGTGTTTAAGTGACAGGAAAAAAATTTGGTTGCCAAAACGTGAAAAAAAAACTTTTCCCGAGTGCATGACGATGGCACTCGGGAAAGGTCCCTCCCGCCGTCAACACTAACGTCTGCTCATTGACGCGGGCCCGGGCTCTACCTTTCCCGAGTGTCACTCAAAAATACACTCGGGAAAAGTCTATTTTCCCGAGTGTCATACTTTTCCCGAGTGTATCCTTGGTTGGACACTCAGGAAAAGTCCATTTTTCCGAGTGTCAAACTTTTCCCGAGTGCCCGATATATTACGGAAAGGTTGGGACACTCGGGAAAAAACCGATTTCTGGTAGTGTTTGTATTGCGCTCCGAGGATGAATATAAGACCAAAAGTATTTTTTTTTTCAAGAACTGCTCCGGTGGAGCTTTTTCTCAAAACTAACACGGATCTCAAAGCAGCCTATCTAGTAGCTGCTATTAAATAAGTTTTGTATTTTCTTTAGTCGCGGGCGTGGCCCAGCCCCTGCCCCATCCAGCCCGGTTCAACACTAAAGCCTTAATGTGATCGATCGAAACGAGCAAACAACCAGCAGGAAGAAAAGAGAAAGGACGCCGCCGGTATAGAACTGAGGAGCATAACCTTGTTCCTGATGCTGCGCGATGATCAGCACACGCAATGGAGACCGCTAATTCCACATGACGCTCAATGGACGGGCTGTGCGGGGGCTCCTAGCGGCAATGGGAAAGACGAACGCGCATGGCCGTATTGGTGAACTGTCATCCTCGTCGGCCTTCTGGTTTCTTCCTTTCTCGAGCGGCGGCGCTGTCCGGCGACTTTAGGCCTCGTTCGGTTTCACCGGAACGGCCCGGAACGCGGGTCGTTCTGCGCGGAACGATTTGGCCCGGATTGAAATTTGGTCCGCTTCAGAATGTCTGTTCGGTTAGACCGGGCCCGGAATGATGATGGGCCGGAACGGCCGTTTCACCCCCTCCATCCGCGCGGAACTGGGCCGGGTCCTGGACCCTGCGGAACAAAACCGTCTGGCGAGCGAGACGCGAAGGCGAGGCGAGGCGAGAGGCGGTGACGGCGGCGCGAGGCGATAAGCGGTGACGGCGGTGCGAAGCGACGGCGCCACGGACCGACCCATCCACGACGGCGATGACGGCATCCTCCGCCTCCTGCCTGCTTCTCCCCGGTAACGCGCCACTCACGTGCCCCTTCCCCTCTCCTCTCCTCGCATTGGTTTCTTGAATCTTGATGCCATGCCGAATTCTGGTGTTTGCCGTGTACTGATAGTGATTTTCGTTGAGTTTGGCCGGATCGTGTTGGTGTGTTGTCGATCTGACTGCTCTGTTGATGCGTGCTGAATTCTTACTAGGGTTGAGCCGTATCATCCATAGATGATGTCAGATGAAATTGTTTCATAATAGATGCAGGGCTGTGTTGTCGATCTACGACCATTCTTTGCATTCAAATCTTGGATGTAGGCTGCAGTTATCATTTGGTTGCCCAGGAAAGAAAACAACGGCTGCAGGGCTCTAATATAGAGTTGGCTGTCAGTACTTTGTTAGTTCAGAAACCTCCAGTTTTCCTTGTTTTGTTAACTAAATCAGTAAAAAAGTAGCCAGCACATTTATGCCATTGCATTGGTTACTGTTGTCCTATCCAAGATACAACATAGTTCAGTTCATGGCTATTGTGGAAGTGTGCTGCAACCTTTGCATGTTTCTTTCAGCATGGTAGTGATTTCATTTCCATTTTTGCTGGTTATAACTTTCGTGTTTTCATTTCATATATTCCACTAGAAATTGTGCAGCTTTTCATTAGCTTCTAGCTAATTATAAATTTATTTTGGGTAGAAGTTTAGCTCTGCAGGAATTTGTTGAATTTCTATTATCACTCTGGGTAGTGCAACAATTTACTTCAGTCAATTTGTTATCCTGCAGAATGTGTCGACTTTTGGAATGTGGAAAGATGCCAGCAACTTGCAAGAAAAATGGTAAAATTTCTCTAACTGTAGGCTCTTTCGAAATGGAAGCGCAACCGTACGTAACTGTATTAGATTCTCAAATATTGTTATTTGTGTAGGCTCTTTTGAAATGGAAGCGCAACAGCTAAATGCATCTCTTGTAACTTAAGCTGCTGGTAACACCTACAATGAGTGGTCTTAGAAACTAGTTTATGGAAGACACTTTCAAATTGGAGTACAGTTCCGTGTGTGATTTTTGGACATTTCAGTACAGTTCATTTCAGATTTGGTTCATTTCATAAATCTTACTTGTGCTGAAAATGCTAGCTAGGGTGCTGAAAATACTTATGCTGAAAATGCTAGCAGTAGGAGGGACAGGATGGATGTTAGTGATGCATGTGTGCAGCCTTGGAGTTCGTAGAAAGTTTGAATGATTTTCATGCTAGCAGTAGGAGGGACAGGATGGATGTTAGTGAAGTTTTCAGTATATTGAGATGTGAGGTTTATTATACAGCCTGCAAATATTCTTGTCTGTCCAGCTCCTGCATTTTGTTTACTTTTCATGAGCTGTCCAGCTCCTGCACGATGTTTTCGTTTGTACATAAAGCAACCTTGGACAGGAGAAACCCAATATTTTAGCATCTAGTCGTTTATCCTGGTAGAATTTCTAATGTTAGAATTAGAGGCAAATCATCCTTGTACTGATTACTAGAATTCCTTGTATAGTTAGCTGCCTGCCTGCACTTCTTGTACCTGGTATTGCAAGTGGTTTGTAGCTAGTCTATACATTCTTTTTTTTATAAGATGCCAAAATATCGAAAAAGTTACTTCTATTTAGTTATTTTGATCTGATGTTACTTCACTACCTTCCTTCTTGTCTAATCCTAAAAACACATTGCCTATTAGTTTCACGGCAAGGAGGGCAAAGAACTACTCCTTTGATGTTCCCCTTTGATGTTCATCTACCTGTACATCAGCTTGTGATAATTCACTTAAAAGAGCTGACTACATTTCTATAATTTACTTGCAGACCTAGATCCCGAGTGGTGATAAACAGGCATCATGAAGTCGAATCGTATTTGATAGATTAACGTGCCTAACGAACTTATGTTAATCTACTGGCTGCTGCTATGCATAGCAAAAATGGCAGGCAGTCTATGATGTAAGATGATTTGTAGTGCAGCTCTACCGATCTGGCTGCTGCTGCTATGCAGGGAGGCTGCCAACTGCTCAAGGAGGCAATCAAGGAGAACATCACCTAGTCATAAACTTGCTTCTTCTTTTTTCATGTAGATCACACTTTCATGAAGCCATTTGCTGCAGCACTCGTTCAATCTCAATGAAGCCTTTTGATGTTTTGCTTAGATGTGAACAGATGCTAGATGCTAAATTATTGGCTCATAAACTTATATGTGAATTCCTTGTATGTATTGTGAACCAGCCAAACTCTGCTTTTGTGTTTGTTCAGATTTTAGAATTTCCATGCATGATATTCTGGGTTAATATATGTGAATTTGTGGTTGCTGCCGATTCAAAAATTATGTTAAACGTTCACAGAATTTAATAATGCTTGGCCAAGTCCTGCTGTCTGATATTGCTCATGATTGATTCCTGGGGGCTTGCCGAACACCCAAATTTTGCAAGCATGATTTATTCCTTGCCAGAATCAATCCACCACCAGGTTTGAGTGTTCTACCTGGATCCACTGGATCCTGGGATGGAATGAAATCGTGCATGGAACCAATCTGAAGTAACCGAACGAGCCCTTAGCGGGATGTTTCGATCCGAACGTCACGGGTGGTCGCAGCCGAACAGACATAGCAAGCATCAGGGGTCTGGCCCGGAATCCATCGCACTCGCGTACACGAGGAATCCATCGCACTCGCGTACACGAGGCGAAGGCGCGGCTCGCGCACCCGAGTGACCCGCCACTCCCGTCGCTGGTCGCTGGCAGTTGTCCATTGCGTTGGACCGCGTGTCGGCCCACTTACACGACTACCCGCGCGAGTAACTGCTGGGCCCGTCTTACGAATACGATGCCGCGAGACTTCTCTCTTCCGGGCTGTCCTTTTTTTTATATATGAGTTATTTGTTATTTGTTCCGGCTTATCACACAGTTTATTCCACATGTAGATGATTTGTTCTATGTGCTTAAGTAGTTTTTTTTTCTATACGACTTATTTGTTTCAGCTTCCCAAATACTTTGTTCCAAAAATGCATGAATTGTTTCATGTTTCTAATTAAATAATCTGTTCCACTAATACGGCTTATTTGTTCTGACTTCCCAAACGATTTGTTCCAAGCATCTAGAAAATATGTTTCATGTTCCTAAATAGTTTGTTCCATGTATATGAGTTATTTGTTCGCGTTTCTCAAAGAATTTGTTCCAAACATGTAGATGATATGTTTCATGTTTCTAAATAATTTGTTCTGTGTATACGAGTCATTCGTTCGGCTTACCAAGCAATTTGTTCCAAGCATGCAAATTATATGTTTCATGTCTCTAAATAATTTGTTCCGTGTATACGAGTCATTCGTTCGGGCTTCCTAAACAATTTGTTCCAAGCATGTAGAGAATTTGTTTAATGTCCCTAAATAGTTTGTTCCACTAATACAACTTATTTGTTCTGGCTTTCAAAATAATTTGTTCTAAGCATGTACATGATTTATTTCATGTCTCTAAATAGTTTGTTCCATGTATATGAGTTATTTGTTCCGGCTTTCAAACAAACTTGTTCCAAATATATATGTTGTTTATGTTACTATATTTGTTTCATCATTGTTTCAAAAAGAAAAAGAAAGTTGTTTCATCACACTCGTTTTCATGTTTCAGATCACTGATGTTGATGTTTTAAGGAGTGTGAAGCTATGTTCCATACTAATTCTAAGGGAAAATTTGCTACAGCACACTAGAAAGATGTGGTTTTACACACAACACACTCCAACTCTTGTATTTAGCTATGGCACACTCCAAAAGTGTGGTAATTTAGGTGCCACACACTAACAAAGGGAAATGTGTTTTTTTCAACTTTTTTACCTCATTGCACAAAACCCAATACAACTTGAAACTTTTCACAGTGATACATTGTTATATTCTCTATTCATGTGTTTTCTTTTATATTTTTTAATGATTATTTAAATTACTTTTCATTGAGAATACTTTTTGTTATGTATCATTGTGCAAAGTTGCAAGTTGTAATGTGTTTCGTACAATGAGATAAAAAAGTTGAAAAAAACACTTTTCCCCTGGTTAGTGTGCTGCACCTAATTTACCACACTTTTGGAGTGTGCCACAGCTAAATACAAAAGTTGGAGTGTGTTGTGCCTAAAACCACATCTTTCTAGTGTGCTGTAGCAAATTTCTTCTAATTTTAAAGTGAGATAAGTATTTTGTAAAAACAAATGTTTGATCTCATTGATTACCATGTTCTGACAGACTAACACGGTTGCAGTCTTGGTTTAGACACATGGATTTGTGTTCAAATTTATTATAATATCTCTTGATTCAGCATGTTCAATCTCACAAATGCGCGTGCGCCAAGAAAAAGAGTCTGGCAAAAGGAGAAAAATACGCAGTGAAAGAAAAAAAAAGAGGACACAGCACGGGAGCAAGGTTTGTAAAACCGACGGTTACCGCTCGGTAACCGCGGTTACCGGACTAACCGGTCCGGTCCGGTTAGTTCGGTAATCCGGTTTTGAGATTTGAAATTTGAATTTTTTTAAAAATTTGAAAAAATTTAAAATAAAAAATATGTAAATAAACTAGATGTTATTTGCAACACATTGGTGGAAACGGTTAACAAAAATGAGGTTGTTTGATGGGTCAAAAAAATGACGCAAGAACCGTCCGATTAGTTGAGTAGAAACCGGTCGGTTAGTTGAGTAGAAACCGCGGTAACCGGTGCGAACCGTCCGGTTTTGCGCCGTCCGACGCCGAGGTGAAGGTTAGTTTATCGGTTTTTGTTTTTTCCTGTTCCCGTTTGATTGATATACAGTTGTAGAGATGCAATGTAGTGCTGCATCTCTACAACTGACCAAATTGCTGGCTAACAGACTTCAGAAAGTGATTACTCAAGTGGTGCATCTAAATCAATATGGTTTTATTAAGGGTAGAACTATTCAGGACTGCTTGGCATGGGCTTTTCAATTCTTACATATCTGTCATCACTCAAAGAAAGAAATAGTTATTCTCAAACTGGACTTTGAAAAAGCTTTTGACAAGGTGGAGCATCAAGTCATTCTGGATATGTTCAAACATAAAGGCTTTTCGGATTTATGGATTCAATGGATAAAGCAAATACTCTCATCAGGTACCTCATCTGTACTTTTAAATGGTGTGCCCGGAAAAACATTTCATTGCAAGCGAGGAGTCAGACAAGGGGATCCCCTATCTCCACTGCTATTTGTCATGGCTGCCGATCTCCTCCAGAGTATTGTAAACTCAGCTGCAAGTAGAGGTATTTTCACACATCCCTTGGGACCAAATTTTGGTGGAGATTTTCCTATAGTTCAATATGCCGATGATACATTAGTGATACTTCCTGCGGATGCACGACAACTTTTCTGTCTCAAAGGAATTCTAAGATCATTTGCTGACTCCACTGGACTTAGAGTAAATTTCAAGAAATCTTTTCTAGTGCCGATCAATGTGGATGTCGATAAGGCCCAACATCTTGCAAACACTTTTGGATGTCTTGTCGGAGAAATGCCGTTCACTTATTTGGGTCTGCCTCTTGGGACAGCTAGGCCGCAAGTTCAGGACTTTATGCCTGTTATGAACCGAATAGAGAGAAGGCTCACAGGCATTAATTCTATGCTGACTTATGATGGCAAACTAAGACTGGTTAATTCCCTGGTTACTTCAATACCCATGTTTATCATGTCTATCACTAAGCTACCAGGGCCAATAGTCAAGCAGATTGATCAATATAGAAAGCGATGTTTATGGAATGGTAATGATATCAACAGAAAAGGTGGGTGCTTGGTAGCATGGAAGCGGGCAACACGGCCAAAGAATGAGGGTGGATTGGGTATTCTCAAACTGAAAGCGCAAAACAATGCCCTACGACTGAAATTTCTCCACAAATTTTATAATAGAGAGCCTATTCCTTGGGTTCGTCTGACTTGGGAAAAGTTTTACTACAACGGGAAAGTACCACATGCTAGAAGGCCACTTGGATCATACTGGTGGAGGGATATTATGGGCTTAGTACAGATTTATCGGGGAATGGCTTCTTGTAATGCTAATGATGGTCGCACATGCATGTTCTGGCAGGATCTTTGGGGTTTTGGTATGCTTCAACAAACATATCCTCAACTTTTCTCGTTCGCAAGAGACAAGGAAATTTCAGTTCTGCATTTTCTGGAAAATGACTTACACTCTACCTTGCACTTGCCCTTATCAATAGTAGCATCTGAACAACTTGAAGCTTTACAACAACGATTGACAGACTTCACCCTGGCAGACACTTATGATCAGTGGGATTATATATGGGGCAACGGAATCTTTACATCACGGAAAGCTTACAAGCATATCATAGGAACTCGAACGGTTGCAGAACCTTTCACATGGCTATGGAAGACATCATGCCGAGGACATCACAAAATTTTCTTCTGGCTCCTACTGTTGGATAGGCTGAACACAAGAAATCTCCTTCGACGTAAAAATCAACATGTTGATAGTTATGACTGTGTCTTATGCTCATCTCCACCAGAGGAGGACTTGGAGCATCTGTTCTTTTCATGCACTTTCTCTAGATGGTGTTGGACTTTCCTGAATCTACAATGGAACAGAACTATTTCGGTGGAGGATAGAATAAATGAGCTATGTCATCAGAATAATTTGAGCTTCATTAAAGAGTTGGTCATTGTGGCTTGCTGGGTGATCTGGAAACACAGGAATGCAATCATTTTCGACAATAAGCACGTCTCTCTACAAAACTGGAAAAGAGAATTCAGAGAAGAGATGGTTATGACTGTAATCAAAGCAAAGGGCCAGAAAAAGACTGATATGAAGCTTTGGCTACATTCTTTTTAAGTTTTTCCCTTTTTTTTTTTTCCCATTTGAGACTTGTCAGTCTTTGTAAATACATTGTAATTATGTACATACAAAAAATCTATAAAATGAGATACCAGTAGGGGCCTCCCCTCCTGTTTTGCTCAAAAAAAAAATGTAGTGCTGCTAAATCAATGATTGTGAAATTTGTTAGAGGGCAATGTAGTGCTGCTATATTTCATTGGATAGATGGTATTATCAACTCGGCAATTGTTGTGTATTGGTAGTATGTGAATTGTGTATGTGTTACTAAGAGAAAATGAGTACATCGCATTTGTCGATGTGATTTTCTTGCAGGCACGATAGGTGATCGTGATAAAGATAGTGTATGGGAACATAGTTTTCTTGCATGCTTGTATCCATTGTTGTATGTTGATGTGCGCAAAACTACATGTATTATGTTCAAAACTATGTTGTATGTTAAATTTCGTCAAGAACTATGTATCGGACAATTTATGTTGGACTTTGTATGAATTGTGGTATGTTGTATGAGGTTGATTGGTGCAATATTTGATGAATTCTATGTTCTCAATGTCTGGTAACCATTATTAGAATATTTCAGCAAAGTTCATGCCAAAATTTCCAGTAAAACCGACAAAACCGAGCAAACCGGTCGGTTTACCGAGAAAACCGGTCGGTTACCGACAAAACCGGTCGGTAACCGAGATTTTGAATTCAAATTTTGATTTTTGAATTTTTGGTCGGTTTCCGACCGGTTACCGCGGTAACCGGTAAAACCGGTGAAACCGGTGCGGGTCGGTTGGAACGGTAGTATCAGTTATGTAAACCTTACACGGGAGTCGGGAAACATCCCGCTAAAGTGGCAATCCCAAAAAAAAGAAAAGAAACGCGAGCGAGCAGAGCACACAGCACGGGAGTCGGGAAACTAAAAAAAAAAAGAGGCATTTGTATAAACGGTTTATTTTTTTAGACTTTACAAAAATGGTCCTGTTTTTTTGAATTTGAAGCTAGAAGGAGGTTCTATTCCGTTAACAGCAGCTTAAATGGCTTGCGAAAAGATCAACATGTTTAGAGAACGAATTGCAAATCTGGTCTTATTTTCGGCAGTAGCATCATGCTGAATAGTCGAATAGTTAAATATTTGCGTATCTATTCTTGTTTAAATTAATCTGAAAATAATTTTGGTACCATTTAGTTTGTTTGGTTTTTTTGACCAAAATTGATGGCCCACAATCAAAAATCAAATCACCATGGCGACGGCAGCCACCTAGATGCGCAATGGCAAAGGGAATGGGGCTGCAGTGTAATGGGTAATGGCGAAGGAAATCCAACTGGTAATGGCGAACGAAACACATCTGTACACATACGATGAATCACTCCGTGACTTCTTTATTTTTTTTAAAAAAAACAATATCTGTCGCCCTGCAATGTCAATTGAAAGAAAGATCCAAAATCAACCCAATCGCCGATGATTAGCGATGGGGAAGGGAGCCAAATCGCTGATGATTGCCGCGGATGAATTTCCTCCTTCACTCTGCACCTCATCTTGCTCTTCCTCCCCAGATCTGAAGCGGGTGAAAGATGGATTGATTCAAGGGATGGGATGAGGGAGGGAGGACACAGATCGCCGGCTGATTGACCGGGAGAGATCCCTGGCCCCGCATCGGTGAAACGGAGGAATCGATCTCCTTGCACCTCAAATCAATCCATCGATCTTCAATCTGGCATTCTGCAGCACCGAATCGACGCCCGCCGCCGCCTCAATTTCCAATCCCCACCCCGAATGGGTGCTCTGCCAGGCCGCCGCAGCCTCGTGCGCCCCAGTGCTACCCGCCACTCGCGACCATGCGCTCTGCCTCAGGCCAGCGTGCTCTGCGCTGCCTAGCCCAACCGCGAGCTGACGTCGCTGATACGTGTGACACCCCGTGTCACTGTAATGCTAATCATGCAAACAGCCCAAAAGCAAACTGAACTCAAATTCAAATCAATTCACAAATTCGAAATCAAACGTGCAAAGAAATGGCAAACCAAGGCTTGTGAAGGAACTCGAAATTTTCAATAACAACTTCAGTAACCAAAAATACCAGTGGATAGCCCTTCTGAAAAGGGAATTTTTGAGATTTTTCCAAGATTTTTGAAATTCAGGAAGACCCCTTAAAAATTCCGAGAAGTGGCTGCAAATCAGAGTGTTCATCGATTTTTAGTTCAAAATCCAGAGCTGGAAACTGTGTGGACCGAAAATAAAAGCTGTAGCTGGATGTCAGTTCTACAGCTCCAAATTTTTTCATAATTTTTGGAACACTGGAAGTAGCCTAGATAATTCGAGGAACTTCGCTAGATTTAATTCCTGAAAATGGAAAAGACAGTCGGCCGTCGTCAGAGCTCGGCCGCCACGTCGCCGGCGACGACCGGAGACACGACGCGCACTCTCTTCCATTCATTTCTGTACGCTGCCGTCCTTAAACCGCCCCACCCCCGGTTTCCCCAGTCCTAAACCCTAGCTTCGCTTGCCCAAATTCCGCCGCCACCCTACGCCGTTGCCGAGGTCGACCTCTACCTCGACGACGCGCCACTGCCCCGCTTGCTCCCCGGCCAGGACACTCCACCAGAATCCTCTCCAGGTCACCCTCGAGCTCAACCGTGGCCACCATTGCCCTACTCGCGCTGTGAGCTGTGGATTTCAGTCGTCCCTTCCAACTCCGGCCAACCGAGCTCCTCTCGTGCCGCCATCTCTCCCTCCCTCTCCGGTGAGTCCCCGGCAAATCCCTCTCGCCCGAAGGTAGTCATTGCGGTCTCGCGTGACATTGACCCCTTTTTCCTATGTAACAGCAGCTCACCTCGACGGATTTGACGATTCCCCGCCGCCGAGCATCACCGCCGCCACGACCTCGCCAGTGCCGACCTCCTGCCCGGCCTCTTCGACGTCATTGCTGCCCGCGACTTGTTTGCCCGTGCCACCGTGAAGCTCCTGGACCAAATCCGGCTCATCCTCGACCAACCTTCGGCCCCCGAGTCGTCGCCGGTCATCTCCCACCGCCGCTCTTTGACCTTGACCGCGCTCCGGTCACTTCCGCGAGCTTCCACTGCTCTAGGTGAGACCCCCACACCACGCGCTCCCTCCACGTACCCTTAGTTAGGCCAGAGACCTGCCGGAATGCAACTCCGGCGAGTGCGCCACCGCTCTCCGGTGTCGTCTCCGGTCAGCGCACCGGAGACCATAGAGTTATTGATCTGCTGTGGCTACTGGAGATTCCGTGTGGCAAACCGTGTAGCCAAACGTGCGTTCTTGCGTTTGACTGGCTGGATTTGCTGTGGCACTAGGTTGATCCGGTGCGGCCCAAACCCTGTGATCTCATTTGTGGCCCAGATCTGAGTGGCCCGCCCATTTTCAATCCTTTTCCGAATTAGTTTAAATTCCCAGAAAATCACAGAAATTGTAAAATTCATAGTAAATCGAATACACCTCCAAAAATTATGAAACCAATTTTGTTAGCTTCCTTATGCTCAGATCTACTCAAAATCTTACAACTCATTTTCCTGTTTTCTGTAAAATTGTAATTGATGCAAGACTTGTTTAATTCCTATTAAATTTTCTGTTGCTCCTTAAATCATAAACTCTTGCATGCTTGTAATGTACCTGTTAACACACTTACAGAGAACTTTTCCACTGTAATATCCTGTTTCATTAATTACTTATGATTTAAATCATGCTCTGCATTGTTTAAATTATCGTAAATAATCTGTAAGGAAACAAATCATCAAACTGCACAGTAAATTACTTCCAGTGGTGGATTTCACCAGAAAAATGCCACTGGACATAAATTCATTTTTTAAATTAAATTATTTATTTAATCCACTCAAGTTGATTAAATGGTTAACTTAATTAAAAATCAATGAAGGAAATACTTCAGACGAAATTAATTAACAAAGTTAATCATTTGCACTTACAGTATAAATGACTGTCCTACCAGATAATTAAGATTCTTAACTGCATCATATTAATTGCATCTAACTTGCATTATTCCCTTGTCATAACGTGTAGTGACAGAGACGACTCCGGAGCCACTGGACTTCCAGCTGTCGGAGGAGGAGGCACAGGAGGAGCAGCAGCAGGACACTGACCCCGTAGCTGACCCTGCACCCTTAGTCCCTGAGCCAGGCAAGCCCCGGTGCATGCCTCCCTAATTAGGATTTTATTTTCGCACTTGATTGGGGCTAGTAATTGATTGTGCATTAGGTTTATTAGGAGTTGATGTGAAACCTTAGAACTGCATTAGGACTACCCTTCCATATCCTACCTTGTGTCCTATTTTTGTAGATGTGGTCTAGGTTACGTTAGAACTTGCTAGGCTTAGTGGCTAGCGGACGGTAGAAGTTGAGTGGTAGGTCCCACTCGCACGATAGGGACCCCTGGATTGTACTAGCTGGATTTAGGATTTGTTGAGACCGGACGGGGAATTGCTTGTATAGGATGGTTGGAGAAGGCTGGGCCTTCACGGTGGTGTAGCCCTGTCTGTGTCGATTAAGGACCGTCCGTTGTTGGCCCTGTTGAGCAAGTTCGAACGTACTGATCATATGCTAGTGTTTTTATGGGCCTAGTAAACTTAGTAGCTTAGGTTGCCCTGGTGTCTCGCGGATACTTGCATTTTCTATTATGGTATTCGGGAGAGAAAGGATGCTTCCCAATCGGGGCGTACGTCTGGGACGGGGACCGTGCGGGAAGGCCTTTCTCGGGAGGTGTGAGACCCAGCCAGCTCTAGGGGGACCTTCGCGAATAGTTGCCACATGCGACTCTACGCGTGTGTGGCGTATGGTCAGGTTTTCTCCTGCAGGATGTACATCGATGCCGCCGCTCTCGGTCAAGAGCAACCTTGCTCACTGCGTCACATCGTAGTGTGATATGATTGATGAGATGATGATGCTAGTCTATTACATTACTGTTATTTACATTGCTATATATACTGTCACCGTTGATGTATTGTTACTTATACCTGTTCTAGATATATGAACACTGCTTTATTGGTTAAGTACTTAATTGGAATTAAAACTTGAAAGTAAGGACCAAGTAATTAGTGCGTTTTTATGCAAGTGAGTCAGCCTAACCCCTTGTAGCCTTTGCATTCTAGGAGTCGGCTGTAGTTAGCCACGTTGACGGGTAAGTCTTGCTGAGTAACTAGTACTCAGGGTTTGGCTCTTCATGTTTTTGTGCAGGTATAGTTTTGCTTCCGCTGTTGCTTGGTGGAGTTCCTCAGCGGGTCCACATCGCAGGGCTTCGATGTGCGGCCATGTATCGTCGAGTTTAGTAGATGTTGTATTTGTAGATTTCCGCTGTGCTACTCTCGTGTTTTAAATCATTTAAGACTTGTAATAACTTAAATATGCAAATTTGTGCTTTTTATGTGATGTACTGTTGCGTCTGTTCATCAGCACTTTACCGACTCGATCCTGTGAAAAACGGAGACGCTTCAATACGAGACCGCGGCAGCCACCCCCAGCCGCAACTCGCCCCGCGGCCGCGCGAAGGACCGCGCCAGGTGGGAGAGAGGCAAGGGAGAGAGAGAGGAAGGAGGTCGGCACGCACATAGAACAGCCGAACAGGTGAAGGGATAAGGCAGGGGCAATCTGGTCCTTTCCTCTTTTTCTAAAAGTTTTCTTATTTGTTTTAATTCCAAAAGTCCCTTTTACTAAACAACATCTCAAAAGTGGACTCGACGGCAGCTTCAAGTTTAAAAAACAAAACTGTTTTTGCAAAGTCCAAAAAAAAAGATCGAATCTGTAATTGGCATCCAAAATAGAATCGTTTATGCAAATGCCAAAAAAAAGAAGAAGAAGAAAGGGCCCGTTACCCATGTCCTGTGCTCCCGTGCCCGTGTCTAAGGTGGGCGAGAGGGGTCCGCCCTCTCGCGCAGGCGAGTACAATCGGCCCCGGTCTGGCCTGTTGGTTTCTTATTTCATGGTTTCAAAATTTTGTTAGAGTGATTATTTCGTTTTCGCGGTGTGACATCCCGGCTCATGGCAACAAGTTGCAACTTCTTTTCCGGAAGCTTATCTCGAAAGAACTTCAAGGTTAAACGTGCTTGGCCTGGAGCAATTTCAGGATAGGTGACCGACCAGGAAGTCCATCCTAGGTGCGCACGAGTGAGGACAAAGTACACAGAAAAGACATGTGTTGGTATGTGAGGGAAGTCTTGAGATCATAGAGAGCTGCCAGGTGTGTGGGCCCGGCCTCAGGGAGGCGGGACACTACAGTGGTATCAGAGCCGACTCTCGCAGTTTTACGGGCGCGTGTGGGCGCAGTTATGCATGCATGGTGCGCATGGCTGGTGTGGACCGAGAGTGGTCACATAGCATGGCACATGCGCCGGCACTGGACGCACGGATGTGGTGAAGAGGGAACATTCCTGGCTTGAGGTTGACCCTCGTCGGTCTTCTAAAGGGGTGAGTATGTGACATCCCGGCCCATGGCTTAAAGGATTGATAGAATATTCATGTCAACAAGTTGTAACTTCTTTTCCGAAAGCTCATTTCGAAATAACTCCAAGGTTAAACGTGTTTGACCTGGAGCAATTTCAGGATATGGGTGACAGACCGGGAAGTCCATCCCGGGTGCACACGAGTGAAGACAAAATGCGCAGAAAAGACATGTATTGGTCTGTGAGAGAAGTTTTGAGATCCTAGAAAGCTGCCAGGTGTGTGAGTCCGATCTCGGGGAGGCGGGACGCTACAGTCTATAGTTTATACTGAAAATACATGAGATTGCATACGCCAAACGTCAGGCTAAGGTGTAGCTGGTAAAGTAATCTAATTAACTCTGGACTGCCCACGTAGTTCTTTCTGATTAACGAAGCTATGCATAAATAAATATACTGAATACAGCTCCTACATGAGCCTATTTTTTTGTTTTTGAAGGTCAGGGGGGGGGGGGGGGGGGGGGGGCACTCCCCACCTGAAATTTCATTAATTGAAAATGGAGTGGCCCCTTGATGGCCCATTACAGATGTTCGTAATACAATTTTGAAAGCCGAAGATACAAGAGATGACTACATGGGGTTAAACAGATTGCACCAGGAACTAGCAATTTCCTCTTCGTCTTGTGGTAGACAACAGCACCATAGCCTTGCTTCTTCACGGCATGTGTGTAGCAGACGTGGGAGCGACGGTCAGCACCATAGCCTTGCCTCCAAACACCCCTTGGCTCCTTGCAGGAGATTTCAATATGATTCGTTCCTCCGACGAAAAAAACAATCCCAACTTCCATCACACTGAAGCCATGCGTTTCAATGACACCATAAACAACCTCCAACTTCTCGAACTGCCTACTAGATAGACGCTTCACTTGGTCTAACAAACGTTCCCAACCCACCTTAGAACGTCTCGATCGTGCGTTCATTAACCTCGATTTCTAGAGTTTGATCATGCTCTTCCTAACCTCGGATCATGTGCCGCTAATTGTTCACATGTCAACCACCATTCCTAAACCATCTACCTACCGCTTTGAAAATTCTTGGCTTCTGCACCCGCATTTCCCCACTCTTCTCCATCAAGCGTGGCATCTCCACTCCCCTCCCCTCGACCCTGCAGCGGACCTTGTGCTACGTCTAAAACGAACACGGGCTGCCACAAAAAAATGGAAAAGGGGTCACAACACCATCGTGCATTGCGAAACCGATTGCAAAATTGTCCTCAATATCCTTGACCACCTGGAAGAATACCGGCACCTTTCCCCCACCGAAAGAGCTGTCCGATCAACTATAACCATCACCCTTCAGCTCACGGTCCACGAAAAATTCATGCACTGGCGCCAAAGAGGAAAAGTTCGGGCTGCTATCGATGGAGATGAAAATACAAAATATTTTCATGTCTCTGCTTCCCAGCGCCTTCGAAAAAACAACATCAAAACTCTAGAAATCGATGGAGTCGAGTTCACAAACCATGATAAAAAAGCTCAAATTTTCTTCGACTTCTACCGCATGCTTTTGGGCTCCACTTCTCCAACCACTTGGGCTGTCGACCTTGCCACACTCTATCCGCAGCCCATAGCAGAACTTGATAACCTTGCAACCCCCTTCACCATGCACGAAATTTACTCTGCTTTCCGTGCCATGAATAAGAATGCGAGCCCAGGACCAGACAGTTTCGGACCGGGTTTTTACAACAGCTGTTGGTCCACTGTAAACCCAAATATTCAAAACCTCTTTGCCGCCTTTTACACGTGCACAGTTGAGATGGATCGCATTAATCGTGCTTTCATTGTTCTATTGCCAAAAAAGGATGATGCTAGATCTCCCGATGCCTTTCGGCCAATTTCACTTCAAAACTTTCCCGTCAAAGGCATTGCAAAAGTTCTAATGCAACGCTTGCAACCTCTAATCCCTCTTCTAGTGTCTGGCGATCAAACTGGCTTCATCAAATTCCGTAGTATTGCGGATAATTTTGTTTACGCAACAGACTTGCTTCATTGCTGCTAGAAGCGGAAGGCACCCACCATCATTCTCAAGTTAGACTTCAAAAAGCTTTCGACTCCGTAAACTGGGACAGCCTCCTCCATATCATACATCATCGTGGCTTCCCACAATTGTGGTGCAGATCGATACAACTTCTCCTCACCACCGGAAAAACTGCTGTCCTTCTAAACGGTGTTCCCGGGCGGTGGATTGACTGTAAGCGAGGCCTACGCCAAGGCGATCCCCTGTCACCTTATCTCTTCATCATAGTGGCTGACCTTCTGCAGCGAATGGTCCACCAAGCTCACTTGCACGACGAACTGTCTCATCCTCTTGTTCCTGATCAGCCCCCACCAGTACTACAATATGCCGACGACACCCTCCTCTTCCTTAAAGCAACTCCTACGACCATTGACACCATCAAGCAAATACTGCATGACTTCGCCAACGCTACGGGCCTTGAAATTAACTACTCCAAAACTACTTTCATTCCCCTCCATGTCAATGATAACGATGCCACTACTATGTCCGAGACTCTTGGTAGCCCTATTGCCTCCTTCCCTCAAACCTATCTGGGTCTACCCTTTTCTCCCCACAACCTATCCGTTTCTGATTGTAAACCTCTTCTAGACACTTGTGATCGCTACCTGGCGGGTTGGGCAGCTAAACTGCCTTGTCCTCACTTCGGCAGTTCTTGACTCCATCACCACCTATTTCATGGGTTCCAATCGTCTACCAAAAATGGTTATCCACGCCTTCGATAGGCGAAGGCGAGCTTTCTTTTGGAAAGGTGAGGAAAAATGTGCCGGTTCAGATTGTTTGATAGCTTGGGACAAGGCTATGCTCAGTAAACAAGAGGAGGGGGGGGGGGGGGGGGTGGCTTGGCATTAAAAACCTACGTATACAAAACCAATGCTTTCTTCTAAAATTTGTTGACAAACTTCTTTCACCCCAAGATGTACCCTGGAAAAGCTGGGCCTTACAGAATTGTACTAGTGACCTCGGTGACCCCACAAATTCTCCCTCTTTCATTTGGCGAATTATCAATGATGAGCTAAATACTTACCGCAGCCTAACCACTGTTGAAATTCACAATGAAGCCTCCACAGCATTTTGGCTTGACCACTGGCTGCCCTCCGGGCCACTAGCTACCTCCTACCATGCTCTCTTTACGCACACTACTAGGCCTAACATTTCAGTTCAGTAGGTTTTCGATGAAGGTTTTGAATTGCATCTTCGTCCTCGACTAACCCATGTTGCTAGCGAGCAGCTGTCCTGTCTTCTATCTGTTTTGCAGACTATTCAGCTTGATAACAATCATGATGTGCGACGTATGGCTGGCTCCCTGAAACCTTTCTCTGTCAAAGAGGCCTACCACAAACTAGCAACAACAGGAACCCATGATACTAATGCAGACTACATCTGGAAGTCATTTGTGCCAAACAAGCTCAAGATATTCGCTTGGTTATTTTTCAATGAACGTGTTAAAACAAGAGCTCACCTCTACCACCGCAACATCTCGGATTCGGCTATATGTGAGCGCTGCATGTGCCAACAAGAAACGCAAGCTCATTTGTTCTTTCAATGTGTCGGAAGCTCTACAGTTTGGCACTCCATCGGCCTATCAGCGAGTTGCCACACACCTCTGCAGGAACTTTGGTCTGTCCATCTACCGTCCATGGTGAGCAGCGCGTCCTCTGTTTGGCCCTCAATTCTGATGATTCTACTATGGAAGATTTGGGAAGGTCGCAACCACCATATTTTTCAAGGCAATCCTTTCACTCCAGTTCGTGTAATTAATTCTGCTATCACCGACATTAAGTTATGGAGCCACCGTTGCCGGCGGCGTCAACGTCACTTTGTAATGGCTTGGGCTTCATATCTAGAACAATGTAACTCTGCTGTATGACTCCACTTCACACCTCTGGTGTGAACTTTTGAATGAAATTCAGGTGGAGAGTTATCCCCCCGTTGATTGTTCCAAAAAAAAAAAAAAGCACCATAGCCTTGCTTCTTCACGGCATGTGT
Source organism: Eragrostis curvula (assembly GCA_007726485.1). NCBI lineage: Eukaryota > Viridiplantae > Streptophyta > Magnoliopsida > Poales > Poaceae > Eragrostis > Eragrostis curvula. The sequence goes on from RWGY01000776.1 coordinate 54,596, forward strand.
GTAGCATACGTGAGCCTATCGTCATGCTGATGACAAAGAGTATTTTATACGGCAACTACAGCATGCTACTACGCAACAGAAGAGAAAGCGAAGCAATCTAATTATCGGAGAGGTGTGCTGCGATTAGACATAGACACGCATGCACTGCTCTACTGGAAGAGATCGCAACAAGAAAATAAAAGAAAATAAAGTGGCTGGCGGCAGTTAACTACGGCAGCTACGCCATGCATGGCCGGAGCTCTCTTGAGACAAGCTACGCTACACTACAATCTACCTAAGCAACACGAATGATCGTTAAGGGCTTGTTCTCACCGAGGGAATTTGCAAGAGTAGGAGACGGCTCAGTCGTGTCTTGCAACGGCAACTACGGATGACGATCGTCGGTGTCCTTCGGAGACCTTGCTGCGACGTCGATGGTGATGGTCAGAGGACAAGACGAGAACTAAAACACAGTGCCGACGAAACTAGTCGAAGCACTCACCGGAAAATGTTGGGGACTGAGTTTCCGGGGCGGCGAGACGACGGGGATGGACTCCGCGAGCTCCGGACTGCTATGTGATGTCAAGGTTTTGGGGTCAGCGACGCCGGCGGCGGCTCGACTTGACGAAACAGAGGCAACGACTTACCAAAACGATGGCGGCGTGAGGTTTCCTTGGGAGGGAAGTTGGTGCGTCTAGGTTTTTGCTTATATAGGATCGGAGAGAAGTTTGTTTGTGGATACCATTCTGGTTCTCATAGGAATCCTTCTCCGAGTCCAACTTTGTTGGAGATAGCAGCACGGTGGCTTTGTCTATCACGATGGCTCTGGTTGATCAAACGTCATGGTACTCTGTTATTCAAAACAGAGCGGCCTTGTATCGAATTTAAAAATACATTTTGACACACAAATGCAACAGAAAACATGATGCAAGGTTATCCTAGACAAATTTTAATTCAGGAAAACTGGAATTATACTATTATTCGAATTCAGTTTACATTATGAAAATTTAGGGTGTTACACGTGGCTTCAAAATTTTGATTCTGTTTCGAATGTTTAAGCACTACAACAATTTTGACATTCTATGACGATGTAATTTTGTCACAGAAGGTCTAAAATTCGTCACAAACTACCTTCTATGACGCAGCGGTGACGAAAATCGCTTTGTCATAGAAGGTGCGTAGCTGATTACCTCCTGTGACATTTTCATTATTTTCGTCATAAATTTGTGACGTTCCACAGACACGTCATAAACGTTTATGACGCTCTTAAATTCGTCACAAACTGTTTATGACGCTTGTGATTTTTGTCATTAACTATTGGACCGGACCTGGCTTGGCTAGCTGGTTTTTGTCCTATTAATTTTGCGGACCTTTTAACTTTTGACCCATTAATTTTATGGGCCTTTTAACTTTTGACCCATTAATTTCACGGGCCTTCTAACTTTCAGCCCACCAATTTCATAGGCTTTTTAAATTTCAGCCCACCAATTTCATAGGTTTTTAACATTTTGACCCACTATTGTTCTGGGCTTTTATTTTTCAGCCCGCATATTTCACAGATCCTTTTAGTTTCAGCCTGCTTAATTAGCATGCCATTATACTTTCGGCCCATTAATTTCCCAAGCCTTTTTTACTTTCCACCCGCTTAATTAGCATGCCTTTTTACATTCAACCCACTTAATTAGCAGGCATTTTTACTTTTCATTTCTTTTTCAAACTCATTTTACAAACTGAAACAACCAACAAGTGGGCCATGTAATGACGATTCATATTTGTCATAAGTTTTGGTGTACAATAATTTTTTTTTTGTTAATGACGATTCATATTTGTCATAACTATTGTGACGTTTAGTTTTACTAATTATGACGTTTTTGTTCATCATAATATGATGGCGTCTTGATTTATGACGATTTTATGGCCAGCTTTAATGACGGATCTCGATTTTCGTCATAAAACACCTAATTTCCTCAAAAACGTCATAAACCTAACACCCTTTATGACAAAATGGTGTGTTGTCATGCAAAAAACGTCATAGAAGGTCACATTTGTTGTAGTGAAGGGGTCTGGCCTTGTAATATTTTTACAATTCAATGATGTTGGTTGTGAAGTAGCATGGCCTTGTATTGTTTGTACAATTCAATAAAGTGAAATACTTGCTGTGTTGACTAGCACTTGCTCAATTTAGCGCTTGCTTCTTATGACGTCTCTCATTTTCTGAATAATGTTTACGAGTTCAACCCTAGAACATTTTCAGTAACAGGTATGAACTTGTTATCCAGGAGCAGGTTTGCAGTAGCCGAGCATATCAAACAGCCAAAGATAAGGATCAGAACAGCAGGACAAATTGACACATGATCACAAAGAACTTTCTCACACTGAAACCTCTCTACTTGGCATAATTGTTGTAAAACCTAAGCTAACTCCTCACTCTGAAATCTCAAATGTGCTTGAAAATCTGATAGAGATTAAGGTATGCAGCTTGCCAGTGTGATACATCTCTGAAACTTGATTGTGAATCCTAACAGCAGGCACCTGCCATTTCGGAGACAATATTTATGATATTTGCAGACACAAGACTAATCTCATCCATATTCCAATTATCATACCACAAGAACAGGGATTATTACCTATATTCCCCCTTATGAACACACAACAATTGCATACAAGAATCACACCTGTAGTAATTCCTTATCACTATGCTGATTGCTTAGAATCAGCATTCGATGTCGGCTCCATCCGACTTCGGTAGTTGCCATGCCCTGAAGATGCATCAGCACTTCAGGGCTCGTACAAACAGCGGGGATTATTACCTATATTCCCCTTATGAACACACCAAGCTAACAAATTCGTGTAAAGAATCACACTAGCTAGTAATACAAATTCGTGTCGTTTATCTTGGAATCAGCGCTCAATGTCGCCGCTCTCCGACCTTGGGGACGTCGCCTGGTTGGTGGCCGAGTAGCATCCACGGACTTCGTCGCCGCAGGAGAAGGCAATCTCCTGCAGCTTCATGGACGCGCTGGAGCTGAACACGAGCAACGGCTTCTTGCGCGGCACGGGCGCCGGCTCTGCCTCCCGGTTGAGGATCTGCACGACGCGGCGCATCGCGGGCCGCTCCTCGCAGTTGGGGTTGGCGCAGCTGAGCCCGACGAGCAGCAGCCGCAGCATCTCGTCCCGGTCGAACTCGCCGGCGAGCCGCGCGTCGGCGGCGTCGATGAGCCTGTCCTCGCCGTGGAGGCGCCACACCCAGTCGACCAGGTTGACGTTGACCTTCCCCCCTCCGGCGGCCTCGTCCCTGTCGATTGGCCGCCTCCCGCAGCACACCTCGAGGAGCACGACGCCGTAGCTGAAGACGTCGGTCTGCTCGGTGGCCTTGCCGGACTGCAGGTACTCCGGCGCGAGGTAGCCCATGGTGCCCGCGGTGAGCGTGGAGACGGGGCTCTTGTTGTCGTGGTCCATGAGCCGGGCCAGGCCGAAGTCTCCGAGGCGCGCGCTGAGGTTGGCGTCGAGCAGGACGTTGCTGGTCTTGATGTCGCGGTGGATGACGCGCTGCTCGCACTCCTGGTGGAGGTAGGCCAGCACGGAGGCGATCCCGGCCGCGACGGTGCGCCGCTGCGGCCACGACAGCGTGCAGGGGTCGCCGTACAGCGCCTTGTCGAGGCTGCCGTTGGGCATGTACTCGTACACGAGCAGGAGCTCGCCCTTCTCGTCGCACCAGCCTTCGAGCTGGACCAGGTTCTTGTGGCGGAGGCAGGCGATGACGCTGAGCTCGGCCACGAACTCGCTCCGGCCCTGGTGCGCCTGCGTTGACCGCTTCACGGCGTACAAGGCCGCGGACCCCGGCATGGCGGCCTTGTACACCGTCCCGAACGCGCCCTTGCCGATTACCCTGCTCGCGTGGAACCCCCGGGTGGCCGCGCTCAGCTCCTTGTAGCTGAACTTCCTCGGCCCCTTGACCAGCTCCGGCGAGAAGGCGGCGTCGTTGTTCCGTGAGGTGAGCTCGAGGAGCTTCTTGACGGACACCCAGGCGAAGAAGACGAAGGAAACGGCGAGCGCGACGGGGCCGAGGATCCCCAGCGCGAGCCCGACCCTCTTCTTGCGCGGCGCCGCCGCGTCGCCGGTCACCGCCACACCTGGCACGGCGGCCTGCTCCGACACGTTGTTGGCCGTGGTGGTGGAGCCGTTTGCCCCCGATGACGGGACGCCGAACGTCCGGAACGTCCAGTCCTTGATGGTGTGCGTCTGGGTGCTCCCCTCGGTCGACGCCGAGAAGCCGACGTACATGGCCTCCCGGAGGAACCTGGAGAGGTCGACGGCGACGGAGAGGACGGGCCGCTTCGGCTTGTCCGCCGGCGCGTAGCTGAGGAACACCTCGAGGCGGCGGTCCGCGGCGCGGTAGTCGATCCAGGCGGTGGTGAGGTTGCCGCTCTTGAGGTCGATCCCGGAGGCGGCGAGGTCGGCGGCGGCGACGGAGACTGGCGAGCCGAGGTCGAGGCCGACGTGGTTGGCGCTGGGGTCCCCGAACTCCGGGTTCGCCATGGTGTCGAACTCCACGGCCACGATGGCGGAGCCGTTTTTGGAGGAGGAGGAGTTGAAGAGGCCGAGGTAGCCCCCCGTGCCGCCGAGCGTGGCGCGGTCAGGGGACACGAAGAAGGCGATGCCGTCGCCGCCCGCCGCGCCCGCGTTGGGGTCGGCGATGACGAACGAGAAGCACGCCGCGAACGACGCCGTGGCGTTGGTGGTGTTGGTGGTGTTGCCGCGCGCCGGGACAGCCCGGAAGGCGACGGGCTGGGTGCAGAGGACGGAGCCGGCGCTGGAGGAAGGCACGCCGGTCTCCCGGGTGAGCCCCACGGAGCCGTTGCGGAGGAAGGAGTCGCCCAGCAGCGTCAGGTCCGCGAGCGACAGCGTCGCGGAGTCGATGGTCACGTTCTTGGCCGCGGACGCCGCCGAAGCGGACACAGCCAGCGCCGCGGCATCCGCGACGGCGAGCTGCAGCAGCAGGGCCGGCACGAGGCCGAGGACGAGGAGCAGAGGGGACCTCATCGGCTGTGGAGGGAAGAAGAAGAAGAAGGTGTCGGGGTGGTCATGGGAGAGAGGTGCTGCTGCTTGGTGAGCGCGAAGCGGTGTGTTTAATGCGGGAGGCGTTTGCGAGCACGAGGAGCAGAGGAAAGCAGAGTGGAGCAGAGCATGGCGGGACGCGGGACAGGGGCGGGAGTGGAGTGGAGGGAATGCGTGCGCGTGGGGTGCCCTGTTTTTTTATGCGGCCAACGGTCGGATCGGCGCGTTTGAACGTAACGGTCGGTATTTTTGGCAGTAGGAATGTGGGGCCAGGTGGGGGTGGGGATGGGAGAGTGTACTTTTCTCCCGGGGATGATGGGCGGCGGCCTTCTGTCGGCCGGCTGGCTGCTGGGCCAGATAGATCCGGGACCAACGGATAGAATAGAACGCCGGCACACGTCCGATCTGGTGGTACGGCCCAGGGTCCGTCACCGATTCTCAGGGTGTGTTCGTGGCACTGTTTAGACCTCTCTAAAATTTAGCTCTAAAGAGAATCTTATTATTTAGGAGTATTAAATAAAGTCTAATGACAAAACCTTTTTACAGATGGGTACATCTTTACGAGACGAATCTAATGAGCCTAATTAATCTAGGTTTTGCTACAGTGATGCTACAGTAAATATCGTCTAATCACAGCTTAACTACCCTCGTTAAATTCGTCTCGCGATTTAGAGGGGGGTTCTGCAGTTAGTTTTGTAATTAAACTTTATTTAAGACAAAATTCTTTTTGTTTAAACCCTCTAAATTTTAGACTCCTACGCTGTTGCGGGGTTGTCACTGATGACGTGCCTCGAGCAGGTCCACCGGGACTCGTGCGCCATTTTGGAGACGTGCTTTCATCCTGGGCAGGGGAGACTTGCACGTGGATGCCTAGGAGGTCGGTCACGGCAAGTTGTGGATTGTGATGAGCTCATCACCTCTCTCTCTCTTTTTTTTAAGGTTAAATCATTTCACAGGCCGGGTTATTAGTTTCAATTTTAATAGAACACCGCTAGTAAAGAGGTATTTCACGGAGTGTCAATGGAAAGGGAGGTGAGTCTAAGGGGCTGCTTGCATTCTAGCAACCGGCTGCCATGTCACAGTGTGGCGCTGCCACTAATTGGGACACATTTTTCTAGCGCGCCACTCGCCACACAACCATGCACAAGACGATAAGTGGGTAGGAGGAATACGACATGTAGAAAGCTGTGGCGCTGCCACTAACTGTGACGCTGGGGACATACACAATTTGACAACGAAAAAAAAACGATTTATGGGATAACAAAATGTAAACACATTTAATTTGAAAAAAGTACTGGTTAATGATTCTTGTGCCTTTGTTTTACACGTAACAAAATTCAACCACATATAACGGCCGTAATATTTATGTGCTAGTTTAAATTTCCTTAAATTTTGTATATATTGTAAATCTCCGTTGAGTATATTTATTGGAGTTGGATGGCAGTTTGCAACAGTATTCTACTATTAAATTCTCTAGGCTACTTGACAAATGACAACATACAACCTTCACCTTACAAAGCTTTATTATTTTTGTTATGTTCCGTTGAAGTGGAGATCTGTGGGCTAGAGAATTGGAGTGGAGGATCTACATGAGAATACACCGAACCCTTATATACCATTTACCAGACACCACCAAAAAAAGGGAAACTTTTGCCATTTTTTTCCTTGGTTGTGGAATCCATTTGCAAGTGTCGATCAACTGCCAATGTAAAGGTTCTGTAGGTTGTGCATGATTTTCTTTTTGAGATGGAAAGCAAGTTCCATTAGTGCATGATTTGGTATGCAACTTAAGGTGGCGCCATATCCATCGTTAATCTGGAGGTGTGCAATGGGTGTCATATATGTTGCATGGGGCATCCAATTAAGGTAGCATATTGTTCGTTGAATTGTGCTGATACGGGAATGAACGGAGAGATGCAACTTTTTTGTACGTTAATCAGTTAGAAACGCCTTTCCCCATCACTACCTTTGTACCCAATATTATCCTATTTTGTTCCAAGCACATATGACGTATATGTAAAGAAACTACTTACCTTCAGGCATGTTGTTATCGTGAGCTTGACTGCTTTCCATTCTCTCACGATATTCTTCTCTTGGCTACTCTCAAACTCATTATTTATAACCTGAAGGGCAAGATGTACATGGACAGAAGTGGACATCTGGATACATGCCAAGTGGCAAGAACATATGGTTATTGAGGCACTGGATATTAAAGGTAATTGATCTATTGTTTGCTACAGCAAAATCCAAGGATTTTTTGTGGACTGTAAAGATAATTAGACATCTGATGTGGGGATGCATGGCCATTGATGTGGTGTGTGTTGGGTGCTATGTGCTTGCTTGTCTATCGGACTGATGTGTTAAATATGGGAAGGTAGCTAGTTATTAAGATGTTGTCATATTAATTTCCTTGGCAATAATCCAGATGCATCCTCTTTGTATATTTACACACCTCCTCAGGCGTATGTAAGAAATGTGAATTTGGAAGAGGGAGCGCCTTATATTTATGCTCCTTCTCTTGGGGTGCCCGAATATTGTCAAACTTTAGCGGCCGGCTCAGGTCTGGCCGTGACATTTTGAAGTGCCGGTGCGAGATCCTGTTGGAAGGCCCTTTGCTATATTGAATATATTTGTTACTGCGCCACGGTGTGGCGGCACCACTAACTGTGACACACTTTTTCTTGCGCCACACTCGCCACACAACCATGCACAAGACGACAAGTGGGATAGGAGGAATACGACATGTACAAAGCTGTGGCGGTGGAAGTTCTTGTGAGGGCCGAGCAAAATAGAAACTCACCGTAAGTTTGCCATGGAAAATTGAGGCTGGGGACACACACACCCTGACAATGATGTATGGGACTACAATTGTTTATAGAAACAATTGTAGTAAAAAATTGGTACACCTTTTAATACGGGACAAAAAATTGTAAAACACATTTAATTTGAAAGAAAAGTGCTGGTAAACGATTCTTGTGCTTTTGATTTGCACGTAACAAAATTCAACCATATATAACGACCGTAATATTTATGAGCTAGTTTAAATTTGCTTAAATTTTGTATATATTATAAATCCCCGTGGAGTATATTTATTGGAGTTGGATGGTAGTTTGTAACAATATTCTACTATAAATTCTCTAGGCTACTTGACAACACACAATTTTCACCTTACAAGCTTTATTTTTGTTATGTTCCATTGAAGTGCAGGATAAGTAGGCTACAGAATTCTCTAGGCTAGAGAATTGAAGTGGAGGATGTGCATGAGAATAGACCAAACCCGTATATACCGTATATACCGTGCATGAGATGCAAAGAGTGCAGCAATAGCCTCAGCCAAGGTGGGAGGCTCATTATTCCTTGACTGCGAACCCTCAGCTGTGTTGTTACGACGAGTGTTCACCATGCTGCAAAATTAAATATTCATGCACGTTAATCATCTCTCAATAATAATACCTTAGGAACAATATTAAGAGTAACAGTGCAGAATAGTGGATGGCAGTGAGAGACAGTCTTACAACAACAACCATTTCCATTAAGCACACAAAATGGCAGAATTACATGGTTGCATGATAGATAACAAAAGACTTGTCATGAGCACATCCACGGTGTCAACACTGAACCAAGTTTTTGTGGACACCACAACTGAACTACGAGTTACGCTAGCGCTACATGAGTCACTTACTACATGGTACTTATATTACAAGGTAACATTAGCATCTAACATCTAATCCATCCTAGGATACATAGAAGTGACCACATAGCCTTGCTTCTTCAAGGTCTCGCGCATGGCTGCAGCAAAGCTAGCGTCCTCGGCGTTGGTGGGAGTAGGGGCTGCTGAAGCACAGCTCTCAGCATCAGAAGGCTCCGACTTTGGAGTAGGAAGATCCTCATAGTCCATCCCGGAGTTGCCTTGCTCTTCTTCAGGATGAGCGGCAACTGGAGGAGGGGCCTGGAGTGCTGCGTTAATTTGCCACAGCTGGTTGTTGTCATGAACAACCATCGCAACTTGATCCTGCGGCGCATTGATCGCAATGTGTGCATCCATCAAGTGCTGCTGAAAGTGAGCTGCGTTGTTCATGAAGTACAGAGTCTCATTGCGAGCTTGATCAAGCTCCGTCTCAAGAACCTCCTTCTGATCATTAAGGTACTCAACTTGAGCCTCATGATCTTTTTGCATGTCAACAAGTTGTTCCTCAAGTTCCTTGATGCGAGCAACTAGCATGTCATTGTTTTCGGCAGCCATCTGCAAGGAGAAGATTTGAGAAGTCAAAACTTTTCCCACAGATACAAAAGGCTACACAACAGGACATATATGCACGATTACAACAAAGTAATTCACATTTTCCAGCTTTAATTGGCATCAATAAACAGGAACATGCTGCTGTAACTCAACAGTCAGAACTGAGCAGTAACAGAAAACATACAAATTTCGACCAGCCTAACAGAAGATCGAAACATATGCTTGGTACCATGTTACAGAGGACTTTTCCAGCTTTCCAAATTGGGCTAAAACACGGCCAAACTCCAAGCAGAACTAGACTTATGATTTTTCAAAGTTGACGGTTCTGCTGAGTGAAACAGACTGACAGAGCCTCTGTAATTCGGCTCTACAGAAACCATCAGGGCTCACTTTCAGGTGAGACCACATGGAAATAAAATCTAATTCCCGTAGCTTTCCAGAAAGTATTTATTCACCACATTTGGATAAGGAAATTGGGCAGCATGAATTTTTGAAGTTAAATCTTCTGCAACTAGATGGCAGATTGACAGGGGTCCAGTCATTCGGTTCTACAGATCACATCTGGAAGAAGCGATACTTGAGACCACCTGGGCTGAAAAGAATACTTCAAGTGCTTTCCAGATTGTATTTGAATAGTACCAAACTCTTAGTAAAACTAGAGTTATGGAAATTCTGAATGAAATGGTTCCTGCTGGAAAAACAGGATGACAGGGACTCAGTATTTTGGCCATAACGACCACACCAAGTACCACCAATTTTTGAAGCCACCAGGAAGTGAAAGCTAACTTGTAGGGCTTTCCAACAAGCATTTAAACTCCTCCATAGGATCAGAAAAACTCGAGTTCTGAATTTTCGAAACTGAGACAGCAACAAGGCAGATTCTGGACAGAACAGGACAGGGTAAATGTTGATTTTGTATAGGGTATTTCAATTTCGAATTATTTCAAGTTCGCACATTTCAAAATTTACATAGAAGTGAATGATCAAGATGAGGCAAAATTTTAGTTCATTTAGGAAGGGATGCCATGATGCAACAAAATTTTATTGGTTTTGCCTATACGATCCTCACAACACACGTATATTTTGCCGAACTTAGCGGCACGTTTATTGATGACGACCCGCACTCAACACGTATGTTAGTCTAATGTAACCACTAACGGCGTTAGCGTACCTGCAGAAAGATTCATCTCAGAAACAATCATCAAATCAAGAAGAAAAATGAAACAAAGGTTTTTGTTTTCGCACCATACGATTCATGGAAAAGAATCGCCCCGTGTCACAACTCAAACACGAGTGAGTCACCCACCAAAATCATTTTAAGAAAGAAAATGTCCGCACCATACGATTCATGGAAAAGAATCGCTCCGTGTCACAACTCAAACACGAGTGAGTCACCCACCAAAATCATTTTAAAGAAAGAAAATTTTCGCACCATACGATTTATGGACAAGAATCGCCTCATGTTCACCTCTTCTCAACATGAGTGAGTTTCACCCCCACACTTACCATGAAGACCCCATTGAAGGTCTTTTCCGTAGTTGCATAATTTAAACAATCATAACCAGCTCTGATGCCAGCTCTAACAGTCCGATCCACAGGATCTTTGTCCCACGGTGCTGTTTAAGCAGACACGAGATAATACAACACTTTCATCTTAATTAACAAAGTTGTTATCTTTATTACAACAAGGTTCAGAGTATAGCGGAAGATAAAGTTCATCGGAAGCGGAAATTAAACGGCAAGTTTGAAAACGAAAGATACACGAGAGCTACACTACTCTCATCGAGAAGCATAAGTGATAATCCAATGCCCGATAGGATCACCACACTAGCATCACAAAGACAATCACAGCGGCGGCTGATCGGACTCCCAGTGAGAGGTCCAACCCTCTTGGACTTGCACTTCCCAGGGAAATACACCAACAGGCAGATCAATAACATTACCTGAAAACAACAGAGGCACAAAGCCTGAGTACTAATTACTCAGCAAGTCTTACCCGTCAAATTGACTCCTAGACATGCAAAGGCTCACAATAGGATGGCTGAATTTAAAGGACTCGCACTAAGCAAATAAACATAGCTAACCATATTTTAGCCAACTTTTAGTTCTTTAAACAGGAGCATATGTGAGCATATCTGAAAGTAAATCAAATAGAGACAAGTATCATGCAGTAAGATAAACATAAATAATCAGGAGCAACAATCTGCATGTATCATCAACATACATCATCATAAGCAAGTATCATGTGTGCTACGTGAAGGCTCAATTCACAAGCGGTACTCATTTCTGCGAGGGACAGCGATTGCAATCGATTTATACCAGCTGGCAAAACCTGAGGTACACGCCGTATATGCACAAAACTCATATTGCTACTCAGTTTGCTAGTGCCCATTAACACTAGTATGTACTCGGTACTGTTCAATGCTTGATCAAGGGGCCAACATCGAGACGGTCCTTAATCGACACAGACGGGGCTACCACCGTGAAGGCCCAGCCTTCCCAATTCATCCTACACAATCATCCCCGTCCGGTCTCCAACAAGTACATAAACTCATTCTTTAAGTTCAACTTTAGTGATCAAGTTTTTAACCATCCAACATAAATAATAACTTAATCGATGCTAAGTAATTTTTAACTAAGCATAGCAAGCATTCTACCGAACTACTAGGATTGACACATAAATATCATAGGTCATTTGGTAACATGCAGGAGGGTTCCCAAACAACTCCTATAAACTTAAGTGCAACAAACATACTAGACATACTAGCATTATTATTCCTAGAACCAAAAATTTGTAAAAGGGCGGGATGCACCGGGGCTTGCCTTGATTCTCAACAGCTAAGTTAGTGACTTCAACTTCACGGTCCTGAGTGGATTGCTCCTGCTGATAGTCCTCCTCAACTTCAACTTGATCGTTTCCTAATCATGCAAGATATCAAATATGAGGAAGGAAGACAATTGAATCGACATGGAATGCATGAAGTGATCTGAATGTAAGTTCGAATAACATACATGGTTCTGAATTGGTGATATGAAGTTAGTTTAATTTATTTCTTTCATTGACTCCCATGAAGCATTGTTATATTATCAAGTAAATCATTCATATTAACTTTAAACAAGTTCATACAAGCATGGAAATTATTCCTATGTTGCCTCTGGTCATGAACAGACTACTGGTGGTTTAAGCATGCCAAAACAGTACAAACAACAATTTATCAAGATTTTCTTACTAACAGAATTAAATCAAGCATTAAGATAAGGCTGAGGCAGAAAGCAATTCATACGAAATTCACAGAAGCAAATCTGGTCATACAGTAATTTATGATGGTAGGGGTTCATCTAAGTAACCAGCATGCAGAAGCTCAAGTTCTAACAAGCAGTAGATTAAGCATTAAAAAGATGACAATTTTATCAAAGAGAAAATCATAATTAAAGATTCTCACAGAAAGAATTTGCAGGAGTTGTACCAAAGAACAGGTTATAAACAGAGAGTTCTAACCACTCAAGTGTGCATTTTTAGCAGCAGTAACTTAATTATAACAATTAGGGGAAGATTAGCAAAGAGAAATGCGTAACTAATTTGTCTTACAGAAAGAAGGGGTAGGGTTTCTACTACTGAACAGGGCATGTCAAGGGGATTCTAACAAACCTAAGTTTGCATTTTTCTCATAAGTAAATTAATTACCATGATTGAACTAGTGTTTAACATACAACAGTTATTCAGAGAACAATTACATATGAACAATGGTGAACAAGCATACCACCGGATATATATCATCAAGAGGAACACAACAAAATTAAGTTTGTAATTTTTGGATGATTAGAACTCAAGATATTGATTTTTGAAGTTTATTCATTCTGGAAGCAGTATTTACAAAATTGCCACTGCGCGATTTTTAGCTGGACGCATTCTGCAGGCGCTCGGCGCGCACGGCGGCCAAACATGGCGCGGCTTGCCAGCGACGAGGAAGGGATGGGGACATGCACATGAAGCTCTGTGAGGTGTCTTGGCCTACATGCTTGGCAAGGTGGCGCAAGGAGGGACTCACCGAGACGAGATGGAGACGCGGAGGCGGATCTGCGGCGATGGCGAGTCGGCGGCGAACGGTGGCGAGGCGACGGCGAGCTCTACGCGTCGTCGAGGAATTTGGCGGAGAAGTCAACGTCGGGCGACGAAAGGTCGACGAGGAAGACGATGCGATTCCCAGCGAATGAGACGGCGGCGATGAAGAGGTGCTCCGGGGTTCGAAGAGGACGTCACAGCGAAGCTTCGGCCGGATGGAGCTTGGGCTGTGGTGGACGGACGCGGTGGCGCTACGAGCTTCAAGTAACGGCGTCCATGGCGGCGACGCAGGTGAGTGTGAGAGGAATGGAGGCGGAGTGAGCGATGAAACGGCGGAATGTGCGAGGAAGGAAGCGAGGAGAGGCTGGGGTCGCGGTTTTGCTCTTTGGCGCGAGTGGGGTCGGGCTGGAGCGGTGGGAGGCGAGGTGTCGCCGTGCATGGCCTGGATGCTGGTCGAGGAAGAGAGAGGAAACGAGGAAGTGAGGCTGGCGAGTGGGTTCAGCTGTTTTTTTTTTCACGAATTTAACTCTCTCTGTTGGAAATTCAATTTGAGAGGGTTAATGAGCTCCAAAAATCATCAGATTTTGCATGGCTTCACCTTGACACCTGTAAAGAACAGATGTGCTGGCCAACCTTCTAGAAACCTCAAAATTCAAATTCGAAATGTATTCAAAGGTGTTTAAATTTTAAACTTGGTTAATTTATTTGAAGCACTTCCCAAACTCAAATACTTCTGAAATTTTTGCTAGATTTTTATTTCATCATTATATTTCACATACAATTTTGGTTACACATTATTCTGTTCTCGTTTTTGAACTTCCTTTTGAAATTTGACTGAAATTTGGATTCTATTCAAACATTTTAATAATTTCCTGGATGTAAGAATTTAACTTTTCACATGATTAACTCAACCTGATGTCCTAGCATTGTATAAAATGAAAAGAGACACCTGGGGTGTCACAGTTGCATAGTATCAACATACACATACCTGCACACATCTAAGGTTTAGGCATATGCACTCAAGCAAATTGGGCACCGGCTTACCCCTGGTCTGCCAGGCGACTCCGGTCTACAGCTCTACGCCGTACCCGAACGTGGAGGGCTACCGAGGGTGGATAGGGCTGTCACTACCTACCACCTACCTCAAACAATCCGTGGGGCACGAGGCATCCAATGCATTCTACCAATCCAAGCACCATGCTTCCATTAATAAAACATTACTCTAAATCCCCGGCGATGAAATAGATCTAGAGCATAATCCTAAGGATCATTGGACTTATGCTTGGATATGCTTATGCATGTAAACCTAAGTATGTACATGGCATTGGTATTTATGTACTATAGTAAGGGCTTATGGTAAACATGATAGTATAGCAAGAACATATAGCTATCATGAAGGCATAATAACCACTCACATGAATGGGACATATAATCAAACAAGAAACACATGACCCAAACACAACTATATAAGAATATTACAATTACTCTATCACATAAGCAAGCCAAGGATCCACAACCAAACAAGGAACGCTTAACCAAGACAATACTATATGGAAAGAATAATACTATTAAATAGAACAAAGTCTTACAAAGAGAAAAAGATACAAGAGCCATACCAAGATCTCCAAGACGACTTGGGAACTAGAGTAGCTCTACTCTAAGCCTAACTCCACTACAGCTTGGAGACTAAAACTAAAGCAAGAGTGTAATTCTCTTCTTGGTGTGTGTTGTAACCGGCCGAGCACTCCTCTATTTATAGCCCCAAATGAGGTAGGGTAGCATGCAAGTCACGTAGGAAGTCGATGGAGAAAATTGGGGGCCAAGTTAGGCCGGCCGGCCCCACCTCTAGGCCGGTCGGCCCTCCATTCTCTTGGATGGCCACCGCCTTCCGCGTGGACACTTAGGATTGCTCCGTGGTGGCGGTTCTGAGGTCGGTTGATGTCTGGGGGCGGTTATGGTGGAGTAACCGTCAAGTTTAGGCCCAAAAGCCCACCTTCTGGAATGTCGGTTGTTCATCCACCGTATTGGCACTTGGGCTTGATGTTTTGTAGTGAATATAGCCCACTGGAGGAAGCTCGGGCCAATTGGAGACAAGTCCAGGCCGGCCGGCCTAGGGGAGTGGCCGGCCGGCCAACTATTTTCAGCAAATCCTGAAATCTTCTTCGTGGCATAACTTCTCCTCTGGAACTCCGAATTGGGAAACCAAAAGTCCATTTTGACTATCTCGACGAGTCCTTTGATATAGATAGGTTGAATTTATCATTTGAATAATTATTTCTTGATATCCAATTGCTTCTTTGATTCATCTCAATGTCGTGGGACAATATCTTCGCACCGCAGCTCATTTTCCTTTAAATACACCCGCATCAATAAATCTACCAAAACTCGTGGAACTTTATTAGTTTAAATAAATATGCGTATAAGAAATGCTAATTCTCTTTTATTTGTTGGAATATTAGCGGTCAAAAGTTGTACTTAACGACCGTCAACAAACCCCCCAGCTTAAACCTTTGCTCGTCCCGAGCAAAGCTAAAGACTTGGTTGTGTTGATCAGGAGTTGCTACCATGTCTTACACTGCAAAAGTACCATGCATACAACAAAATATTCTACCTTGAATTGATTAAGCTGGCATGGCAACTTACTCTGTCCCTTAGTCCTCATGGGGCATGTTGCTTCTCCTTGCCTTGGGCGGTTGAGAGACAGAACGGGTTGTAAAGCACTATTTGCTCATTCTTTGTTCAACTTTTCATTCCATAGGTTTTCAAATGATTTTGCAAATAAAAACAAAGTTCCTCGAATGATTCTTTCGAATCGCTCAGTGTGTATGATTCCTTACCAAGGCATTGTGTTGCCTCTTTTTCTCCTACTACTAATAGGTTTATAAATGTGGAGCTTGGTAGGGGTAAAGTGAGACAACCTTGCATCACATATATTGCTAAATCAAAAGACTGGATCCAAAGTGAAAGCAAGTCATACAATATGATCAAGATGTGCATGTGTGTGGATATGTGGATGATGGAGGAATATGATTACTCCCTTTTTGTATACCTTCTCTCTCTTTGTTTGAATTTTGAGGGCATGCCTATCTCTTTTTTTTTCTTTTTTTTTTCATCATGCTCTTCTTGAGTGAGCAAGATCTTTTTTTTCTCTTTTTTTTTGCATAGCCATTCCTCTTTTTGCAATGATACTTGGAGAGAGAGAGAGAAAGGTACAAAACATATGGAGTATTTATTTTGTGGAATGAGGGAAAATGTGATGCTAACTTCCAGTGTAGAAGTTAAGCATATGAATATAGTAGAGTGTACGTGATCTTGATCATGAAAGTATGAAAGGCATCTCACAAGGGTCACAACAATTTTGAAAAAGCTCAATGTAATAACAAGCAACATATGTGTAGAGGTTTGGCAGTGAAATCAGCATATGGCTTTGGTAGGAAATTTCATCATTGAGGAACTTTTGGGTTTATAATTTTGGAAAAAAAAATCTCTGGAATTTAAGTCTTACTTAGAACAAGATCATAGCATCTCTATTATACCGTATCATATCTCACAACAACCTAGACTTGGACCATGCATTTTGCTACCCACGAGATTCAGGTTCAGGATAATAAACATTTTAGCCAACAAATTCAAAACATGGAAGAGTATTAGGTTGGAAACAAGCACAAGAGAGGTATAAACCAGAGCAACTAATCATCATCTCAACATAGAGAACTAAAACATTCTTATTGCGCATAGGAAACAAAAACTACTTTTATTTTTTTATTATTTTTTAATGCAAGGAATTAGATGAAAGATACAAGTTACCTCAGTGGGGGAGTCGTCTCCCCCCAAGCTTAGTTCTTGCTTGAGTGCGCCAACAACTGCTTGGTTCTTTTCTTCATGGCTGCAACACAGAGCAAAAAGACACAAGAACAACCTCGGAACGGGGTTATGTTAGTGTAATCAAAATCAGCACGCCCGTCGATTGCTCTTGCCAAGTTTGACTACAACTTGTAGATGCAAAACAAATAAGATGGAAATCTTTTTGTTGAATTTGAGAAAACACTTGAAAATTGGGAGAAATTAAAAAGGAGGGCATTCCGTGATGAAAGAGATGGTGTTGGTATGAAGAAATGTCACCACTCGGCCTTATATTTGCAAAACATGAAGTTCGATGGCCATATTCGGGGAGCAAACAATGACAAGTGGCCCAAAAATGGCCATGTCAGATAATGTGGCCCATGGATGGGGGAACACTCCCCCCCCCCCCCCCCCCCCCCAAGCTGGGCCTAAAGCCTCCATCAATTTATTTTGGTTTTTCTTTTTTGGTAATGGAGGATTGGCCAAAGCTCATCTAGAATTTATGCCCAAAAATTATTTTCTCCGAAAACAGAAGTCTCAAATTCATTTTTTTTAAGGAAAACAAAAGGGTTGAAAAAATCCAACATGCAAATGCAAATTAAAAAAAAAAAGCAATGCCATTTAAACCAAATATGCAATTGAAAAATCAAATATGAGATAACTACCGATTTTGCTGTCGGCAAGGGCATCATCGTTTAACGTCTGATGAGCAAGACCTTTCTCCAACACCTTTAAGTTGATGGTGTGGAGATGATGAATTCGATTGCCAAGGGTTTCGCACTTGAGGAGAAATGACACGAGGTCAAACTCTTCTCGAGATTGATTATGAATACTCAGCACAGGTTGTCAGCAAATCGAAAACATCAAGCACTACCATGTTTTCACATGAAGAGAAAACAAGCAAGTGATAGCCTGCATGGGCTATGACCATTAATTGCAAATATAACTAAGAGCATTTGTAAACTCCTAAACCACTTGTCTTCCCCGGCAACGGCGCCAGAAATGCTTGTTGGTATTTCTTATGTCACGAATAAATCCGCAAGCGTACGGAGAATACCGTTGTAGCATTTCACCCGAGAGTATTCCAAGGTATCGTTAGTTATTTTATCCCAAGGGAAGATGATGGTTAAGAGAGTACTATGCTAATAGATTATATCAACATTTAAATGGGTCAAAGTCCAAACAATGCTAAACAATAATATATGGGTAGTGTGACACACAAGAAAAGTATCAACTCTAATATACATCCAAAGCCAAGTGGAGAAAGAACAAAGAAAAGAGCTAAGTTCCAATTGTACTTCATTATACAGTTGCATAGTATCAACATACACATACATGCACACATATAAGGTTTAGGCACATGCACTCAAGCAAATTGGGCACCGGCTTACCCCTGGTCTGCCAGGCGACTCCGGTCTACAGCTCTACGCCGTACCCGAACGTGGAGGGCTACCGAGGGTGGATAGGGCTGTCACTACCTACCACCTACCTCAAACAATCCGTGGGGCATGAGGCATCCAATGCATTCTACCAATCCAAGCACCATGCTTGCATTGCTAAAACATTACTCTAAATCCCTGGCGATGAAATAGATCTAGAGCATAATCCTAAGGATCATTGGACTTATGCTTGGATATGCTTATGCATGTAAACCTAAGTATGTACATGGCATTGGTATTTATGTACTATAGTAAGGGCTTATGGTAAACATGATAGTATAGCAAGAACATATAGCTATCATGAAGGCATAATAACCACTCACATGAATGGGACATATAATCAAACAAGAAACACATGACCCAAACACAACTATATAAGAATATTACAATTACTCTATCACATAAGCAAGCCAAGGATCCACAACCAAACAAGGAACGCTTAACCAAGACAATACTATATGGAAAGAATAATACTATTAAATAGAACAAAGTCTTACAAAGAGAAAAAGATACAAGAGCCATACCAAGATCTCCAAGACGACTTGGGAACTAGAGTAGCTCTACTCTAAGCCTAACTCCACTACAGCTTGGAGACTAAAACTAATGCAAGAGTGTAATTCTCTTCTTGGTGTGTGTTGTAACCGGCCGAGCACTCCTCTATTTATAGCCCCAAATGAGGTAGGGTAGCATGCAAGTCACGTAGGAAGTCGGTGGAGAAAATTGGGGGCCAAGTTAGGCCGGCCGGCCCTCCATTCTCTTGGTTGGCCACCGCCTTCCGCGTGGACGCTTAGGATTGCTCCGTGGTGGCGGTTCCGAGGTCGGTTGACGTCTGGGGGCGGTTATGGTGGAGTAACCGTCAAGTTTAGGCACAAAAGCCCACCTTCTGGAATGTCGGTTGTTCATCCACCGTATTGGCACTTGGGCTTGATGTTTTGTAGTGAATATAGCCCACTGGAGGAAGCTCGGGCCAATTAGAGACAAGTCCAGGCCGGCCGGCCTAGGGGAGTGGCATAACGTCTCCTCTGGAACTCCGAATTGGGCAAACCAAAAGTCCATTTTGACTATCTCGACGAGGCCTTTGATATAGATAGGTTGAATTTATCATTTGAATAATTATTTCTTGATGTCCAATTGCCTCTTTGATTCATCTCGATGTCGTGGGACAATATCTTCGCACCTCAGCTCATTTTCCTTTAAATACACCTGCATCAATAAATATACCAAAACTCGTGGAACTTTATTAGTTTAAATAAATATGCGTATAAGAAATGCTAATTCTCTTTTATTTGTTGGAATATTGGCGGTCAAAAGTTGTAATTAACGACTGTCAACAGACACCAACGGAAAAAAGAAAAAAATTTGCCCAAATTTTTTCCTAGGTTATGGAATACATTTGCAAGTGTATCCTAGCAGTGTAAAAGTTCTCTTGGTTGTGCATGATTTGGTATGCAACTTAAGGTGTCATTTCCACGGTAGAATCTGGAGGTGTGTAATGGTGTCATTGATGTTGCATGGGGCATCCAATCAAGGTTGGTTATCGTTCGTTGAATTGTGCTGATATGGGAAATGAGAGGAGAGATGCATTTTTCCTGTATATACATCTGACAGTGATGTGTTCATATTCTTTGGTAATGTCAAATGACTGGCTTTAAATCATTGCCTTCCCTGAGTCTCCTCCATGGTGGAATATTTGCAGTGGCGGAGATGCTGGATTATAGATCCAAAGTAGCGGCCACAACATGGAGCAAGGTTTGCCTAAAGGCAATTTACATGGTGGGTTATGTTTTTTTTCAATTGGGTCAGGGTTCCATGGCCCATGTTGGCGACAATGAAGCTCCATCCCTGAATATTGGACGATATGGATCATAGTCTGGATTGTGGCAATGACATAGATTTGCTGTTCAGATGAACAAGCACAAGTAGACAAGAGACAAAGACACAAGATGTAAGGTGGTGCTTTCACTTTATTATTTTGAATAAACTTGTGTTCACAATGCTGGGAGTATTCCACTATTTATACTTGTAGAGGCCTTCCTATTCATGAAAGGAAAAGACCTCTTTGGTAAATTGCTCACATATTGGATTAGGACACGGACAGGTTCTTCTAAACTTCCTATCCAGTTAGGCTAATTACTAACGGGAGAAATTGACATCAAGGAAACCCATAACCTAGCTAGATGAACAACCAGATCAAGTCTATGACGCTCTGCCCGGACGACGGCGATGAGTAAAATGTATCTTATTTTTCTTTCTTAATCATACCAAGGAACTCAAATGTCAACATAGGAAGAATTTTGTGTGGCCACTGGAGTAAGAGCCAGAAGAGTGTTTTTCTCATCTAGCTAGACGACACCCTCGACCAAAAGAGCAAGATGTACATTTTATTTTTGTTAAGCGTGGTTATTTGAAAATTCTATTTATCACGTCATTAAAAATGCAGGATAGGGCCTGCATATCGTCGACACATAAATCCTAGGATGTGCTTGTCTTGTTAGCTCAACTTGCCAGCCCAGGCGAGTCAAATTCGCTTGCCTGCTAAAACAAGAGAAATCTTTGGCAGCACGAGCGATGAGGTAAGCTCGCCAACCGAGCATTGGTGGAGCTAGCCATAAAACCAAGAGGGGCCAGTACGTAAATCCTTCAGCTAAGCTTATTACTAGTAGCAATAATGAAGATTAACACGTAGTGAATTATTGCTCAAATAAAGGGGTTCAGAGCAGAGGTTGGCTCGCCAACCGAGCATTGGTGGAGCTAGCCATAAAACCAAGAGGGGCCAGTGCGTAAATCCTTCAGCTAAGAGCAAGTATAGTGAGGATGGTTCAGCCGGCGCAATCCAATGGGAGAGAGAGAGAAAGTTGGAGAGAGAAGGAAGCGGGCGAGTTGCGAATCGCCGGCAAAAAGCGGGCGGCTGAGCGTTTGTGGGTCCACCACCACTCCTTTCTTGCCTCCCATTCGTTGCATGCTGCTACCGGAGAAAAAAGAGCATTGAGAGCTGGTGGAGCCCGCCATCACAGCGGCCCCTGCTTGAGTGAGGTGGCATTTCTTGCCACTGGCAGCGGGCGTAATCACTAAACCTGCTCTAAGCGTATTACTAGTAGCAATAACAAAGATTAACACGTAGTGAATAATTGCTCAAATAAAGGGGTTCAGAGCCGAGGTTGGCCTATACCTGGCTTTGCCCCTATCAGCAAGGAGAGGCGAGCCTCCCCAGACGATCCGAAGCTGCATTTGGTTTTGGTGAACTCAAGGGGGCAGTAGGTAAGCCTCGACTGATGATCCAAAGCTGCATTTGGTGTTGGTGAACTCAGGGGGAGTACGTATGCGAGCCTCCACAAATGATCCAAAGCTGCATTTGGTGTTGGTGAACTTAAGTTGGCCAGTGTAATATTACACTAACTAATGTCAACACATTAAATCCGGAGAGAGTGACCTCGAGTGAAACAGAATGAGAACAGCAAAGCTTGCTGCCTCGTGCAAGTGGCCTGGTGGCGACACATGTATACCGCGTGGATCGCCGGAGCGCACACTGGCGCAAGGCAGGTTGTTGTTGTTGGTCGCCGCTCTCCCCAGTGCATCGACCCTGCCGCGCGGGACAACTCCCAGTGATGCCAGCCGCAGCGGCGTCAAGCGCGGCGGTTTCCTCTTCTTCGTGGCATGCTTCCGTCACCATTCAGTCATCGGACCACGTACATGGCTCCAAGCCCAATGAAGGTCAACCGACGAGCGAGAGGCACGAGTATTACAGCGATCCTGCGCACGGTGCACGCTTTGCATGGAACCATGCACTTGACTGGTCGTGCTGAAACGCACGTAGTTAGTACGAGTGCAAGGTATGTAGTCAGTCAGTTAGTCAGTCATTCACTCATTCATGGCGAGCAATGAGGTAAGCATGGGGCATTGTTTTTGAATTTTTCTTGCTTTGATGGAATGATGGATTACAGAAGCCTAATTACTAACTAAAGAAATTGATAGCAAGGAAACCTAGCTAGATGGACAACCAGATCAAGCCTACATACACAGGCAGTTGGCTTCGAGTTCAGGGTTTGGGGAGGGTTCCAATGTTTTTAGGACTTAGAGGGTGGTTCGAGGGAATAATTTGCTAAGAATAGGGTCAATACCATGGTTCCAATTTTGCTAAAACGAATAAACTTATCCCGATTCTAGACTTACATGATGTAAAAAAAAAATTATTGGGGAGAACAAAAAAAAAATCAGCGTCTGAATAATTTTGATTCATTCTGGCAAATCAAAGTTCCATTCTTTCATTTCAATGGATTTATTGAGTCTACATTAGGAGTTGAAAACACATGAAAAAACCTGAAATTCAAAGAGATGAGCTAAACAACGTCGAGCTCTTTTTTTGAGGGAACAACAACCTCGAGCTCTTATTCATTTTGAGGATTCACCTCAGCAATCTAAACGGTTCACTGGTCACCAGCGGCTGGTGGCATCGGCCCTGCAGCTCCCAACCACAGCTTGTACACGTCCTCATGCGTCCCCAGCTCTGTGACGTCACGCGGTCCTGGCAAGGCCAAGCCCAGCGTGAGATCCGGCTCCGGCTGCTGCTGTATTTCCACCGGCGCAGCAGCCACGGCGAGCGGCGCTTGTTGGGGCAGATCAGCCTTCCAGCCGCGTGGCACGATTCCCTCGGACTCGCAGTAGCGGCGAAGGAACAGGGAGAGGGGGCCGACGTAGTCGCTGAAACCGAAGCGGCCTAAGGCGGAGATGATGTCATCGCCAGTGACAATCACGCGACTATCCTCCCTGGCCACCTGCCTAGCTTCCTGGATCAGAATCGCTGCAAACTCCGAGAAGCATTGGCTCACGGCCTCCTTTGCGTCAACGTCGATATTGGTGTTCAACGGCATGACACGATACATGATACGCGTTATGATACTTATGGGGATCTTCGTGCTCTCTTCCACTGCTTCCATACCTGCTAAGTACGTGTTAGTGGTACCAAAGTCACTAAGCATATATATATGAGAAAACATTTACATATTCATTACAATGCTAGGCTTCATTACTACAGTACGAATTTCTCCCTCGTACGGGAATCAAATAGATTGAATCAAAGGGAAAAAAAAAACATTTATTCAATTGATTTTGCTCATTACTACAACCATGTTCAAATGGAATCCGATATGCTTCTAGATGGAGAAATTTGAATACGACAAAATGGGGTACTTTTCCCCAACCTGCCAATCTGATACATTTCTATTTTGTATGTTAATCAGTTAGAAACGCTTTTCCCTATCGCTATCTTTGTAACTAACATTATCCAATGTTATTCCAAGCACATATGACCTATATGTAAAGAAACTACCTACCTTCAAGCTTGTGGTTATCGTGAGCTTGACTGCCTTCCATTCTCTCACTATGTTCTTCTCTTGGCTATTCACTAACTCATTATTTATAGCCTGACTAGCAAGATGTGCATGCTGAGAAGTGGACATCTGGATCTCATGCAGCCGCATACGTGCCAAGTGGCAAGCACATGGTTGAGGAGATGAATATTAAAGGGATTTGATTTATTGAATCCAAGCAACTTTCTTTGGGCTGTAAAGATACTCAAACATTTGATGTGGTGATGCATGGCCATTGATGTGGTGTGTGTGTTGGGTGCTCTATGTGTACGATGTGATTTTGTAATATTTCACACACATTTATATAGTTGCATGCTTACATAGCAAGATGGCATAAAAATGATGACAGATCAATGTAGTACAGTTTGCTAGCTTTTGCCTCCGGCAACTCTGATCATGTATAGAATAATCTAGTTCATATTTAAAATAATTAAGCTTCGGGTGATGCATGTCACATGTCCTGAATAAAGAGGTGTCAACGTGTTTTTCAGTAAATGCCAGTGTTGAGTATTTGCTGTCCTCAAGTACAAACAGAAGTGCAGTTCTGTTTTACATGTTCGCTCAGCTATCAGAAACCTGCAGGCGCGCCTGGTGCTTGTGATGAAGTCTGAACACTGCTCCTTGACCGACAAGGATTGGAAAACTTACATTGTCATTCGGCGACCGACGAGGCCGGAAATACATCGTTCCGATACCGACGAGGCGGAACGTCCATATGTTCGTGACCGACGAGGCTGAATATTGTATAGACTTCATTTCAAGCTTTGTGGCCGTTGGGTTTGGATGCATATGCCGTTGACCGACGAGATTTCGGCTCCTCTCTTGCTATTATTTTGTATTGCATTATTCATGTACTTTTGAAGACCATATTACTCAAAACATGTAACGACACGACCATCAACGCAGCTTAATCGGAGGTTTTCCATGGAGATCAATCTATGTATGTAATTAATTAACCGGCGGCCTCACGAGGTCCCGGGAGCTCGTAACTACACAATCGACCGGTGTTGGTCAGATTTATTGATCATGGCGCAATTCAATGTAAAGTCCCAGGGATCATGTATTTTGTAATTCTTCAAAGGATTAATGAAATTTATGTTCCCTGAGTTCCTTTTCTTTATTTATTAAATTCTTTGTATACGTTAGTATACTGGCATTGCCGTACTTTATTCATAGTATACACCAAGGGCCACTCCTTTACGGAGTGTTTCTCTTCGCGAAACACTATGCTTGCTTGTCTATCAGACTGAGGTGTTAAATATGGGGAAGATAGCTAGTTAGGATAATCTTGCCATCTTGATTGCCTTAGCAATAATCGAGATGGGTCCTCTCTGTACTGATATTTACACACCTCCTCAAGCGTATATAAGAAATATGAATTTGGAAGAGGGAGCACCTTATATTTATGCTCCTTCTCTTCGGGTGCCCGAAAATCGTCAATTTTCCAGTCTAGACACCGGCGGTGGGCTCAGCTCTGGCCCTGACATTTTGGGGGCCCAACGCAAGATTGGAAGACCCTTTGCTATCGAATATATTTGTTACTCAAAAAAATATTTTAACTGCACAGTTAGTAGTTTGGTTCTATGGGGGAACACTAGTATTTCACTCGTAACAAAAACCAGCCTAAAAACCATAATATTTAAAATAAATACTTATATTATTTTATAGGTTATCTATTTTCTGTTTTAGTCAATTCTTGATCATCATACTACCAACAAAAAAACTCGATAGACGCAAAAGTTTCTACTACTTAATAAGTGTAAAAGGGTCGTCAGCCGGATTTTTCAGTTTTAGATCTCTGCTGTTTGAATTTGGGTCAATTTTGAATTGTGTTTGATTTGAATTCAAATGTCCCCTCTTTTACCTTTTTTTACACAATTCGAATCCTTTGTAGGAATGGAAGCTGCAATGCCTCTGTGATTAGACAGCAGTCTTGTAGGCAAAGAGATGTGGGTTCCATTCTTGCCCACTTTATGCATGTCAATTATTTTGTTTTTGTCTTTTGTGGCTGGTGTGGGTTGGGCTGAGCTGAGTTGGGCCGAGCCCAATTAGGAAGTAGTGTACTAGAGAAATGTCCTATTTCCCTTTCTCAACTATTAGGGGTATCCCTTGCTCAAAAAATAAACTACTAGTCGTATCCAGTACCTGAACTCATCACCTCGATGCAATTTATCTCCCTGGGCTGTATTTATGGCGGTTTTGTCTGACATGGCACCATGGGCCCCACACGGCAGACGACACGTCAGCACATCTCTCTCTCTCTCTCTCTCTCTCTCTCTCTCTCTCTCTCTCTCTCTCTCTCTCTCCTCTCTCTCTCTCCTCTCTCTCTCTCTCTCTCTGCGTGTGTGTGTGTGTCTGTGTGTGTATTTCTCTCTTCCTCCTCTGCTGGTCCAAAGGTTGAACACCTTGCACCCTCACCCGCCGCCACCTGACGCGGCCCCACGCTGCTGAGGCGACCACCAATCACATCCTCGTGGTGGAGCTCGACACGGTGCCTCACCAGCAGCTCGAATCCCCAACAGCAAGGTGGCGCGGGGAGAGGAAGATGACCGGGTGGCATCAGGAGGGGAGACGGCATGTCAGCGCACGGGGAGAGCTCGGCGCAGCTCCGCGCTCCCGCCATGGCTTGTTGAGCTCGGCGGCGACTCAGAGTAGGGGCGATGGCCCGCAGTGATGACGTGCAATGGCCATCGGCCGGAGTTCGTTGCGCCCATAGCTGGCATCAAGGGCGCCATCCACAAGAGTCCCAAGCCATTTAGGAGCACGAGACCGGGGCAGTGGGAGTGGCTGGCCCGCATCACAGGCCGGCTCGTCATCAAGCTTGTGATTGCAATTTGGGAAGTGTGTGCCTGGAATTTCTGTAGCTTCTTGTTTGGGAAGCGTGCCATTGAAATTGATTGAGTTTCATTTTCGATCGAGAATGGCTAGCGACGGGGCCATGGTGGTTGATGCCCGCATGGTATTTGACAAAATGCTGAACAAATGTGGTGTTCAGCAGGAGAGAGAGAGAGAGAGCGAGAGAGAGAGAGAGAGAGAGAGAGAGAGAGAGAGAGAGAGAGAGAGAGAGAGAGAGAGAGAGAGAGAGAGAGAGAGAGACGCAAAATGATGTGGCATCCGACATATGGGATCCACATGCTACATCGGACAAAACTGCCCAAGGAGGTATATTGCACCGGGTAGAGAGTTCAGAGTACTGGATACCCGCTTTTGTAATTTGGGGTGTAAACTGTGCTACTCCCTCCGTCCCATAATATAAGGGATTGGAGGGAGTTGGATTTGTCCCATAATATAAGGGATCGAGGGGGTGAGTGGGTCCCACGCATAGATTTTTTCCCCCTTTTCTCCCTTCCCCGCCCTGCTCGCGCCCCCACCACGCCGGTCACCTCCGACGGAGCTCCCCCGCTGCCCCTGCTCGCGCCCTCACGGCATTGGTCATCGCCGTCGGAGTCGCGCCTCTCCGCAGACGCACACGGCTCGCCCCGCCGTCGCTGCGCATGGCTCGCCCGCCGCCGCCGGGGGCAGCTCGCCTCGCCGTCGCTGCGCACGGCTCACCTCGCCGCCGCCGCCGCGCAGAGCTCGTGCCTCGCTGCCGCCTCTCGCCTCCTGCAGCCGCGCGCCTCTCGCCGTTCGCCATTGGAAGAGAAGAGCAGGGCCATGGAGAGAAGCCCGGCACCCCTGCATCGTCTCCCCTTCGGCGAGGAAGCGCGTCTGGGTCGCAGGGCTGCCATGGCCGCCGTCGAGCTTGCGGATCTGCCACCGAGCTTGAGGGGCGCAGCGGCGAGGGGGAGGCGAGCTGGGGGCGAGGTCGCGGCGGCGCGGGCGAGGTGGGCGAGGGCGAGCTCGCGCGTGTGGCGGTCTGCGGCGGGGGCGAGTTCCGGCGAGGGCAACCTGTGGCGGGGGCGAGCTCCGATCCAACGAGGGCGACAGGCTGCGGCGATGGGGGCGAGCAGCGACATGCTCCGGGGAAGATGATGTCCTGGCCTGCTGGGTGGTGGTGGGAGAGATAGATGACGTGGGCATTTTCGTCCTTCGACTCCTCTGTTCTTTTTTTTGGGGAACTCCCCCGATCCCTTATATAATGGGACGGAGGGAGTACCCCTAATAGTGGAGGAGGCAAATACGACTTTGTTTCAATAGACTAAATGCAGGCCTGCTGGTTTTGTGATGGCAGCCCATTGTGAGGTAATGTTCCATTTTTTTTACCTAGCTTCTATTTATTTAATAAAATTTCATATATTGTCTTATATTATTGCATTAGATGATCACATCTAATCTTGTGAATTAATAAATTGTATGTCTCCTAACATTAATATAAGCATAAACAATTTGAACATGTAGTATGTCAAAAAAAAAAAGAAAAAATCTTCCATGTTATAAACTTTACTTATATGAAGATTGTTTATGTTTCCTTTTTTGAAAAACAAATTACCATACTTGATGCACTTTATTACTGGAACAAATACTGTTGCTCTAGAAATTGCAAGTCTTTTTCATCAAACAGCATTGTATTCATCATGTCAAAAATTCTAATCTCATTAGTTCTTTTCTCTTCCAGTGCATAGGCATACCACTATTGTTTAATAGAAAATTAGTAGATATGTGATCTCTATATTGTAAATTGACTCCTGTAACAACACAGGGAAAAATGCTAGTATAATACAAAGTTTAAACATGCAATGTAAACTACAAAGCACGTTTGGGTTTCTAAATAAGTAATATTGTAGAAAAACAATTCTTGTTCAATTTACCTGAGCTTATCTATAGTTTAGTCTTCCCAAGAGCAGCCGCAACGTTGCACAAAGTGAACTGTGGAGAGAGAAAATCGAACAGAGCACGGTAGGGAAGCCGAACCGTGCATGTCAGAAGACGTTTGACTCGTGGGAGAAAAATAATACGCTCGTGATTGTCGGCTCGTTGCTGGTCTTGCCCCTCAACGCATGCTACTCCTCTGCTTCACGCAGAGAGAGAATATATTATTTTACTCAACTATGCGCATTGGCGCTGAATGGTAAACAGTAAAGAACGCAAGGCCCCGCGTCGGTCTCGCAGGCGACACAAGCGGTGGCCCCTCAAACCGCCGCTACTCGATCCCCTCCTCCATCCACCCAACTCACGGCGAGGCCATTGTTTCTCAGATCTTAAGTCCATGTCTGCAAAATCCCATTCCAGACATGTGGTTCCAACAACAATAGTTGTTTTTGGTTGCACATGGAGGTGGTGGTGATGGTTTGTCGCTGTCATGCTTAGGGGTGGCTGTCGCGGACGCAAACAGCGGCGACGGATGTCACAGTCAAGCATACAGGTGACGGATATCACAGTCTAGCACGGCGTGGACGGCGAGGCACCATTGCAATAATGGCATCGATCTCGTCGCCCCCTTGCAGATCTACACCGTGATGGGGCCCTTTGTCGCTAGTTCCATTGATGATGGAGCGCTTTGGCGACAGGCCCGCCAACTCTGGTGCCGGGCACTCAAGTTCGAGAGGGTGGTGGCCGAGGGGTCATGGTGGCGCGGCAATGAGCGCGAGGTGTTGACGGCGAATGGAGCACCATGGATGTGGCTGCACTGGTAGGCACATGAGGCAAGACAGGACCGTGGCTGCTGCTGTGTGTGGTCACTCGATGACGGCGGCAACAAGAAGTGAGCGGGCACTGTAGACAGATATGGCAGGTGGAGCAACACCTCACACACCGATACGGTTGGGGTGACCATGCTTATATATCCGGTCAGGTCCTATACAAGGAAGCCTTAATCAGAGGCACTAATCAAGGGATTACAGGTGTACACAATTACTCTAATAGGCACAACGGCCACGGCAACAGCAGCAGAGCAGCCCTGACATCTCAGAGATCACTTGGTGTCAAAATGGTGGCAGTTCGGCTTCCGTATTTGGTGGCTACGAATCGTGGTGATGGGACTCTGTGGGAGGTGGCTGCCCAAATTCATGGCAGTCGGTGTTCGAACGGCGAGAGCACATTGTTCTTGGCCATGTTGACCTTGGAAGGACAGGATCAGGTGGCTCATTGTAGTGATCTCTTTCTCGCTGATGAGTTTTGGATGGATGCCACGGCAGTACTCAATCTGCATGCTACTGGGTGGAATCTCCTCATGTAAGTTCAATTTTGTGCTGGCAACAACTATCCACATCCTCAATGAGGCCCCTCAATTGTATCTGATGTGATCTCGCGGTGGCGTTCATGCTGGCTGATTGGATTTGTGTGGGGATCGTCATGCTTTGATGGTGGCAGACATGGTCCGGAAGTCGAGGTGAATAGGAGATGGTGCTCAACATTAATCCAGTGCCGATTGTGTGGTCGCAGTGGCCTGTGAAGGAGGACGAGATGATCCGTAACTTAGGGCACTACGTTGACTGACAACTAGGGTGAGGAGGAGTTGGGGATACAGAGATGTTGCCAGCATGACTCATTCTCAGCAGCGAAGGATGGGTCACAACATGGATTTATACGATGTTACCAGCATGACTCATTTTTAGGAGCTTCCATTTTATTTGTAACATTTTTAGCTATATGCATCTTTTGAATGCAGAGACCGGAATATCAATATATTCTCGCTTCTAAAAAAAGGGCTCTATATATGCACATTGGAGGTAGCGAGCCGTGAAATATCAAATCAAACCTTTCTCCTTTGTTCCTGCCGCAAGTGAGTGGCAGTGTGGAATTGGGATTGAATAATTTGGGCATGGGGCACCCAACCGCATCCAATAGGAAGGAGATCAATATTTTGTGTAATGGGTCTTTTTCTTTCGTGGCTCTATGGTTCATTGGCCAACAATTACTAGGCCTGCCAGCCCAATAAAACCTTTTGATGTCTTCTTCATTGAACAAAAGAAGCTAGGCAACGCAGCACCGTATAATCTTAGCCATGGTGAACGACTGATGGGCGGAGGTGCAAAGCGGGGCACTAGAGCTATCGGTGAGTGCGAGTAGGCCAGGGATATCAGGGATGGACTAGGGAAGAACGACTTCCTATCTTTGTCCTATTCAACAGTCCTTCTCTATTATTGCATCTCAGCAAGGGCCCATCACTTTCAAATACCCGGTGCGGCTGCACCGCTTGCACAGCCATATGGCAGTCCCTGGGTGGGCTTCGAGTTTGGGTTTCGGGCGAGGGTTCTAATGTTTGTAGAATTTACAAGAGGTATGGTGGCACGATGGCTAGAACAGGCACATTATGCCGCACTGGATTAGTGTGGTGAAAGACCACGGTGGCAGATCCGGTGGCAGGGACGCCGTCAGCGATGGAAAAGCAGTAGGGGGTTGGCTGGCACGCCCGGTTGAGAGAGAGGCACACACGACTCGTACAGGGAAAAAGACGGCTGATGACTGTTTAACTCAGATTCAACAGCTAGCAACGTTGAAAAACGCATTTTCATTGAGCCTATAAACCAGCAAGATTATAGTATTTAATATCTTTGAGGAATT
Organism: Eragrostis curvula; assembly: GCA_007726485.1. Classification (NCBI taxonomy): domain Eukaryota; kingdom Viridiplantae; phylum Streptophyta; class Magnoliopsida; order Poales; family Poaceae; genus Eragrostis; species Eragrostis curvula. The sequence continues at coordinate 86,027 of RWGY01000776.1, forward strand.
GGATACGCGGAACATGAAGATTTGTTCTCACAGATGAAAGGTTGTAATGAATGTGAACATGCACTTGAAAAAGGTAAATTTAAAAAGATATTCTTACCTTCAGACATGTTGTCAAAGTGAACTTGACTTCCTTCCATTCTCTCACAATATTCTTCTCTTGACTACTATCTAACTCATTGTTTATAACCTGAATGTCAAGATGTACATGGAGAGAAGTGGACATCTGGATGGCAAGCACATGGTTGAGGCCATGGATATTAAAGGCAATTGATTTATTGTTTGCTAAAGACAAAATCCAACGAAGTTTTTGTGGACGGTAAAGATACTCAAACATTTGATGTGGTGATGCATGGCCATTGATGTGATGTGTGTTGGGTGCACTATATATGCTTGCTTGTCTATTGGACTGGTGTGTTAAATATGGGAAGGTAGTTAGCTTGGATGTTGCCATGGTCCATGTTGGCCACAATGAAGCTCCACCCCTGAATATTTGGATGATATGGATCATAGTCTAGATTGTGGGGAAGACATATATTTGCTATATGGAGATGAACAATCATGTCAACTCTAGTGGAATCATAGTGTGATCGATGTTGGGGAAATGGAAAGTCGGTTCCTCTAGACACAGAAGGCAAGGTACACGGTGATGAAGGAAGAGGGTTTTGTGTAGTCACGGAAATTGTGTTGTGCGCATAGATAGGTTGCAACGAATTGCGGTCCATCATGCATCGCTGAAAAAACTTGAGGAAAAAGTAGTAGTGCAGAGCTATATTGGAGGGTGGTGCGATGCATTTTTCTTGGAATCCCTTTTTCTCCCTCTTATTATTATCAAACATGATTTCTCATGGATCACAATTATGCAAGGGGCTTTCTTACATATTTTCCTTGTTTCTCAAATTTCGTCTAACAAGTAAAGTGTGTCATATTTTTTTTCTTAATTATACCAAGGAACTCAAATGCCGTCATAGGGAGAATTTTGTGTGCTCACTTGAGCAAGAGCCAGACGGGAGTTTTTCTCAGCTAACTAGATGACACCCTCGACCAACAGAGCAAGATGTACATTTTTTAAGAACAATTATTTGAAAATTCTATTTATCGTGTCATTAAAAATGTGGGATGGGGCCCGCATATCGTCGACATATGAGTCCTAGGATATGGTTGCCTCGTCAGCTCACCTTGCCAGCCCAAGCGAGTCAAATTCACTCGCCTGCTAAAATAAGAGAAATCTTTGGCAGCACGATCGATGAGGTAAGCGTGCCCACCGAGCATTGCTGGAGCTACCCACAAAACCTAGAGGGGCCACCACTACTAGAAATCCCTATTTTGCTGAGTGCTTGGGGCACGCGGCAAAGGGTCAAATACACTTGGCAAATGCTTTGCCGAGTGTCAGGGGCACTCGGCAAAGGGTCAAATACACTCGGCAAATGCTTTGCTTGAGTGTCAAGAAAGACACTTGGCAAAGCGCACTCGGAGAGAGAATACTCGGCAAATACCCCCTTTGCCGAGTGTTTTTCGTCGGCCCTCGGCAAATAAAAGTGGATCGATGTCGACCTGACGGCGCACTACTTTGCCGAGTGTCAAGAAAGACACTCGGCAAAGCTTGTCTTGGTAAATACTCTCGACAAAGCAAGGAAGCTTTGCCGGGTGTATTTGCAATTACACTCGGCAAAGCTTTCAGACTCTGCCGAGTGTCATTGCAATTACACTCAGCAAATCTATTTTCTAGATTTTTTAACTGTTTTATCCACAAATTCAATTGACAAACACACATGCAGTTAATATATATGATAATAGGCATCCAATTCACAACCACATCCACATCCAAATCCTCAAGTTGGCCACAAATTCAATAATTAGTGCACAAATAGTCCACACAATTCAATAATTAATACATACATAGTCCACAAAGTGCTCATAAGTCCACAAATAGTCCACAAACGCTAACAAGTCCATAAATAGTCCACATACACTACAAGTCCACTAATAGTCAACACATAGTCCACAAAACACAAATCACTGAGGGGGGAGGGTGGGGGTGGGTGTGGGAAAAGAGTGCGAGTTGCCGATAGATCTATGTCTTGAGCCGTAGCATTCGATCCTGCAGATGAAGAGACAAAGGAAGACATATAACATTTGTGATACAACATGTATAGCAGAAATCTAAGTTTTCTAAGTCTCTAAGTTTTCTAAATCTCTTAGTGTTCTAAGTTTGTCTAAGTTTGTCTAAGGTTGTCAAGAGACTTACTGGGAAAATGGGAGGAGGAGGAGCCCATGTCAGATGTGGCGGCACCTTGGTGACCCAACATCGCGATCTGAGCCTGAAAGAAGGAGTACATCTCCGACATCTGCGCTTGCACCTGCTTCTGCAACCGCTGCGCCATATACTCACCTTGAGCTGCTCCCATCTGATCCTTTCTTCCTCAAGCTGGGCCTGCAATATTGAATCAAATGTTAAACTCGAGTGCATGCATCCCAATGAAAAAATGAACGAACGAGAAATGTAACAATAATAACATGGAGGGCCTGTGTAGCGGTCTGTAGTTGGCGTATGCTCGGGCCACAGCTAACGCTCCGTGCTCGAATCTGGGAGAGTGTGGGAACTGGCCGTGTCGAGTATACTGTCACCGAGATAGTACCACCCATGCTTCTTGCCTCCTCCAGCCCTCATATGACTTCTCCATCGAGGTTGTGTGACCTCGGATTGAAGTCTGACCCGTGGACCTCCTTTGCCAGCTCTGAGTATGAACTGAGGCGGTTATGGAAGTTCGGATTGTTCGGGCGGGTCCTCCGGCTTGTAGTGGATGTCCGCCGTTGCCTTGCCCTTGTGGAAGAAAGCAAAAGCCTCAAAAGTGTTGATAGCCTTGCCACCATGAGACGCCGACTGAGGAAAAACAGATGATTAGAAATTATGTGTTATTCGGTATTAGAGTGAAGAAATGATTTGATATACATATTTGGACGCATATTCGTTGAGGCTAAGACTGCCCTGACGGTGTGTTGGACCTTGCATCAACAACCGACGCTGTCGGCAAGCCTCGTGCATCGCCTCCCAGTCCTCGCGGCACCACTTGTCCACCAAGATCGCCCAGCACTGGGGATGCGCTGCCATCCACCACAGAATCACATGCACGTTATCAAGCATATGACATATAAGAATATCAAATTAAACATAATTGATCTCATGCAAGCTTGTTCTATATTTACCTGCAGGTATTATTCCTTTGTCAGCCTCATGCTTCCCGCCTCCTTCTTCTTAACCCTCACTTTCCTGGAAGCGTTGAAATCAACAATGGCTTGGGCGTGTGCCGGGCACGAGCGCTGCCAAGACACTCGGCAAAATGACTTTTTTCCGAGTGCCCTGTTGTTGCCGTGTGTTTTGATGCTGAGGCACTCGGACCTTTTGCCGAGTGTCTTTATTTTGCTGAGTATTCTTTGCCCGGCACTTGGCAAATGGCCCCTTTGCCGAGAGCCCGATAAAATACACTCGGCAAAGGGGCCGGCACTCAGAAAAAAAATGATTTCTGGTAGTGCACTAAGTAAATCCTTCAGCTAAGCATATTACTAGTAGCAATAACGAAGTTTAACATGTAGTGAATAATTGCTCAAATAAATGGGTTCGGAGCCGAGGTTGGCATATACCTGGCTTCCCCCCTATCAGCAAGGAGAGGTGAGCCGCCCCAGACGATCCAAAGCTGCATTTGGTTTTCGTGAACTGAAGGGGCAGTAGGCGAGCCTCGAGCGACAGATGATTCAAAGCTGCACTTGGTGTTGGTGAACTCAAGTTTGCTACTGTAATTTTCCAGTAACTAATGTCAACAAAATAAATCTGGAGAGAGTGACCTAGAGAGGAACAGACAATGGGACTGCAATGCTTGCTGCCAGGTGCAAGCAACCGGCGGCGACACATGTACGTGGATCGCCGGAGGAGCGCACACTGGCGCAAGGCAGGTTGTTGTTGTTGGTCGCCGCTCTCCGTAGTACATCGACCCTGCAGCGCAGGACAGTTCCCAGTGATGCCAGCCGCACTGGCGTCAAGCGCGGCGGTTTCCTTTTCATCATGGCACTCTTCCGTCACTTTCAGTCGTACGTCGGGCCACGTACGTTGCTCCAAGCCAATGAAGGTCAACCGACGAGCGAGAGGAACGAGTTTTACAGCGATTCTGCGCACGGTGCCCGCTTTGCATGGAACCATGCACTTGACCGGTCGTGATGAAACGCACGTAGTTAGTACGAGTGCATGGTATGTAGTCAGTCAGTCACTCATTCATGGCGAGTAATGAGGTAAGCATGGAGCATTGTTTTTGAAATTTTCTTTCTTGATGGAATGATGGATTACAGAAGGCTAATTACTAACTGAAGAAATTGACAGCAAGGAAACATAGCTAGATGAATAACCAGAGATCAAGTCCATGACGCTCTCTCCCGACGACGGCGATGGTGGCAGACACAGCTGCTTATTGAAATCTTGAGACGGGAACTAGTTTGTTGGGTACTGCGGACGCGGGGCTGTGCCTGCCGCCGGCACCTCCTCGTTCGACGATGAGCTTGCCTCGTCGGCGTATCCTCCTCCATGGCTTCCACCGCTCACGAACGCCGCTCCTCCGTAGTAAGCTGCAGCCATGGAGCGCTCACCGACAACCATGTTACCCTGGGCGACGAAGTGCGCCGCGGCGCCGAACGGGACCTGAAGCGGCACGGCGTACCCCTGAGGCAGAACGGCGTTCGGGAACGCAGCAGGCTGCGCCGGCGCGTGCACCCCGTTGACAAACGCGGCGGCCATGGACGACGCGGGCGGCGCCGGAGCCCTACCGCGCCCGGAGCCGCGGCCACCAACGCCGTCGAGGTCGCGCATGCGGCGGAGGAAGGCCCCGAGGGGCGCGACGTAGTCGTCGAAGCCGAGGCGCTCCATGGCCCAGACGATGTCCTCGGCGGTGACCGTCTTGCGGTGCTCGGCGTGGCACCGCTCGTTGGCCTCGCCGGTGACGAAGCTGATGAACTCGGAGACGCACTCCTGGATCAGCTCCTTGGCGTCGTCGGAGACCTTTGCGTGGGGCGGGAGCACCCGGCGCATCACGCGGACCACGTTCGCGATCGGCATCAGCCTGTCCTGCTCCCGGACCGCCGGCTCCACCGCGGCCACCGGCGGTTCAGTCGTCGCTGCTGCTGCTTCCGTGGCGACGGTGTTGGGCTCCATTGCTAAGGCGCAAGGAGCAACGGCTTGAGGACTCTGGGGATGCATGTCCATTGATGTGGTGTGAGTGTTGAGTTCTCTGTGCTTGTAGGGCTGGTGGTGTTTGTTAAATAGTAAAGGTAGCCAGTTAGCAATGATCCAGAAGCATCCTTTCTCCCTCAGGCGCCTGTAACAAATAGTAGGAGTATGATTTTGGAAGAAGGAACACCTTATATTTACCTACCTCCTTCTCTTCAGGTTCCCGAAAGTCTGAAACATTCCATGTGTATACACACAAGCGGTGGGCTTCGAGTTCAGGGTTTGGGGAGGGTTCCCATGTTTTTCGGACTTAGAGGGTGGTTCGAGAGAGGCAGGCTGGCACGATGGAGGTGGTGGAAGAGATACCGAATGGCAACACACTAGCTGCATGTAGCGAGAATTGCCGATAGGTCCAGTGCCAGAATAGGTGCGTCATGCCGCACGGGTTTAGTGCGGCGGCGAGGGACCACCATGACGCACCCGGTGGCGGGGACGCAGCCAAGGATGGAGGCAGGAGTCAGGGGCGGAGCTAGGAATTTTACATAGAGGGGGCTGGCCAAACACGATCAATATAAAGAAATATTTATTTTGTCAACAGCGGTAGTAGGGGCTGACTACAATTTTCTCACTATATAAGTATGCATTAAGCATTTGCAGTACAAGAAAATTGTAACCTTTTCATACTATGATTACCCTTCAATAACTAATCCAATTTTTAAATTAGCAATGACAGTGCCTAAGAATCAAATTGAATTTAATCAAGAACTGCAACAATTCAGAAAGTCTTACCTTGCCTCAAACTGTTGTTGTCACGGAGTAGTAGGACTGCAGAGCTGTACAGAACAAACTGTGATCGACTGATCGTTGTGTGTTCCTCGGCTCGTCATCGTGGATAGCGTTGTCACGTGCCAGGCTACCGGCGTGATGCGGGTCAGCGGGTGTGTGTAGTTTTGAAGTTGGGAACGCAAGGTGCAGGCACGGTGCGGCGGCGGCGGCAAAGGGTTTGGCTAATGCAATCAAATTACCATGATTACCGTCATCGATCTCAATACACGGGGAAGGCCGTAGGCTGTATACAATGGTAGGCTTGAAGGAACAAGTATTAGCTAATCCTAGAGGCAGGTGAAGCCCATGCACCAATTTATTATTTTCTTAAGCGGTGTTGGCCCATAATTTGTTAAAACCACGCGGGCTAAAAAACTGTTGCTTGCTCCAGCCTTGAGGGGGGCCATGGCCCCTGCTGCCCCCCCCCCCCCCCCCCCCCCCCCCCCCCCGGACCCTCCGCCACTGGCAGGAGTGGGGTAGGGTGGCACGACCCGGTGAGACAGAGGCACGCGTGACGCTTGTGAAACAAAAAAGACAAGCTGATGACAATTCAAATATGGTCCAATGACTGGCAACGGCGAAAAAGCTTGTTTTTAAGGCGCCTATAAAATAGCAATTTCCTTATATGTAACATCTTTCAGGAAATTTATCTGACCAACATGAAATTCCTTATATTCTAAAGTTTTTGATGTTTTGTCCTTTTGCAAGAAAATAATTTATCCTGATTCCAAATTTTTGTGATGTAAAAAAAATTTATTGGGGACAACCCAAAAAACCAGCGACTGCATAAGTTCGATTCACTCTGGCAAGTTCCATTCTTTCATTTCAATGGCTTTATTGAGTCTACATTAGGAGTTGAAAACACATGAAAAAACCTGAAATTCAAAGAGAGTCAAATTCACTCGCACACCCGCTAAAACAAGAAAAATCTTTGCCAGCATGAATGATGAGCTAAGCTTGCCCACCAAGCAATATAGTGGCGGAGCCAGCCATAAACCCAAGAGGGGCCAGTAAGTAAATCCTTCAGCTAAGTGTGTCGCTAGTAGCAATAACGAAGATTAACACGTAGTGAATAATTGCTCAAATAAAAAGGGTCGCAGCCAAGGTTGGCCTATACCTGGCTTCGCCCCTATCAGCAAGGAGAGGCGAGCCTCGCCAGATGATACAAAGCTGCATTTGGTTTTGGCGAACTCAAGAGGTTGTACAGGAGCCTCGACAATTGATCCAAAGCTGCAGTTGGTGTTGGGGAACTCAAGTTGTCTAGTGCAGTTTTACATCCGCTAAAAAAGAAAAATCCCGAGAGAGTGACCTCGAGAGAAACAGAACGGGACAGCAAAGCTTGCTGCCAGCCAGGCGCAACCGTGCAAGCGGCCTAGGGGCGACACATACATACATACCGCGTGGATCGCCGGAGGAGCGCACACTGGCGCAAGGCCGGTTGTTGTTGTTGGTGGCCGCTCTCCCCAGTACATCGACCCTGCCGCGCGGGACAGCTCCCAGTGATGCCAGCCGCAGCGGCGTCAAGCGCGGCGGTTTCCTCTTCATCATGGCACGCTTCCATCACCCTTCAGTCGTCGGACCACGTACGTGGCTCCAAGTCCAATCAAGGTCAACCGACGAGCAAGAGGCACGAGTCTTACAGCGATCCTGCGCACGGTGCACGCTTTTCATGGAACCATGCACTTGACCGGTCGTGATGAAACGCACGTAGTTAGTATGAGTGCAAGGTATGTAGTCAGTCAGTCAGTCAGTTACTCAGTCATTCACTCATTCATGACGAGCAATGAGATAAGCATGGAGCATTGTTTTTGAATTTCTTGCTTGATGGAATGATGGATTACAGAAGCCTAATTACTAACTGCAGATTGACAGCAAGGAAACCTAGCTAGATGAACAACCACATCAAGCCTAGATACACTGGCGGTTGGCTTCGAGTTCAGGGTTTGGGGAGGGTTCCAATGTTTTTCGGACTTAGAGGGTGATTCGAGGGAATAATTTGCTGAGAATAGGGTCAAAACCGTGGTTCCAATTTTGCTAAAACGAATAAACTTATCCCTATTCCAGACTTATATGATGTAAAAAAAATATTTATTGGGAGAACCCAAAAAATCAGCGACTGAATAAGTTCGATTCATTCTGGCAAATCGAAGTTCCATTCTTTCGTTTCAATGGATTTATTGAGTCTACATTAGGAGTTGAAAACACATGAAAAAAACCTGAAATTCAAAGAGATGAGCTAAACAACGTCGAGCTCTTTTTTTGAGGGAACAACAACCTCGAGCTCTTATTAATTTTGAGGATTCACCTCAGCAATCTAAACGTTCACTGGTGGCCAGCGGCGGGTGGCATCGGCCCTGCAGCTCCCAACCACAGCTTGTACACGTCCTCATGCGTCCCCAGCTCTGTGACATCACGCGGTCCTGGCAAGGCCAAGCCCAGCGTGAGATCCGGTTCCGGCTGCTGCTGTATTTCCACCGGCGCAGCAGCCACGACGAGCGGCGCTTGTTGGGGCAGATCAGCCTTCCAGCCGCGTGGCACGATTCCCTCGGACTCGCAGTAGCGGCGAAGGAACAGGGAGAGGGGGCCGACGTAATCGCTGAAACCGAAGCGGCCTAAGGCGGAGATGATGTCATCGCCAGTGACAATCACGCGACTATCCTCCCTGGCCACCTGCCTAGCCTCCTGGATCAGAATCGCTGCAAACTCTGAGAAGCATTGGCTCACGGCCTCCTTCGCATCGACGTCGATATTGGTGTTCAACGGCATGACACGATACATGATACGCGTTATGATGCTTACGGGTACCTTCGTAATCTCTTCCACTGCTTCCATACCTGCTATGTACGTGTTAGTGGTACCAAAGTCGATCACTAAGCATATATATGAGAATAAAATTACATAAATTATTCATTACAATGCTAGGCTTCATTGCTATAGTATGAATTTGTCCCTCGTACGGGCATAAAAAAGATTGAATCAAAGGGAAAAAAATTAAAACATTTATTCAATAGATTTTGCTCATTACTACAGCCATGTTCAAATGGAATCCGGAATGCTTCTAGATGGTGAAATTTGAATACGACAAAACGGGATACTTTTCCCCAAATTGCCAACCTGATACGTTTCTATTTTGTACGTTAATTAGTTAGAAACGCTTTTCCCTATCGCTATCATTGTACCCAATATTATCCAATGTTATTCCAAACACAGATGACGTATATGTAAAGAAACTACTTACCTTCAGGCTTGTGGTTATCGTGAGCTTCACTGCCTTCCATTCTCTCACTATGTTCTTCCCTTGGCTACTTCCTGACTCATTATTTATAGCCTGAGTGGCAAGATGTACATGCTGAGCACTGGACACCTGGATCTCATGCAGCCGCATACGTGCCAAGTGGCAACCACATGGTTGAGGAGATGGATACTAAAGAGAATTAATTTATTGAATCCAAGCAACTTACTTTGGGCTATAAAGATACTCAAACATTTGATGTGGGGATGCATGGCCATTGATGTAGTGTGTGTGTGTGTGTGTGTGTTGGGTGCTCTATGTGTACGATGTGATTTTGTAATATTTTACACATATTTATATAGTTGCATGCTTACATAGCAAGATGGCATAAAAATGATGGCTACTAGATGGGTTCCCCGCGCGTTGCCGTGGGATTTTAGGGATAATTTTAGATGGCCATTGAGTAAAAGAAGAAAGTTAAGCAGACATTTCTTCTTTTGTTTTTAAATGAGCATGTCATAGTTCATGAACAAAGAATATGTCTGAAATGAGAATATAACTGACTGAAATTACTGACCAGAGAAAGTTAGCAAGGCAAATTACAATTTTTTTTTTGAGCAAAACAGGAGGGGAGGCCCCTACTGATATCTCATTTTATAGATTTTTTTATGTGCATATGTACAAGGTAACAAGAAAAGTACAGAGATTGACAAATCCCAAAATAAAAAAGAAGACTAAACTAGAAGCTATCTAGCCAGATTTTCATCTCTCTTTTCTTCTGCCCCTTAGCTTTGATCACAGTCAAAGCCATCTCCTCCTTGAATTCTCGTTTCCAATTCTGCAAAGAAACATTTTTGTTGTCGAAGATAATAGCATTTCTGTGTTTCCATATCGCCCAACACGCCACAATAACCAATTCTTTAATGAAGCATAGATTATTTTGATTGCATAGATGTTCTATTCTGTCTTCCACCGATAAGGCTCTGTTCCATTGCAGGTTTAAAAGATTCCAGCACCATCTAGAAAAAGTGCAGGAGAAGAAGAGGTGCTCCAGATCTTCCTCCGGTGGGGATTGACATAGTACACAGTCATTGCAAATTACAATTAACTAAGCGGACAAAAGAAATGAAGATCCATAGAGTATGAAACATTATTATATTGATTGAATGGACACACTTCACCAGTAGAGTGCATATTAATTACGATCCACATAAATTTCTTCACATAAAAAGGCTTGCAGACATGGAGCCACCTATTCATGGTTTCAGACATCCAAGAAAAGAGCAAGTACCGAATGCCTTTGGACGCTTGCCTATTGATTATAGTTACAATCCTGCAAGCTATGCTAAAATCAGCTTAGTAACAACAGAAGAATAATCATCTCAAAAAAAACAACAGAAGAATAAAGAGGCCATGAAAATAAAAAACAAAGCAACAGGAGAGGACAATGCCAAAAAAAAAAAGTTTCTGCCAACTGCCGGTTGGCTCTGTCTGGCCAGATTGATCGTCTTGTCTGACATTTCTAATGTTTGGCTCTAAATTTTAATTAAACAATACATACAGTTGGAGATAAAAGTGAGAATAATCATCCTACTTGACCAGTCTTTACACTTGAGGTCTCTGAATTTCATGTCTAGTTAATAAGTGACCAAAAAAAAAGAAAATATATGCATCAGAAAATCTAGTAGGATCCACATTATTGTACCTCAGTTTTTTATTGTAGTTGAAACGTCCTATGGCCGAAATGCAGATTAGCTAGTGAGGAAAGCTTCGTGTAAAAGTTGCCTTGTTAGCAAAACATGCAAAGCTGTGAAATAGAAAAGGTACAAAAGAAAACAAATACTATAGGTGGTAGGCTGAGAAACAAATAATCCTAATCATTGATAAACATGATAGACTTGCACTGAATGGTAACTGGAATCATCTTGGGGCGCTGCTACCTTGAGAACTAATAAAAAGGAGGAAGCAGAAAGAAATCTTTACCGGGCTGAGCATCAGTAGGCATTGGTTGTGCAGAGACTGATGGTTGATCTGATTGTATTGCCAGTGTCTGCAGAAGTGATGGCATGCAATTGAAATAAGCTGGAGGAATAGATAATTGTTAGGAAAAATGTATCAGGGAGGAATAGAAACATGTGAGGGATGTCGCAAGCGTCCACGGCGATGTGGAAAACGTGAAGAACTCTCCCTCACATCCATTCCTCTCATACTTAAATTGCAAATAAGATATAATTAGGTAAGAAAAATTGGGGTTGCAAGGACAGGTAAAATAAGAAGAGGATCAGTCAAAACTGAAAGTATATCAAAAAGGAAGAAGTCCATTTTACTACCCTCAAGTATCCATGTAGTTCACTTAACCCCCTAAACTATGTTTGGTCTAATTTACTACCCCGAACTATCTAGATTGGTTCAATTCACCCCCTCGTGATTTTTTACTTTTTTGTTTCTCTTTGTATGGGTTATATTTGAAGCTAAAATTTTGTAGGATGGTAGATGCCATCGTCCTCTATGCTAGAAAATTATTTCAGATTTAGTTAGAAATATTTTCTTGCATTATTCTATCTTATATTTTGAATTTGTATTGCACACTTTCCACATAGAAATTTTTTAAAACAATTCTTTAAATATTTTTCTAACATAAGGTATGTTTTAACCTATAATCTCACAAAAGTTTACACTCAAACATGATGTGTACCTAGAGATACAAAAAAGAAAACTTTCATAAGGGAGTGAATTGAACCAATCTAAATAGTTGAAGGGAGTAAAATAGACTTCTTCCTATAAAAAAAGTAAGAACATCCTCTTGACATCAAGAGATAATTTTTTGGTGATGCAATGTTGCTTAAAATAAAAGACTCCACGACACTTGATTGCTGGAACAGAGTGAGGGCAACTGAATATTTGAAGAGTAAAAAAAAACTCGGCCGGGGGGATTGACCTCCACCCGCGGTATTGTGTTACGAAGAAGACAGCTTTCTCACACCGGCCGAGAAAATCCCCGAACCCCTCTTCCACCCTTACACAGGACCCGCTCCCCAGGTGAGACTGGGCCGGGGCAAAGCACCGTAGCCCAGTTAGGCCGGGTTTCCAACCATGCTTTGGGAATTGGGAGAGACGAGGGAATTTTTTTAACCTCAGCCCGAAATTCGCTCCCACCGGGAATCGAACTCGAGACCTGAGGAGGTGCCGCTGGAGCTCCTAACCAACTGGCCAGAAGTCCTTTGGCGAATATTTGAAGAGTAATAGATAACAAATGAATAAAGGAAAGAGTTTTGGTGCTTTTTTGTTACCTGAATGAATGTAGAACTGGAGAAGGCCTGGCTATATCAGCAGACGTCCATATACATGAATATGACCACATAAGACAGATTGAGTGCATACAAAAAATGGCAAGAAAGGAAACAGAGTTAGTGCATAAAAGAATGAAAAAGTTAGGAGCTGAAGAACCTTGATTTCTGAAGGTAACAGAAATGAGGCCTAAGGTGTGACTATATCAACAGGGGTCCATTTGCATGAATATGAACACAAACATAGATGGTTTAGGCAGGATATTATAAGGGGGCAATTCATCGAACAACTTGGGTGCATAAAACAATAGCCAAGTCTGATTCAGCGCGGGGGCAAAAAAATTGTGAAAAACGACGAACCTGAGTGAATGGGGAGTGAAATAAAAAGTTGTATGTGACAGGGAATGGCCAGATGAAGGTCTATGGCAGTACCATACCGTAGGATTGAGAGGTAGAACTTCAACAGCAGGAGCATGATGTATCATCGTGGCGCTGCTCGGTGTTTCTGCCAGGCATTGCCGTTGCTCGGCGCGGAGTCGCCGTCCATCGTCACCAGGTGTCGTGACTCACGGAGCCACCGTCAGTGTTGCCGTGGAGCTGGCGACGATGTCGTCGTGCCTCGATCGTTCGTTGCTGAGGTCGTGCGTACTGGCCTGAGCTGAAACGAAAGTGAAAGTGAGAGAAGACGTACGGGGGTATACCTGGCTTGGATCTTGAGGGCGTTGCAGATTGATGCCATTACCACAATTAAAATGGTCAGTCAATTACAGTATTCACTGGAGTAAGAAAGATGGCGGGCAGAGAAGGAGGAAGGCAACGGAGGAGGCAAACAACAATTGATTGCTATCAGGGAGTAATGGTGTCCGTTTCAATTGCTGAAGCAATGAAGGTGGGGGCAGAGAAGGAAGAGGGCGATGAGCGGGCCGTGGCAGGGAGTTGAACGGTGGCCGCAGAAGGAGGCTGCGAGAGGAAGAAGACGAAGAGCAAGAGCGGACAGGATGCGAAGGCTGATGAGATCGGATGGTCTAAATAAAAAGGGTAACGTGGCTCGCTGTAGTTGCAGAGAAATAGCAATGAATGAACTTTAGTTGGTTGTACTTATAAAGAGATAATAAATATGATGTATGGGCAGGGTTAGGGCTGGCAATAAAACTCGCAGCACGCAAGCTAGCACAGCTCGGAGCAAACTCGACTCGACTCGGCTCGACTCGTTTCAATTTTTAACGAGCTGAGCCAGATTTTTAGCTCGTTAATTATACGAGCCAACTCGAGCCAGCTCATGAGCAGCTCGCGAGCCAAAACGAGCTGCGTGAGAATAAGAAACCTAGCTCAAGGCCCAAGACCCTGGTCTCAATTCTTCTTTTAATAGCCCAACCCACATACAAGCGTGAACGTATAATTAAGGCAGGCCACGACATCTGTTGCATTTCCACAGATGCATCTACACATGCCAACACCGCTACCACTGCCGTTGTCGGCAAAGGAGCATGCACGATCGCTGATCCGTCATCCTGCTTGAAGACTGCAACATGTAATCATTTTATTCGAATGCTTGTTTAAAACATTTGAGTTGCCCGGATAGATGGACATGTACGAGTGATGATATATGCTATTTGCGCATGTGCTGTTGTTTTCTCCTTTTATAAAGTTATTGAAAATGTGTTTTTCATCGTTAGCTCGTTGAGCCATAATGAGCTTGCTCGTGAGCATATAGAGCCGAGCTGAGCTACGATTTTTGCTCGTTTGCCTTAATGAGCCGAGCCAAGCTAGCTCGATATTCCAACGAGCTAGAGTGAGTTGAGCCGAGCCGAGCCGAGCTAGCTCGACAGCCAGCCCTATGCAGGGTAGACTATCGCTGTCATCCAGTTTGCAGCCGTATACATGTAGACATGTCCGTATAAATACGCGGCAACACATAAAGATAATATATTTTCTCAGGATATATAATAACAAGGCCAGTTCTCAAACTCAATCCGATCAGCAGTTGTGTTTCACGGGATTGATCAGTTTTGCCGATTTCCCGTAAGCGAGTTCAAGATTGAGATAAATATCGACGTTAAACATTAAGTGTGCAATAATACGGTGAATGAGTTGTAGGCTAGCATTGCATATGAGGCCCATCATTCAGACGATTTTGCATGGCTACGTACTCTGTAATTCATCGTGTTAATCCTGGATGATTTGTTCTGTTGTGATAGGCATCGGATTAGTTTGAACGCTCCCAGGAAAATCTCAGAGTTAACAACAACAGCGGCGGCGCCGTGACGAAGGGTTGATCTCACGGCTGACCCTAATACTTGCCTATAAAAGGCCACGACGGCAACATTGCGAGGATGATCGTTTTCCACCCAGAAACACACCACGCCCATCGCCGTCTTTTCCAGAGAGAGAAAGCACAACCAATTCCATCCGCCGGCATGGTTCATCCGCTAGGAATCGTCATGGCGCCGTCCTTCAAGAGTAAGGCTTCACATCGTTTTTCTCATCTCCTCATCTTCTCTCTCAGTTGTTAGATCGGTTCGCCGGTCATGTTCAACTCGTGGGCTCAGATCAATGATCGGTTCGCCGATTCATATGCTGCCCCGGAGCCGGAAAGAGCTGTTAGCTGCCGTGATCTACATCAACTCCCGCCATCTTGTGGTCAATCTACACCGCCGCTCACCATTCCAATGCAGTCGAACAGCTCTCTACGAGAGTTTCCAGAGATACAAGACCAGCTCTCCTTACGAGAGTTTTCAGAGTACAAGCCCAGCTCTCCCATCGGGAGTTTGAGAACTGAGAGTTTTCAGAGATGCAAGACCAGCTCTCCTCACAAGAGTTTTCAGAGATGCAAGACCAGAAGATTAGACATTCGGGCGTCGTCTCGGGCTGAGGCGACTCGGGGGCGACTCCCCCGCCTCCACCAGAGCCTCCCGCTCCAGCAAATCGACGGCCGCCGCCGCCGGCCGGCGGCGGTGCCAGCGGCAGGGCTGCACAACCAGCTCCTGCTCGCACTCCCCCCATTTTTTTCCCCACCTTGCGACGAGACGAGCAAGGCAGGCTGCAAGGTATTAGTGGAATAGAATTATGTTCTTTTAGTCATGCGCGCGAGCTGTTTGATCAAATGCCTGGTAGGGATTTGGTGTGCTGAAACTCGATGATTGATGGTTGTGTCGAAGGAGGCTTTGGAGTTTGCAGCATTTTTAGAGCATACGTTCGTGGTTGCCGCAGTTGGGGCTGTCATGGCTTGTGCTCAGGTGGGAGCTCTGGAGTACGGCAGGTGGCTTCACTCTTACTTGCCGCAGTTGGGGCTGTCATGGCTTGGTGTTCTGGCTTCATCTTGTTCCCCGTAAGTAACATCAAAGATTTTCCATATATAGATTATTTGCTTGAATTGAATTGTTATTTTTTAGGACAGGGACGACCTTTTGGTAGAGCATTATATTTTGCCAATGCCTACAATATTTTGGTAAAGGGTATGTACTTCTGTTGTTGATTTACAAAATTATTGCTATGTTCAATTATTGATGATAGGTCTTGCCTGTATATATAGCTATTAGTACACACAATTGCGCGAACATCATACATAGTCCTCTCGTTCGTATATTGATGTTGTTCGGTCACAAAATCACAGGCCAAAATGAACTACGGCCACGGTCGGAAGCGTCAACATTTTCTGACCGGAGAGAGTAACTGCTATCAAATCTCAAGGTAGCATGGCATGCACGGCCGCACCCCCCTCGATGTTGCTCTAGCTCCGCCCCTGTGCGTGGCGTGGTGCCACGACGGCGTGCGCGGCGTGTGGCGCGTGGGCAGCGTGGCGCTGCTCCGGGCCACAAGCTCTGCGTCATGGCTTGAATACCATTGCAGCGGCGGCGGCATGGTTACGCGGCCAGCCTCGCGGTGCAGCGTGCGCGGCGAGGTGGTGTGCTGACCTGCTGTCAGCGGTTGTCTCTGACGACCTGCACTTCCGGTGTTCGATGAACATCGGGTGCGTCGGAGCGGTGATTGGGGTGCTGGGCACAAGCCCTGCTTGTTGGCTTACTGCCGGTGCCGGCAACGACGACGCCCTTGGGTGCCGTTTCTTTGATGGAGGCGTTGTTGTAGTGCCCTTGGCCACCCTTCGAGATATCAGCGAACAAACGAGCGTCGTGCAACAAAAGTACGTGTCGCGCTCGATGCGCGGGGAGGTGCTTGCCTCCGCATGGCTACCTGCGCCACCATGCTTCGGTGCTTACCTTCACGAAGGTCTGTGCTGGGGAATTGTGAGTGTTTATGTGCTCCTTCTCCTCCCTTCTTTCTTCAGCTCTGGTCTACGGCCCTAGCGCTGTTGTTGGCTTCTACTGTGATTCGATGGGTGCTCGCTGCTGGCGCCTCTTCTTCGGCATCGGACTCCTTGTTGATGGTGTCATCAAATCAAATGCCGTGTGCGTTCATGTCATTGGTTATCCCTCCTTTGCGGATTCCTCCCCACAAAGGGCTTCGGAAGGCGGTACGTGAAGACCGGATGTGCTATTAAAGGTGTCTTCGTCAACTTCAAGGGAGGTCGACGTGTTCTGGCGAATATTGGGTGGCGTGCTTCCCCCGCCATTAGTCCCCATCTAGTTGGGCGGTCCCTCGGTCCTTCAAGGATTCCTCCCCTTGTTGGAAGGTGGAGGGCGGCAACAGGGCGGTGTAGCCACGAGGGGTGGTGTGGAGGTGCAATGGCTACTGTGAAACTGGCAAGTATGTTGCTCGATGACGCCGCTTTGTTGATGACCGGTGGTCGTTCTTTAGCTCGTGTTCAAAGCTTGTGCTTGTTTGTGGTTTGTTGGGAGTTGTGTTTTTTTTTTCTTAGTCTACCTCTGTTGTACGCCAAAGTTCTTCTGTATCTTTGTGCCATACTCTGTTGTAAACCTTTCGGCCCGGCTTTAGCTACCATTAAATTAATGGAAATTCAGGTGGGGATCCCCCCCCCGTTTGACAGTAAAAAAAAAAGAGAGTTTTCAGAAATCCAAGACCAGCTCTCTAGGAGAGTTTTTGCAGTTGAAGATCAGCTCTCTTTATGAGAGTTTCAGAAATAGAAGACCAGCTCTTATTTTGAGAGTTTAAGAAATAGAAGACCAGCTCTCCCTATGAGAGTTTTCAGAATTGGTGAACAGCTCTCTGTGAGAAATTCGTGAACAGGTCTCTGTGAGAATTAGTTTTGAGAATTGAAGGCCAGCTCTCCCTATGAGTTTTCAGAATTGGTGAACAGCTCTCTATGAGAGTTTCAGAAAAGAAGAATCATAAGAAGGCTCCTCAAACAAATAATGTGATAGTCAGCACAGACTTGCGCCATAGTTGGCTGGTTCCAGAAATGACCGTGAGAAGTTGACGCCGACCAAGTTATGAGAAGGAGCCTGGATCATCAGCATCTTCAGAGAAGTAACATGAAAGGCCAGCTGCATAATTATGTTAGAAGCAGATCAATGTAGTACAGATTGCTTTTGCCTCCGGCAACTCTGATCATGTATAGAATAATCTAGTTCATATGTAAAATAATTAAGCTTCTGGTGATGCATGTCACATGTCCTGAATAAAGAGGTGTCAACGTGTTTTCAGTAAATGCCAGTGTTGAGTATTTGCTGTCCTCAAGTACAAACAGAAGTGCAGTTCTGTTTCACATGTTCGCTCAGCTATCAGAAACCTGCAGGCGCGCCTGGTGCTTGTGATGAAGTCTGAACACTGCTCCTTGACCGACAAGGCTTGGAGAACTTACATTGTCATTCCGTGACCGACGAGGCCGGAAATACATCGTTCCCATACTGACGAGGCGGGACGTCCATCTGTTCGTGACCGACGAGGTCGAACGTTGTATAGACTTCATTTCAAGCTCTGTGGCCTTTGGGTTCAGATGCATATGCCGTTGACCGACGAGACTTTGGCTCCTCTCTTACTATTATTTTGTATTGCATTATTCATTTACTTTTCAAGACCATATTACTCAAGACCTGTAACGACACGACCATCAGCGCAGCTTAATCGGAGGTTTTCCATAGAGATTAATCTATGGATGTAATTAACCGGCAGCCTCACGAGGCCCCGGGAGCTCATAACTACACAATCGACCGGTGTTGGTCAGATTTATTGATCAAGGTGCAATTCAATGTAAAGTCCCCTCTTTTACCTTTGCCGTTTGAATTTGGGCCGAATTTGAATTGTGTTTGATTTGAATTCAAATGTCCCCTCTCTTACCTTTTTTATACAATGTAAATCCTTTGTAAGAATAGAAGCTGCAATGCCTCTGTGGTTAAACAGCAGTCTTGTAGGCAAAGAGATGTGGGTTTGATTCTTCCCCACAGCGTGCATGTCAATTTTTTTCTTTTTTATTTCTTTTGTGGCTGGTGTGGGTTGGGCTGAGTTGAGCTGGGCCGAGCCCAATTAGGAGGTAGTGTACTAGAGAAATGTCCTATGTGTCTTTCTCAACTATTAGGGTTATCCAGTACACCTGAACTCATCACCTCGATGCAATTTACCTCCCTCGGCCGTATTGATAGCAGTTTTTTTCTGACATGGCATCGTGGGCCCCAAACGATAGGCGACACGTTAGCACATCTCTCTCTCTCTCTCTGTCTCTCTCTCTCTCTCTCTCTGTGTGTGTGTGTGTGTGTGTGTGTGTGTGTGTGTGTGTGTGTGTGTGTGTGTGTGTGTGTTTCTCTCTTCCTCCTCTGCTGGTCCAAAGGCCGAACACCTTGCGCCCCCGCCCGCCGCCACCTGACACGGCCCCACACTGCCGACGCGATGACCAACCACATCCTCACGGTGAAGCTCGACACGGTGCCCCACCAGCAGCTCGAATCCCCAACGGCAAGGTGGCGCGGTGAGAGGAAGATGACCGGGCGCTGTGGGGAGGGGAGACGGCATGTCGATGCGCGGGGAGAGCTCGGCGCAGCTCCAGGCTCCCGCCATGGCTTGCTGAGCTCGGCGTTGACTCAGAGTAGGGGCGGGGGCCCGCGGTGATGACGTGCAATGGCCACCGGCCGGAGTTCGTTGCGCCCATAGCTGGCGTCAAGGGCGCCATCCACAAGAGTCCCAAGCAATTTAGGAGCACGAGACCGGGGGAGTGGGAGTGGCTGCGATGCCGGCTCGTCATCAAGCTTGTGATTGCAATTTGGGAAGTGTGTGCCTGGAATTTCTGTAGCTTCTTGCTTGCAAAGTGTGCCAATGAAATTGATTGAGAAGTGTGTGCCCTGAATTTCTGTAGCTTCTTGCTTGGGAAGCGTGCCAATGAAATTGATTGAGTTTCAATTTTGATCGAGAATGGCTAGCGACGGGGGCATGGTGGTTGCTGCCCACATGGAATTCAACAAAATGCCGAACAAGTGTGGTGTTCAGCAGCAGGGGAGAGAGAGAGAGAGAGAGAGAGAGAGAGAGAGAGAGAGAGAGAGAAGAAGAAAAGTGATGTGGCATCCGACATGTGAGACCCACATGCCACATCGGAGAAAACCACCCTCAAAACTGCCCAACGAGGTAGAGTTCAGGGTACTGGATACCCGGTTTTGTAATTTGGGGTATAAACTGTGCTACCCCTAAAAGTGGAGGGAGGCAAATACGACTTTTTTCAATAGACTAAATGCAGACCTGCTCGTTTTGTGATGGCAGCCCATTGTGAGGTAATGTTCCATTTTTTTACCTAGCTTCTATTTATTTAATAAAAATTTCATGTATTGTCTTATATTATTGCACTGGATGATCACATCTAATCTTGTGAAATAATAAATGTATGTCTCCTAACATTAATATAAGCATAAACAATTTGAACAATGTAGTATGTCAAAAAAGAAGAAGAATTCTTCCATGTTATAAACTTTACTTATATGAAGATGGTTTATGTTTCCTTTTTTAATAAAACAAATTACCATACTTGATGCACTTTATTACTGGAACAAATAATGTTGCTTTAGAAATTGCAATTCTTTTTCATCTAACAGCATTGTATTCATCATGTCAAAAATTCTAATCTCATTAATTCTTTTCTCTTCCAGTGCATAGGCATACCACTATTGGTTTAATAGAAAATTAGTAGATATGTGATCTCTATATTGTAAATTGACTCCCGTAACAACACACGGGAAAAATGCTAGTATAATACAAAGTTTAAACATGCAATGTAAACTACAAAGCACGTTTGGGTTTCTAAATAAGTAATATTGTAGAAAAAACAATTCTTATTCATTCTAACTGAGCTTATCTATAGTTTAGTCTTCCTAAGAGCAGCCGCAACGTTGCTCAAAGTGAACCGTGGAGAGAGAAAATCGAACAGAGCATGGTAGGGAAGCCGAACCGTGCATGTCAGAAGACGTTCTGACTGGTGGGAGAAAAATAATACGCTCGCGATTGACCGCTCGTTGCTGGTCTTGCCGGTCCCTCCACGCATGCTACTCCTCTGCTCCATGCAGAGAGAGATATATTATTTTACTCAGCTATGCGCATTGGCGCTGAATGGTAAACAGGAAAGAACGCAAGGCCCCGTGTCGGTCTCGCAGGCGACACAAGCGGTGGCCCCTCAAACCGCCGCTACTCGATCCCCTCCTCCATCCACCCAACTCGCGGCGAGGCCATTGTTTCTCATATCTCGAGTCCATGTCCGCAGAATCCCATCCCAGACATGTGGTTCCAACAACAATAGTTGTTTTTGGTTGCACATGGTGATGGCGGTGACGGTTTGTCGCTGTTGGCGGTGGCTATTGCGGACGCGAACAGCGGCGACGGATGTCACAGTCGAGCATTTAGGTGACGGATATCACAGTCTAGCACGGCGTCGACGGCGAGGCACCATTGCAATAATGGCATCCATCTCGTCGCCCCCTTGCAGATCTACACCGTGATGGGGCCCTTTGTCGCTAGCTAGTTCCATTGACGATGGAGCGCTTTGGTGACAGGCCCGCCAACTCTGATGCCGGGCACCCAATTGCGAGAGGGTGGTGGCCGAGGGGTCATGGTGGCGCGGCAATGAGCGCGAGGTGTTGACGGCAAATGGAGCACCATGGATGTGGCTGCACTGGCAGCCACATGAGGCAAGACAGGACCGTGGCCGCTGCTGTGGTCACTCGATGACGGCGGCAACAAGAAGTGAGCAGGCACTGTAGAGAGATATGGCAGGTGACCATGCTTATATATCCGGTCAGGTCCTATACAAGGAAGCCTCAATCAGAGGCACTAATCAAGGGATTACAGGTGTACACAATTACTCTAATAGGCACAACGGTAACGGCAACAGTAGTAGCAGCCCTGACATCCACAGATCACTTGGTGTCCCAGTGGCGGCAGTTCGGCTTGTGTATTTGGTGGCTATGAATCGTGGTGATGGGACTATGTGGGAGGTGGCTGCCCTAATTCATGGCAGTCGGTGTTCGAACGGCGAGAGCACATTGTTCTTGGCCATGGTGACCTTGGAAGGACTGGATCAGGTGGCTCTTTGTAGTGATCACTTTCTCTCTGATGAGTTTTGGATGCATGCCATGGCGGTACTCAATCTGCATGCTACTGGGTAGAATCTCTCCATGTATGTTCAATTTTGTGCTGGCAACAACCGTCCAAATCCTCAATGAGGCCCCTCAATCGTATCTGATTGGATTTGTGTGGGGATCGTCATGCTTTGATGGTGGCAGACCATGGTCTGGAAGTCGAGGTGAATAGGGGAAGGTGCTCAACATTAATCCAGTGGCCAATTGTGTGGTCGCAGTGGCCTGAGAAGGAGGATGAGATGATCCGTAACTTAGGGCACTACGTTCACTGACAACTAGGGTGAGGGGGAGTTGGGGATACGGAGATCGTATAAATCCATGCTGTGACCCATCCTTGGAGAAAAACAATGAGATTGTGCCAGCATGACTCATTCTCGGCAGCGAAGGAGAGAATTGGATCTTCGTTTGTAATCATATAAAACCCTGCATGCTTTTTGGAATGGAGCTTCCATTTTATTTGTAATATTTTTAGGTATATGCATCTTTTGAATGCAGAGACCGGAATATCAATATATTGTCGCTTCTAAAAAAAGGGCTCTATATATGCACATTGGAGGTAACGAGCCATGAAATGTCAAATCAAACCTTTCTCCTTTGTTCCTGCCCCAAGTTAGTGGCAGTGTGGAATTGGGATTGAATAATTTGGGCATGGAGCACCCAACCGCATCCAATAGGAAGGAGATCAATGCTTTGTGTAATGGGCCTTTTTCTTTCGTGGCTCTATGGTTCATTGGCCCACAATTACTAGGCCTGCCAGCCCAATAAAACCTTTCGATGTCTTCCTCGTTGAACAAAACAAGGCAACGCAGCACCGTATAATTTTAGCCATGGCGAACGACTGATGGGCGGAGGTGCAAAGCGGGGCACTAGAGCTGTCGGTGAGTGCGAGTAGGTCAGGGATATCAGGGATGGACTAAGGAAGAACGACTTCGTATCTTTGTCCTATTCAACAGTCCTTCTCTATTATTGCATCTCAGCAAGGGCCCATCACTTTCAAGGCAATTGATTTATTGTTTGCTAAAAACAAAATCCAAGGAAGTTTTTACGGACGGTAAAGATACTCAGACATTTGATGTGGGGATGCATGGGCATTGATGTGATGTGTGTTGGGTGCACTATGCTTGCTTGTCTATCGGACTGATGTGTTAAATATGGGAAGGCAGTTAGTTTGGATGTTACTATTTAAAGGTATTAAATAAAGTGTAATTACAAAACTTTTTGCAGAAACTTGGGCTACTTTGCGAGACGAATCTAATGAGGGTAATTAAACTGTGATTAGATGATAGTTACTGTAGCATCACTGTAGCAAAATATAGTTTAATAGGCTCGTTAGATTCGTCTTGTAAATTAGCATCTATCTGTAAAAAAGTTTTGTAATTAAATTTTATTTAATACCCTTAAATAACAAGATTCTCTGGACTAAAGAAACCAACAGGCTCTAGTCCTTCGCGCACTAAAAACTAGTGTTATGCCCACTACCGACTACTATTGCTTTCCCGCCACTCAGTGCCCGGCACACACGTGATATTAGTTCTCGAAACACCATGTTGCACCATGGATGAAATTACATCTGACTGTTCTACACTATTAGAAAAAGTCTGAGCTCCTTCCCTCTAACCACCATAGTATACTGGTCGTCTCATAACAAAATAATTGTCTGAGTATCTTTACAGTTCACCAAAAGTTGCTTGGATTTCTTTTCGCAAACAATAAATTCATTCCCTTGCATATGGATTTTTTTTTTTTAAACGCATTGCATATGGATTGCTTCAACCACATGTGACTAACACTTGGCACGTTTGGATTACTAAAAGGGGTTTGCTTTATTATGGGCAACTTATTCTGGTGAAAATGCATGACGATGTTGTCATATATGCAACGTATCCCATTTTTTAGTTTTTTTTTTGTGATCACTCGAGTTTTGTTAAGTCATCCTTGACCACAACAACACTCACGACGGAGCACACTGGCCTACATGCGGTGCGGTGGGTATGTATCAAACACTCACAACGAGCACTCATTCTACATGCTGGTGCCTAGATGGCGTCAAGGCGAGGAGGTGCCTTCGTGAGTGTTTGATACAAAACTTTTACAACAACAACCTTGATCTTTTATTAAACCATATAATTTGATCTAATACTTTTACACTTTATCCCTTGAACATTTTCATATCTACACATAGGTTGTTAAATGTTTCTGTTTTATTCTCCTAAAACTACAAAGTATCATAACTTTTTATTCGTAACTACGATTTTAGCGATTATTGCGCTTACGTGATTGTAGTGATGAGAAATATCTTTTAGTACTGTTCTTGTAGCAGTTTTGTATTGTTTCATGTATTGTTTCTTATTTTATTTGTTTGTGTGCCTTTTCTTTTGGTTGTGATAAATTGGAGACGAATCGTATGTGAATCATCAAGACCAAGACTTCAAGGTCACCACTCAGCAGTAGCAAGAATAAGGCAAGTGTCCTTGACCATATTGATCCTATGATTTCAAATGTGTCGGTTGCACTGCATGCTTGTTTAAGGGTGAATCCTATGAGTCTACACCCTGTTCCATAGTATTCCTTGTCACCTTTTTGTGTGATGCTTAGTCATTCTTTTGAATCACACCATATTAATCATCCTAAATTGACTAATGGTGCATTTCAACCTAATAATTTGATGATAATCGTTTTAGCAACATGGAACATAAGCTGGAGAGGTTCCAGGTGATGCTCACGATGGGGCTAATGATGATAGTGGTTTCTTCGTGAAACACTAATGTTGATGATCTTTGCATTATTACTTTTTTTTTCCTTGTATCATATCACCTAGTAAATATAGGACGCTTTTGAAAATGTGTCCTTAGTGGTTTGCCAATTATACAAACATGAAATACGGCTCTGAGGATGTTGGTGAATACTTCTACGTACGATGGATATGGTGACTACATCTAGCTTGTGAAGGCCCCGGTCAACGTCCTTGTGAAGATTTCCTCTAGCATATTTAAGGCTTATGAGATCATGAGTCTGTTGTTATTGTAAGACTATAATCTTTATATAAACAATTTGTTTGATATACACTAGTCATTACATGTATGAGACTTGATCTTGGCATACGGTTAGATAAAAACCAAGTGGGAGAAGCCACAACACTTCAGTACTTCAAAAGAGGGTCCGCCTTTAATGATAAGCGGAAAAATAGGAGGCATCCCATCCACCTCTACCATTTTCTTAGTTGAATGGATCATGTATAATGAAGGTCTTTCTCCCACTAAAAACTAGTGCTAGGCCCACAAACGACCACTATGCTGGCCCACTTCTCAAAGCCTCGCACACATGGGATATTAATTCCCAAACCATCGTGGTGCACAATGGATGAAATTAGAACTGAATTTTCTAGAATATTACAAAATGTGTGGGCTCCATCCCTCTAACCACCATAGTAGACTGGTCGTTCGTTACAAATAAATTTGTGAGTATCATTACAGTTGACCAAAAGTTGCTTGGATTTCTTTTAGCAAACAATAAATTCATTCTCCTTGCATATCAGTTGCCTCAACCATATGCGACTAACACATGGCACATTTGTGCCTGCACGGGAGACCTATTGGCAAGGGGTTTGCTTCATCAAGGCAACTTATTATGGTGCAAATGTATATGCAATGTGACCACAACACTCATGACGGGGCACACTGGCCTGCTTGCAGCATGGTGGGTATGTATCAAACACTAACAATGAGCACTAGTTCACCACTGATGATCTGACCACTTTGGCTGGTCTCTAGACGAGACGAGGTTTTGCCGTCATGCCGTCATGCGAGAAATGGTGATGAAGGCTGACTTTGTGTGATTCTGCGAATGATCAATGAACATCAAGGACAAAGGCATGGAAGGTGTGCTACGAGGATTGTTGTCTAGTCTACTAACACGTTCGTCGGATGACCACTCTACCTTTGAGTGCACAAAAATACAAAGTAGGACCAATTTCATGAGATCAGCCAGTTACATTCACAAAATATAGTTAGGAAGTTTGTGGGCTCCTTCCCTATAGCCAACATAGTAGACTGGTCATCTCATAAGAAAATAAATTTCTGAGTGGCTTTGGTCCATCAAATATTGCTTGGATGTTTTAAGCAAACAATAAATTCATTTCCATGCATATCCATTTCCTCAAACATGTGATGACACATTTTTTTTTAGATAATGGGAAAAAAAGCATCCCGGCCTTGGCCTCACTAGGAGGTTAGAGCCGTCTTATTACAAATTGCAGCACTTCCGTCTGCCTGAATGAGAATAAAAGACGCACACAAAGCATAACAAGTTTGAATAAGGAGACCCATTAATAACAAAGTCTATTGGTAAATCTCCATCCATGATGTGCGAAGACCTCTATTGCCAACACCTCGAGTCGTCGGCAAGCACCTCTCATCGTCTCCTTGTCTTCATCATTCTTTTGCAGCTGGGACCAAAACCGAAGCCAATGTGTTCCCCGGAAGAGTACCTGCATATAAGTTTTCATAGGTGTCTTATCAAAAACCATATCATTCCTACTTAACCAGATAGCCCAACATAAAGCTGATGCACCAACAAGTAGTTGATTTTTGAGTTTAGCACCTATACCATAAAGCCACCCCCCAAATAAATGTGAAATGTTATTAGGAGGTTGCAAATCAAAACAGAAGTAGACAAGTCTCCAAATAAACTTAGCAAAATGGCAATCAATAAATAAATGTTGAATGGTCTCTTCTTTAGAACAGAAACAACATTTCTTATTACCATGCCAATTACGTCTAGCTAAGTTATCTTTAGTTAAAACCACTTCTTTCTGCAAGTACCACATAAAGATCTTGATCTTGAGAGGTGTTTTCATTTTCCAGATATTCTTATTATGGATCACATTACCATTGTTCAGAAGTGCCTTGTACATGGATTGAACACTAAAAAGACCTGTAGGGGTAAGATTCCACCTAAATTGGTCTTTAATATCCGATAGTTGTACATGTGCAATACGAGATACAAGATTCTGCCAAAAGTAAAGGTTTTGACCAATCAAAGCCCTTCTAAAAGAAATATTGAGTGGAACTGTACTAAAGACAGAAGCAATAGTTGCACTTTTCTTCCGAGCAATGTTATACAGTGTCGGGTATTGTTCCTTAATGGTAAAGTTTCCTAACCATTTGTCCTCCCAAAATCTAATATGTTGCCCGTTGTTTAAGACCAGGCTGCCCAGTTGTAGAAAGGTATCTTTGACTTTCATCAAACCCGACCAAAAATGTGAATCCCCTGATTTCTTTTCTACCTGAGTTAATGTTTGGTTATGTAAATACTTTCTTCTAAGAATGTCTTGCCAAACCCCCTCTTCATTGATAAGTTTGAAAAGCCACTTACTCAGTAAACATTGATTTTGTATATCAATGTTCTGAATTCCTAACCCCCCTAATTCCTTAGGTTGGCATAGGATGCTCCATCTGGCAAGCCTATACTTCTTTTTGTGTCCTTCCCCTTGCCAAAAAAATCTTGACCGATAGTAATCTATTTTTTCAAGGACTCCCCTAGGAACCTCAAAAAACGATAACATGAACATGACAAGGCTTGTTAAGACCGAGTTAATTAGAACCAAACGGCCACCTACAGACATGAGTTTGCCCTTCCAGCTACTCAACTTTTTCTCAAATTTCTCCTCTATAACTTTCCAATCCGCATTACTTAACTTTCTGAAATGCATTGGAATCCCCAGATATTTAAATGGGTAGCTCCCCATTTGACATCCAAAAAGTTGAGAGTATTGTGCTTCATAGTCTTTTGCTTGACCAAAACAGAACACCTCACTTTTGTGGAATTTTATTTTAAGACCCGATAATTGTTCGAAAGCACATAACAATAGTTTCATATTAGTAGCTTTTTCCATATCATAGTCCATAAAAATAATAGTGTCATCTGCATATTGTAATATAGAGATCCCACCATCAATAAGGTGAGGAACGAGGCCCTCAACCTGGCCATCTTCTTTTGCCCTATTGATAAGAATGGCCAACATATCTACTACAATATTGAAAAGAATGGGAGAAAGCGGATCCCCTTGTCTTAAGCCCTTGTAGGTTTGAAAATTCTTTCCGACTTGGTCATTTATTTTAATGCCGACATGCCCACCCTGAATGAAAGCATTAATCCACTGAATCCATCTAGTAGAAAATCCTTTCATTCTCAAGGTTTGCTGAACAAATGACCATTTTACCTTGTCATATGCTTTTTCAAAGTCAATTTTAAACACCACCCCACTTTGTTTTTTCCGATGGAGTTCATGAATTGTTTCGTGTAAAACAATCACTCCTTCCATAATATTTCTACCGGGAATAAAAGCAGTTTGTGTAGGACTTATGACTTTTTTGGCCACCATTGATATTCTATTAGTAGCGACCTTTGTAAAAATCTTGAAACTCACATTCAACAAGCATATCGGTCTATATTGTTGTATCTTCTCTGCATCTCTACATTTTGGTAGCAGAATGATAGTTCCAAAGTTGAGACTATGTAAAGGCAAGTTACCTTTATGGAAATCACTAAACAAAGCCATCAAGTCAAACTTAATTGTATCCCAAAAAGACTGATAGAATTCCACGGGGAAACCATCAGGCCCAGGGGCTTTGTTGTGTTCCATTTGGAAGATTGCAGCTCTTATTTCTTCCTCGGTGAACTCACTAATTAAAGTCTCATTTTCTAGATTTGTTACTTGTGGGATGTCATCAACTCTAGTCTCATCCAGATGAAAACTATTATTGTCTGGTGGACCAAAGAGACCTTTATAGTAGGAAGTAATGTACTTTTTAAGTTCATTATCACCATTTATAATTTGGTCTCCATCCCGTAACTGGAATATTCTAGTTTTCCGGTGCTTTCCATTTGCCACAAGCTGGAAATACTTGGTATTGGAGTCACCCTCGAGTAACTCCTTAACCTTTGCTCGTTGGTACCATTTTAATTCCTCCTCTCTCAACATATGTGCGAGCCTGTTTTGGAGATATTGCTTCATATCTAATTCTTGTTGTGATAACAAATTAGTTTCAGCCTTTTTATCCAAAACATTCAATTTATCAAGGATGCTCTTTTTCTCTTTTTTATACACCCCACTGGTGTGTTTAGCCCAACCCCTAAGATATTGGCGTAAGGCACGTATTTTTGCCTGCCATTTTTCCATAGGAGTGTTGCCACCATGTTCAGTTGACCATATTTCCTTTACCATGTCATTGAAACCATCTCGTAATAACCAACCTAATTCAAATTTGAATAAAGGTTGTTGATTATACATAGATGCATCACCAGAATTTAGGAGTAAAGGAGTATGATCCGATATATCTCTAGACAGTGTAACAACAGTCGATAAAGGGTATTTTTGTTCCCATTCCGTACTAATCAATACTCTGTCTAATTTCTCGTAAGTGGGCTGTTGTAGACGATTAGCCCATGTAAATTGTCTCCCTGACATTTCTATTTCTCTTAAATTTAGGCCATCAATTACGGCGTTAAAAAGAAAAGGCCATCGATGGTTAAAATTATCATTATTTTTCTCTTTTGGACTTCTCATAATATTGAAATCACCACCAATTAAAATTGGAAGGTTCTCATGGCTACACATATGGACTAACTCAGTTAAAAACTGTTGTTTTAGGTCCTGTTGTGCAGGTCCATATACAACCACTAATGCCCATTTGAAGCTATCAGCTTTGTTGCACAAATGGAATTTAACATAGAAGTCGCCTTCATCAATCGCGCCAATATCATATACATCAAGGTCAACACCCAAGAGGATCCCACCAGATCGGCCTCTAGGTTCCTTGCAATGCCAAATAAAATTTTGACCCCCACACAAATTTTTGAGAAAGGGATCGGTGAAATTTTTCCTGACAGTCTCGGAAATCGCAATAAAATTCAGGTTATGCTCTTTCGTTAAATCAGAGACAAACCTATGTTTTTTGGGGTCTTTAAACCCATCGTTATTCCAAAAGATTCCCTTCATTTATAACCGTTTGATTTTTGTTTCCCTTTCCGGCTTTTATCCTTGAACTTGTTATGAGAAGAAGTAGTACGAGACACAATGTGCTCACTACCTGTATCCATAACTTCATCCGTAATATCACTACATAAGTGATTAAGGATAAATTTATCCATTTCATCTTCATCAGCGAATTCTTTTTCCTCTCTATCCAATACTAGAGTTTTCACATCATGAATTTCACTAGCATTTAATCTATCCCGCTCTACTGATTTCAAATGATTAATAGAATCTACAGTACTAGCGCTACCAGATCCTATGGAAATACCTATAGAACTGAGACCAGATGAAATAAAATCATTTGGCAACAGTAAGAAGGAAGACATATTTGTACCTTTGGCGAAGTCGCCATCAAGGTTGCGCGCCGCTTTGAGCTTTACAGCTCGGTCCGAGTTGACCTCATCACTCGATGCCGCCCGACGCCTGCTTTTGCGCAGCGAGGCCCCCAGCATGGCCTCCGGAATGTCCCCCAGCTTGGGAGTGTTAGGAGCCCCTAACACCTTGGCCCTGAACTCGTCAAGCTCAGCCAAAGCTCCAGGGGAAAGGGCAGTGCTAGAATCTGGGCTGTCAGGCACATCTTCCAACTCCATGTCAGCTTCTGGCGCAGGCACATTTTCCTTCGGTTGCTGCATCCCGGGCGTCTCATACACCGGCGCATCACCACCAATCGACGCGGCAGCCAGCAGTGCACCGTGCACCACTGGCGCGGCAGGCCGAGGGGCACCCGCTCTGGTGTGAATATCCGCTAACACAGGCAGGGGCTGTGGCTCCTCTTGCAGCGGCGCAGACTTGAACTCCGGTACCTCCTGCGCCATATGAGAGGCTTCACACGAGTAGGCATCACTAGCAGGAGAATCAAGTTGCTCGTTTGGTGGAACACCCCCAAAGCCTGGAACAACAAGATGCACCACCTTGCGCACCGTTGTTTCCAGCCCGGCACCATGTTTATTTGCCGATCCCATGTTAGTGCTTTTACCACCAGATTTGTGATCTTTGCTAGCATTGCCTTCCTTGTGTCCTTTCCGATCATTTTCTTTCCCATCATGCTGTGCATCATGGTCCTCTTGCCCATTATCATGATTGTCCATATCCATGGGTTCCGGATTATCATCGTCCATGTTCTCCTCCACACGAAACTCCAGTCCGTAGAGGTCATCTCCAATAACAACATCCACGAATTGTGGAATGAGGTTTGGGTCAAGAACAAGCACTTGTATGCGACAAATGTCATATCTCCTGACAAATCGCATGTCTGCC
Organism: Eragrostis curvula; assembly: GCA_007726485.1. Lineage (NCBI taxonomy): Eukaryota > Viridiplantae > Streptophyta > Magnoliopsida > Poales > Poaceae > Eragrostis > Eragrostis curvula. The sequence continues at coordinate 117,339 of RWGY01000776.1, forward strand.
CATTTAGTAATACCGAGGATGGAGCCAACAGCCCATATAACCTCGAATTCTTGTAGCTCTTTTGGAAGGCCGGTAAACTGAACCCAAACTCTAGGTAAGGTAGTTTTTGCCCTTCCACCAGCGACACGCTCAGATATCTGCATGTCGGCGTTGTACTTGGTGTGTACCACACCCCACTCCACCATCCGCTGCAGTTCATTTTTTGATGGGAATGAAACCTTGAATGAATTATTCCCGATATCCTGCACATTCCACCTCCAGTTATTAGCCACCAAGCGCTCTAGCTCGGATGTTACTTGAGTGGTGGTCATGATGCCATTTGTGACCTTGATAAGAGCAGTTTTGGAGTCACCCATCTGCTTATTAGTAACTGTGTACGGAATGTGGTAAAAGCCTAAGCCCTCCACAGCATATCCACACAGTACAACAGGAATTTTAGTGCCCCTAAACTTGGGACACCGAACTGTGTCGTGCTCATTGCTGTCATGGATTTCACAGTAGCAGTCTGCAGTACAATCTTTTATGGCGTGTCCCTTAACATAGCAACGATAGCAGTACGGCGCTTTGCCACTACCATCTTTCTTTGCTGCATGTTTAGAAGATTCAGGCACCTCAACGCTTGGAGTGCTCTTGGACAATTGTTTGATCGGAACAAGCTTTGTATTACCTTCTCCTATAGCCACTTCATTGGCTGCCTCATGTTGCTGCAGGGAAGCACTTTGTGCTGTAGCAAACGCCTGCTGCAGAAGTGCGGCTGCCTGAGTCACCGCCTCCGCATTCAACGCTAGTGCCGCGCCAGCTTGATCCCCGGCTGGTTGGGGATAGTTGTCGACGATGTCCCGTTTGTGTCCCTGGCGGTTGCCACGGCCCCGTCCATTGCCGCCCCTCCGGGCGGCGTTTCCCTCACGAGCATGTCCACGACCGCGCGTATTTCCGTAGCGGCCTCCGCCTCCTCCACCATATCCACGACCCTGGCCACCGCCATAGCCGGGGTGGAACGGTTGAGATTGGAAGCCGCCACGGCCAATTAGGGCCGCCTGCCCATTGCCGCGGCCGCCGCCTCCGTTTCCGCGATCGCCGCGATCACCACGCCCCCTGTTGCCGTTGGTAGGGGCGCGGTTTTGGTTGTTTGCAGCTGTTCCCTTGCCGTGGTCCATGGCGCCGCCGTCTCTCGAGAGTTTCGCAACCTCAGCGTACGAGCGACCAGAGTTGTGATGCGAGCCGATATGCGGCGCCCTAGGGCTGGCTCCAATACGAGTTCCCGTTCTCGCAAACAACGCGACCAGGCCGGGTGTGGGCCGATACGGCATATGTGGACCCAAGTTCAGAGGACGATAGCCTATCTTAGAGGCCCGTTCTGATCCGGTAAAAGATGATTCAAAATTTGAATCGTAATGATGGTCCATCAATTGTTTCGCACGATTTCCGCCTGAAACGGATCATACTGGCGTCACCTTCGCCGACGCCGACAGCCGCCGGTCCGACGAGGAAGACTGAACGATGGATTGAAACTTGTGAGAGTCAGAATGACGAGAAGGACGAGGACTCACCTTAGCCTTGGAGAGAGCCGCCCCTAGAGTCATCGGCGGCGATTTCCTTGGCCGCGGAAGAGGACCTTGCCACGGACGTCCTTTAGACATGTTGCTGACCACTGCATCGATGATCGAAGATGCCAAGGAATCGTCGTCCCTGTCGGGCGTTGGATTGTTGCACAGCTCCTTGTCCGCTGCCAGCAACTGTTGGACAGAAAAGCCCGCCGTAGTTGCTTGGTGAACGAATTCAGGTTTGCTGATTAACTCCCCGTCGCTTTCGTCGTCGAAGCTGCTTGTTTCATCCTCGCCGCCGAGAGCCCAGAACCTTGAGCCATGGCGGTCGTCCACACCATGTACATGGGGTCCCGGCCTGGACGTCTTGGCGACGAGGATCTCCGTCTCCCTCGCCATTTGCTCGTAGGCAAGGATGCGATCCGCCTCTGAAATCATCTTTCCGTCTCCATCCTTTGAGACCTCCAATCGAACTCCGGGCGCCATCGTTAGACGGCGCACCCGAAGTCGCCCTCTCATCACATCACCGGAGAAGCGAGCTCAACGGAGGGAAGGGGTCGCCGGCGATGATTGCCGACGCGATCGCCAGATCGCCCTCTCCGTATTTCTCGCTCTCACTTCTTATTTTAGCGACACATGTTTGCCGACGCGATGATTGATGACACATGGCTAGGGTACGGTCCCTATTTTGACTAGGAATTTTGAAGAGCGACTAGTTTGGGTTGGAGGCCTATATATAGTGGGCTGCTGGGCCCTTGGAGGGTCTCTTGGCCATTATATTTGTTGGAGTTGGATAAACTTAGAGGACCCAAAGAGCAAGGAGGGAGAAACACTTGTTGAAGGATTTGGTGTGATCCTAGTTCAAGAGAGAGTAGGAATTGCATCCATTAATTGATCTCTAGGCCAGTGTGACCTTGAGATAGAGAGTCATCTCGATTTGTTATTGTTGGTCAGGTTATTAGTTGAGCTATTCCGTGTTTGGTTGTGGAGGCCAACACAAGTTTGTATAAGGTCTTGGAGCTTCCTTTTTTTTTGCAAAAAAAGCATCACTATGAGAGTGCCCTTGACGCCACACACCGCCGTGTGGATTGTTTCCTTAGAATGGTCATTGCCGTTGGGCTGCAGGACGTCCTCTGACTTCACTTCATCAGGCGTAGATACCGCGGAGGACATCCAGTTCAATTTAAATGAAACTTCAGTTAGCTGCAGTACAAGCAACACACAGGCAGGGCAACAAGCAACAGGCTGTAGTACTAATTATGCACTACAAGTGTCTACAACTGCATCGAGCAAGCAGTGTGACGCAATATAACGAACAAGCATGCACACAGGTTAGCAGACTAGTAGTACGAGCACCAAGAGCATTACCAAGTACAAGCAAGGGATAAAACGAGTAAGGAAGATACTGGGGAGCAATAATACCTGCTGAATCTCAGCCGGGTTATGTTGAGAACAGAGGACAGGAGGCGTGAGATTCTGCGCAGAACCGGAGAGGAAACAGAGGAACGGAGGCGAGGTGCTCAGGCTTTCCGCACTTATATTCCTCTGTATCCTTCCTCTAAAAGGAATATTCTGTCCTAGTCATCGAGATTCCTTCCTCTATACCAATTTTCTCTGCACCCATCATTCCTCTATATCCATCCTCTATATCAACTACCCAATATTTTATTTAACCATCTCCAACTACCATCAGTGGGGCCTACTTGTAATTTTATCAAAATATATCCATCTGAGATCTTGTTTTGAAGGATTTATTGAAACGAATTTAATGGTGTAATCAGAATTTGATTTGGGT
>RWGY01000777.1:0-12943 GCA_007726485.1 Eragrostis curvula
AACTCTTGGCAGCCGGAATAACTAAGTTTCATAATGTTAAGAAGTAAAACTATGCTCCTAGCAGTACCTTCCCTGGGACTGCTAGTTCGTTATTATATGTATATGCTTTCAATGTGGCTCATAGCCAAAATGAAGGGAACCCACCAAACATAGGAATGGCTGGATACGGAGGCATGCACAATTTTTTTGCAAGGGATGCACATGACTTGCATTGCTCTTTGAATATATAAGTAATAACACAAAACATTGTTTGTTTTAGGTTTCTCGGTCAGGATACGTACCGGCAAGTACAAGAGATGCCCTTTACCAGGGATTGCCACCAAAAGTCAGATCGGCTCTACCAAAGTAGATTAAGAACTTCTTCAGTTCCACGGAGGTAAATATAGCTACGAACAAGTGACCACATCAGAAGTTTTTCATTCTGACATTGAATTCTGGTGTAGGTCACTATTGATCAAATAAGGGCCAGGATGGAGAACACTTTGAAATGGCTTGTTCCCATGGCCATCAACACCACCTGGTATTAAACTCTAGAGCTTAGTTTAAGTCAAAATAATGTTTCATGTTTGATCCAGTATGTCGAAATTCATGTACTATAACAGTCTCTGCTGCCCTATTTTTGTACTGCAGCGCCCGAGGCTTCATGAGGTTTAGCGAATGGGCGAAATCTGGGTAAGAATGACCATTTGCCAATGCTCTGTTTCCGCAAAGCATATCTTTTCGTGAGACTTACGACCCCTGTTATGTTTTGTTTAATTCGATGTCGTTCAGGACGGACAGGGTTGGACGGCGACCAGGCCAAGCAGATCCCATCGAGACGCTCTACCATGCCGACAAGGCAAAGACAGAGGACTACATACTGGAGTTGGTTGTCTGGCTTCACCACCTTGTCAGTCAGGGCAACCGGCCGGCCAATGCAGGAGACAACTGACGGACTGACCAAGCTACCTAACCAAAATAAGCAAGCCTGGGTCGAGGCTTGCATGTTGTCTGAAAAGTGCAAACACCAAACTCTTCTGAACTGTTTCATTGGTTGATTAGGTTGTAGATGGAAAGCTTGCCTTGATCTGGCCTTTTTTTCTCTCTCTCCTGATACAATCCGGCATGCCTGTGCTCTGTACAGCAATTAATTAAGTAGGTAGTATAAGAATGGCTGCAACCCATCAACGTGAACCTCTGCCTGTACACATGTGTACGGAATCGCTTTCTCAGATAGAAGGTTCTCAGTGCACACATGGTTTATGCGAACATCAAGATCACAAGCAAATGATCATATACGGAACAACCAGTTTGCTAATGTTTTTCAGATCGAAGGTTCTCAGTGCACACATGGTTTATACGAACATGAAGATCACAAGCAAATGATCATACACGGAACCCTCGCGCAAAAAAAAAAAAAAAAAAAAAAAAAAAAAAGATCATACACGGAACAACCAGTTTGCTAATGCTGAGGCCAAAGCCCCGAGAGGAATTTAGGAAAACAAGGAAAAAAAAGAAGGAAAAAAAAAAAGACCATCTGCCGAGCGCGTATATCACGCGCTTGCACCATGTCACTGGTGACGCCGGCGGCTAGTACGATTGCAAATTCGCATTTGTTGTGCTGAAGGTGCGCGTTCCGCACACGGCCGCCGCAAGTCCAGTTTGCTAATGCTGAGGCCAAAGCCCCGAGAGGAATTTAGGAAAACAAGGAAAAAAAAGAAGGAAAAAAAAAAGACCATCTGCCGAGCGCGTATATCACGCGCTTGCACCATGTCACTGGTGACGCCGGCGGCTAGTACGATTGCAAATTCGCATTTGTTGTGCTGAAGGTGCGCGTTCCGCACACGGCCGCCGCAAGTCCGATAATGTCACGAGTTGCCTCGTGCATGAGACAGTGCGCGCCTGCATGAGGCGCGCAGCCGTCTCGGCCCGGCCCGCCTTATGAGGCAGCGCACCCTCGCTAAGCATGCCGATGCGGTACTGGAGAGCTGGGCTAAACTGTTTCCACGCGAGGTGGGCCGAGAGTACCGCGCACGCGGCCCAGTAAGGGAATACGTCTCCTCTTCCTCCCTCTTTCCCTCGTCTGGAATCAGTTCGCCATCGATCTGATAATGGATCCTGGTAAAACTGCCAACTAATAGCTTATCGGGGTTTGGAGCAACGGCCGGTGACGGTGATGAAGATGCCGATCGCCACGGAAGGATAGTCCAACGGTGATTGATGGGACCTAATGTGAGTTCAAGCGTTCCTAAACCTGAAAGATCAGAGACAAAAGAAAACTACTATTAATCCAGTGAACAAAATGCCAGACGTAGAAATTTGTCATATCCTACGCAAGGACTTCGCCAAGTAGCAACATCAGGACATGGATTTGCCCACTCCGCCCGACCAGGAGCTGGTTGGGACTTGGGATACGACCGGCGGAGCATGTCAACCGAGTACCACTTAGCTTGTTGGTCGCGCGTCTTGCATATATTAGCTTGCCAGTTACTCTGGCTAACAAGGTAGTGACTAGTGAGTCATCTAGGCAGCCTACTCTCTCATCCGTTGATTTTAGTCTTTTCTTGGTTATTTGAGATGGAAGTCTTGTTATGAGGATTTTGCGTTTCGTTTTATGTGCACATGACATCGTCATCGACATCAAGCCGAGAGGGTCTATGGACAGGCAGACGAAAAATGTCCAAGTATTTTAAACTGCACAGAAGAAAACGTTGAAGGGGCAAAAAAGAAAAAAAAAAGGTTTGTCCAGTTGCCAATCCGCACGTGTAGTGCGTTTTGTTTACCGCACCGTGAGATGGAAACCCTAAGGAAAGGCTGGCGATTTGCCGGTCGGTCGTAAACCACACAGGTTTCGACCGAAGCAAATCATCCCAAGAAACATCCATGCCAACGCCGTTTCCTTAGGATCCGGTTTCCGTTGCCAAGCGTGCGGGCCGCACACTGAGCCACCTCAACGTAGCGTCGGGTGTGCCCCGTAGGGAAGGCACGCTGCCGTCCCGGCTAGCCCACCTTATGTACCGGGCTACGTCTCGTAGACTATACGGTATGGTATGGCGCTAATAAATTTCGGTTGTCCCGGCCCGCCCCTTCAGGCGCAGTAACGAAAGGATCTTCCCCGCGTGGGCCGAGACGCGAGCTAATGAGCAGAAAACCGAATCCACTCCGACTGGGCTTTCGGCCCAGGAACCAAAGAAGGCTTCTCGTGTCGCGCACAAAACTGGATACGGCCTATGCTGTTTATGTGGGTAGAATTAACCCATTTAGGGCAAATACCGTTCTCCTGCAATTGAACGCCGCCAACCACGCCGGCGACGAAACGACGTGGCGCCGAATCGCCGTCGGCCGACGACGACGCCTGACGCCCTCCCGCTGACGAAGCTTCCTCCCTGTTGTCGAGGCCGCACACTTGAGTGAGGACGACGACTGCTCGACTCCCGAGGACGTCCGCTTCCCAACGCAATGCTTGACGATGAACGACGGGGCGGGCGACGCCGCCGGACGCCCGCGGCGACGATTTCCTGACGAAGCCACTGGAGGACCGATCACGGCGATGTAAGACGGCGCGCAGGTGGCAGGAGGCGGTGATGGAGCCCCGAAAATCCCGTGGATGGCCGATCGCCGTCGCCCCGCCGCTTCCGCTTCCGCCCCGAGAATCTCCCAGCGACGGACGGTCGATCGCCGCTGCTTCCGCGGGCGGCGCGGCCCGCGTCGTCCAGGCTGGAACACGTATTATTGTTATACCAGAGAAGTTTGTTTAGTACCGTATTGCCAGTCGGGGCTCCCGGAAGCTGTCTCAAAGCAACCCGAGGGCGGCGTACGAACCACAGGGCGGCGCGAGTTGTGGCAGTGACGGCCCCGCCAAGGGCCCTCCACTCCCCTTTGAAAGCTGCGGCACAGCTGTCGGCAAAAACCGATCCGTGTCAGTGCCATCACTGGGGGGGCTCCCTGTTTTTTTCTTTCCTCCTCCGGCGACGTGATGTACTCCAGCGGCCCTGAAATGTCCATCATCGGTTCGGCCACCCCGTTGTACGCGTCCGCCACCGACGTGGTGACCGGGCAGCAGCACAGCGTGGCCAGCCTCACCACGCGGTTAGCGTTTCGTCGGCGGCGGCCAAACCTAACTCCACGATGAAACGACGTCGCCGCACGCCGGAGGAGTGACGAACGAAGGCTGCCCGATGACGTCCGCTTCACGATGCACTGCTTGACGACGATCTCCTGATGACACCTGCTGGACTTAGGTTGTTTCCCTGCCCATCACTGCCACTGCCAGGCCTGAGGAACGAAGTTGCTTGCACGCCCGATTCGATTATTTGAACCGCGACCCAAACAGCTGCTGAAATAAGAGAATGTGAACCTTTAGCCAAATAGGATCCTGATCTGACCAATTGACGAGCGGCAGCATGAGCCGAATAAAGGCTATCCAGTCCTCAATTTCAATACCATGCTTTCATATGACATATAAACCAGCACATGGAATTGAGAAAGAGCTAATTAAGTTTACTAGCTGTCTTATTTTAAAAAAATGTTTACTAGCTGTCACTGAAGAACCTGAGCTAGCAGAGAGAAGAACGCCGGAACCTTGAGGCAGCATTAGATAGTTGAACATTGCCGTACACATTGTGTCTGTTCACTTCAAACTGAAGGTTTTCTGCTCGTCGACACGGTTCAATACCATTGTGCAGACAGCACAGCACACCGGAGAGCTCGTTGTTCTCCATGTAAATGTAATCCTCTGAAGCTGGCCCTACTTCGCCGCCGGCAATTGCAGAAAGGATGCTGCTGCTTCCTCTAGCCTCAGTAAACTGCACTGCGCAACCAGCGGAGTAGTCGCCGGCCTCTGCTTATATAGAGCTAGACCCGGCCCTAGCAATCATCTCTATTATGGATTTGATAACAAACTCTAATCAATCTTAAGTAAAATAGACTCTATCTAAACCCGTAAACCTGGTGTTGTCTTGCGCATCCCTGGCAAAGGTTGAAAAGTTGTGACTAAAAAAAAAAAATCAAAGAGAAAAAAAACGCCAAGCACATATGTTATGTGCTAGAGCAACCGTGGGTGGAAACCAACATGACGGGTAACAATTGCTGGCAGCCTGTTGAGGCCGCTAGACAATCGTGCACCAGGTCACTGACTCATTCATCTTTTGAGGGGTTGTTAAATAGCTTTTTTTTTTTTTTTGAGAAATTACACAGTACAACTCAGACACTCACAACGCACGCACACTCACCCCTATGAACGCACATACGCAAATCCTACCCCTATAAGGGGTTGTTAAATAGCTGAGCGTGCATCCCACACGCTTGCCACCACACGGTCACAGAGGGAGTCTGCCTGGCCACATTATAAATCAAACTACGTTTGCTAATTTGCTCCATATGGTACTAAAACGAAAACCTGGCTCCTCCCAGTCCGGCTCCGGCATGCCACATGTGTAACATATAGTTTGGCCTTTGGGTTCAAGTCGGGCCTTTGGGTACATGTTTGCGATGTCAAGAACTAGCTAGCTCATAATGGTCCAGAAAATTTGGATCATCATCGCCAATGACCAATGATTACATACTCGTACATGCTGCACACTGAGATTTTTTATCCAGAAGACACAAACCCTTTTCCTATCTGTGTCTTTATTAGTTGGTTTCGTCTTTCGTTAGGTTGATGATGAAACTTGGCTAGCTTTTTAACAATGGAAAACTAGTGTTATTTAAACACTACTATATTGGTCATTGATATTAGGTTTTACATGTAGCCAGAAAAGGGTAACATCCGATGGCCATATGCTAGCGCGGCCAGAGAGAAACGAAACATTTCTATCACTTGAAATTTGACAGGGGAGAAAAAGTCCAATGGAGAAGCAAGAAAGGTTAATCAAACATATCTTTGTTGATACACAAAAAGGCTGCAAGTTTCATAAACTACCAATGGAGAAGCAGCAACATGAATACCAATCGTAAGGATCTTTCGGCGGGAAAAAATAATACACAATAGTAATAAGAAAAAAATATAAAAAAGGATGGATTTGCATATGCGCATGTGTCATGCGCTGGGGGTAGGCACCATCAGATTATTGATTGAGCGGTGGGGGTATCGTCGGCGCGGCAGGAGAGCCCTGAGGATAGGCCCAAACTGCGCACCAACGTCACCACACCCGGATGCGTGCGGAGTCGGCGGGCCGGAGCCGCACACCGTCGTAGTCGCGCACAATTTTACTCAGGGTTTTTGCTAAGGGGCGAGCGTGCCGCACGCGGTGGTGCCGCCACTGCACGAGCTGCTCGTGCTGCGGGTGTGCCTTCACTGGGCACGCCGTCCTCTCGGCGTCGCCGCCTTTTGAGCCGTCTTGCGTCCGCTACGGAGCACGATACGGTACTAATAAAGTTTGCTTCGCTCGTAGTATTCCGGACCTGCCTCAGCACGGTAAGAAGAAACCGTGTTCGAGTCGGACTCCGGTTGCGTCGCGTTCGAGGAGCCAAAGGACACGGTTGGTTAGATTCCCGCCACTCAGCCAGGTCCCGTCTGCATTGTTTGAGCTTCGGCTGCGAATTGGGTCGTGGGCATCGTGCTTTGTTTGGCTGCTCTCGACATATACGTTTCACGACTCCGGACGAGCACTGGAGCACTACATGGCCGGCAATCCGCTGCATCTACGGCTGTTTTGCTGGCTGGTCGTCGAGTACGCAAGGAGTAACCTTGACGATGTCAAACGGGCATTTTACGCCATGTCGTCCATGCCTGTGCCCTGGAAGGCCGTCCGACGACGTGCTGTACTACTCCAGCGGCCCTGGAAGGCCGTCCGACGACGCGGGCTCGGTTCGGGCACCCCGTTGTACGTACGCGTCCGCCGCCGACGTGGTGACCGGGCAGCAGCACGGCGTGGCCAGACTCACCATGCGGTTAGCGTTTCGTCGGCGGCGGCCAAACCTAACTCCGTGACGAAACGACGTCGCCGCTGGCCCGATGACACCCTCCCGGGGACGAATTAAGCCGCCGCACGTCGGAGAGAAGTCACGACGAAGGCTGCCCGACGACGTCTGCTTCACGATGCGCTGCTTGACGACGATCTCCTGACGACACCAGCTGGACTTACGTTGTTTCCCTTCCCATCACTGCCACTGCCAGGCCTGAGGAACGTGTTTGGGATCCGCGGAACAGGATTCGATCCCGGACAGCCCTCTCCTTGAAACCGGAGGGTTTAACCAGGCTAACCAAATTACTCTTCGTGTGTCGTTTGTCTTTCCTTCCGCAGGGACTGATGCTGGGCGCGAAGGGCGTACCGAGCGCCCGAAGGGTCTCCGTCATCCGAAGGCTCAGGGCTTCGGGCGAAGCTCGGAGGGGCGCCTCGCGCATGTCCGAAGATCCGCGGGACCTGATGCGGGGCGCGAAGGGCAGATTCATCGTCCGAAGGGTCGCTACCACGCGAAGGCTATGGACTTCGGACGAGGCTCGGCTGGGAGCCTCGTGTGCAACCGAAGACCCATGGGTGGGCCCGGAGCGGCACGGAGGGCAAGTACGTCAGCAACTAGGGTTTCTGGTGTACCCTCGACGGGAAGATGGCAAAAGTCTATTGTGCCCTCCGGACATTTTTGTACCGAATATCCTGTACATTATTCTCCGTGATCAGGGGTAGTTTAGGCATTGATTTGTAATCCCTGATCACAGTATAAATACCCCCTCCCGTGCACTGGAGAGGGGGTCGACTCCTTGCTATGTAACATGATTGTGAATGCAATGGCCTAGGCTTCGTGTTGCGCAGATTCTCTTCGAAGCACGCGAAGCCGTTTCCTTTTCTCTCACGCTTTCTCTCCGTGCTTCACCCGGTGCTGGGTTTTCTTCACGAAGAATCCCAACATTTGGCGCCCACCGTGGTTCTAGCACGAAGAACAAGCCCTAATGCCACCTAAAAAGGCGAGGGTCGCGCAAGGGGCTTCGGAAGAAGACCCAACGCCACCCCCGCAGCCACAGCTACCCGCCGGGCCAACAACAAGATCAAACGCGGCGAGGACATCCCAAGGAGAAACCCCGCTCCGCATTGGGGAAACCCAAGCCAACACCAACACCAATGCCCCTTGCGGCGAAGACAACCGCACAAGAGAGGCAGCCAACAAGCAAATCATCCCTGCGGAAGAACCCACCTTCGCAAAAGACACTGACACCGATACGGACGAAGATTGGGAGCAGTTCGACAACACAAGGGTCAATTTCGATAACCCGGAGACCAGTAATGCCCAACAAGAGCGAGCAAGATGCGAAGACCAAGAGCAAGAGTACAGAGCCCTCCTTAAGTTGCAGAAACAGTTGAAGAGGCTCCGAGAAATACGAAGCGCTCGCCTCGAACAGGTCAACCAACATTCGAAAACAAGACTCCAAAGCAGAATTGAAGAAGCGAAGGCCTCAATCGTTCAGCTGGAAGAAGAATTGCGGGAAATGCAAGAGCAAAATACTGAACAGCAAGACCAAGTGTTTAGAAGGGTAGCAAGACCAAGCTATAACACCACAAGACCCGAAGGGATAATCAGCAAATTTGACAAAAGTTCACCATTGTCCGAAGGCATTCAACTCACGCGATGGCCCACGTCGTACAAGCCAATACCTCTCCCGAGATACAATGACCGTTTCGACCCAAGACAATTTCTCATGAGCTACGAAGCTGCAATCTCCTCCGCCGGCGGAAACGACATCGTTCTAGCCAAAAAGCTCATCACTGCACTCGAGGGCCCGGCGTTGGATTGGTACTCAACCCTTCGCCCAGGCACAATATACTCGTGGGAAAATCTAAGGGACAAGTTGACTCAAAACTTTCAAGGTTTCCTGCGCAAAACCGTCTCAGATCAAGAGCTACGGGCTTGCGTACAAGGAGAGCGGGAGCCCCTTCAAGATTATTTCCGAAGATTCGTAGAACTAAGATCTCAGGCTCCAGAAGTGGAAGATAGCTCAGCAATTGATGCAGCAATCGCGGGGCTTCGGGCCGGACCTTGTTCAACGCATTTGACAATGAACACTCCAGCGACTATCGAAGACCTATACACAGAGCTAGCAAAGTACAGCAAAGCCGATTCTGACTATCGAAGACGAAAAGCAACTGAAAACAGCCAAAAGCAAGCGGCGAAGTCAAACAACCAACGAAGCCAACCAGACTGGAACACCTCGAGAAGGCGAAACAAAGACGAACAACAAGCCCAATACATCAACCAGATTGACAGCCCGAAGACGGAAACACCTCCGGAGTCTAACAGTTACAGAGGAGGAAGAAACGGAAGAGGAAGAGGACGAGTCAAAGGAAGAAACCAAGAACCTCGCAAACCATATTGCATTTTCCACGGACCCGACCAAGGACACACCTCAAAAGAGTGCCCCGAAACCAAAACAGTCCTGGAAAGAATGAAAACAAAGGAACAACCCGCTCCTCCACCGCGAGTTGTCAACAATACTTCCGGAAACCATAATTGGCAACCATCTCCACAATATAATCCTGCATACCCGCAAATCACTCCAGTTTACCATCAGCACTATCAAGGCACAATGCCTCACCCCTCGAGTTTCCACCCAAACAACTTCTCGCCAACACCCCAAGTAAAACACATCCCGAAGATGCTACCATCATCTTCGCACAATTATACAACACGAGAGGAGCTACCACCACCACCACCCATCACAAGAATTCCACCGAAGACCGAGTCAATCCATCAAACTCCTGCAGATCCACTGCCATCCTTCGGCACCATATTACCAATCACTGGAGGATCTTCAACGGACTTCGAGTCGAAGAGGCAACGAAGAGATTATTTCAGAGCAGTAAACACAATTTTTAACGCAGCTCCAGTCAGAAAGACGAAATGGTCTCATGTGCCAATCACTTTTACCGAAGAAGACCTATCACGTTGCGAACTCAAGAAGCACCCGCACAATGACGCCATGGTCATCAAAACAAACATCTACGGATGGGACGTCACCAAGATATTGGTTGACAATGGGGCTTCTTCGGACATCCTCTTCGCCAGTACCTTCGACCGGCTAAAACTGGACAGGAAACTCCTTGAACCTATGGACACACCTTTGTACGGTTTCAGGGGAAAAAGGATCAACCCGCTGGGAAAAATCTCTCTGCCCGTGTCTTTCGGAGATACGTCAAACCCCAGAACCGAACATATAACCTTCGATGTGGTGGAAATGAACTACCCATACAACGCCATCTTCGGCAGAGGCGTCATCAACACCTTCGATATTATCATCAGGAATTCATTCTTGGTCATGAAAATGCCCTCGCCGAAGGGAGTCATTACAGTCTTCGGGGACCAGCAAGAAGCCAGGAATATCGAGAAGGGAATAACCCCAGGGCAAAATAATGTGTATGTCGTAAGCGAAGATCCAGACAAAAAAGAAAGGCACAAGCACTTAGTGCCAGAAAAGTTGCTGGACAAAGAAGAACCTCGCATCACCCACAAGGACGGAACAAGAAGAGTACTGCTCGACAACCTCATCCTAGATCAAGCAGTGATAATAAGCGATCTCCTCCCGAAGAACGAAGAAGAAGAACTCATAGAGCTGCTCCGCAAAAACAAAGATGTCTTCGCATGGTCATCAAAAGACCTCCAAGGTGTAAGCAGACAAACAATTGAGCATAAGCTGGACATTGATCCAAAGATCAAACCGAAGAAGCAAAAGCTAAGGAAAATGTCAGACGACAGAGTCGCAGCTGTAAAAACCGAAGTCCAAAGGCTCCTCGATGCTGGGGTCATCAGAGAAGTCAAGTACCCAACCTGGCTAGCAAATACAGTCCCAGTGAAGAAGAAGAACGGAAAATGGAGAATGTGCGTAGATTTCACCGACTTAAACAAGGCATGCCCAAAAGATGATTTCCCTCTGCCTCGCATCGACAAGATAGTAGACGCCGCAGCGGAAGCCGAGTTGCTTTCCCTGCTGGACTGTTTCTCCGGCTATCATCAAATCTTCATGAGAAAAGAAGACGAAGAGAAAACAAGTTTCATCACCCCCTTCGGAACCTTTTGTTTCGTGAGAATGCCCGAAGGGTTGAAAAACGCAGGGCCAACATTCTGTAGAATGACTACCGAAGTATTGCAAGAGATGGAAGGAACAATAGTACTCGTATATGTCGACGACATCGTTGTAAAAAGCGATAAGCGAAGTGATCATATATCTCACCTGGCTCAGACCTTCGCCAAGTTCAGACAAGCAAACCTCAAGCTTAACCCAGAAAAATGTGTCTTCGGAGTTTCCAAGGGCAAAGTTCTCGGCTGCCTGGTTTCCATCAAGGGTATAGAGGCCAACCCCGACAAGATAGAAGCCATCCTCAACATGAAAGAGCCCACTTCCATCAAAGATGTACAAAAGCTGACCGGAAGAATTGCAGCGCTCAACAGGTTCATTTCAAGATCAGCCGAAAGGAGCCTCCCTTTCTTTCAAGTGTTAAAAGGCTCCGGAAGATTCGAATGGGGAGAAACTCAAAGAAAAGCCTTCGCTGACCTGAAGAAGTATCTCAAAGAAATGACAGCCTTCGCCAGCCCGAAGGCAAAAGAAACACTGTACTTGTATGTCGCCGCATCCCACAGAGCAGTTAGCGCGGCCCTGGTCCAATCACAAGCAAAGACAAACAACAAGGGAATCGAAGTAAAGATTCAAGTCCCAGTTTATTATGTATCCGAAGCCCTTTCCGGCTCAAAATTGTTCTATTCAGAGCTAGAAAAGATCGCCTATGCAGTAGTAATGGCTTCAAGAAAGCTGAGGCACTATTTCGAAGCTCATACAATAAAAGTGCTCTCAAATCAGCCTTTGTCAGAAATGTTTGGCAACAGAGAGGCATCGGGAAGAATCTCCAAATGGGCAGCGGAACTATCTGAGCACGTTGTCGACTTCGAAAGGAGAAGCGCCATTAACGGGCAAGTCCTTGCCGATTTTATCGCAGACTGGACTGAGCCTAGCTCCTACACCGAGGGCCCAGTCTTCGAGCAACCCTGGCAAATCAGATGTGACGGAGCATGGGGTCACTTAGGGGCTGGGACTTCGGCAATCCTCACCTCCCCTTCGGGCATCAAATTCAGATATGCAGTCAGACTTGAATTCAGCAAAGAAACTGACAAGTGCACAAACAACATCGCAGAATACGAAGCAGTATGGCTAGCACTGAGAAAGCTAAGAGCTTTGGGTGTCCTCACTTCGTCATCCACACCGACTCCAAAGTCATCCAGAACCACATTGACAAAACCTTCACGGCCCGAGACCCAGAGCTGATCAAGTACCTGGACTTAATCCGAAGCACGAGAACTTCAGAGGATACTCTTGCGTCCATCTTGAACGAAGCGATAATCATGAAGCAGATGCGTTAGCAAGAGCACTTCGAGAAAAGAACCCCTTCCGCCAGACGTTTTCTTCGAGACATTAACGTCACCGTCTATAAAAACGCATGAGAAGGAATCAAGCTCGTAAACATCATACAAAGTGAAGACTGGAGATCACCTATAATGGCTTACCTTCGGGATTACTACGAACCCCTTGATGAAACCGAAGAAAAAGAGAAATGAAAGCAAGAGCAAGAAACTATGTTATACTCAATGATCAGCTATACAGATCCAGCATCAGCAAACCCCTGCTAAAGTGCATCAGCCGCGAAGAAGGGATTCAAGTGCTCCGCGATATTCATGAAGGAATCTGCGGAGCCCACGCCGGAATAAAATCAATCTGCGCGCCAAAGCCCTTCGCCAGGATTCTTTTGGCCCACTGCCTTCACAGATGCCCAACCTAGTCAGAAAATGCGAAGCCTGTCAAAAGTTCGCAAACAAACTCTCCGGCATTTCCCAGCCAACACAAGTAATCCAACCATCATGGCCCCTCCAGAGATGGGGTATCGACATCGTCGGGCCGTACCCGCAGCAAGGGAACTACACCTTCGCGTAGTCGCTCTGGAATATTTCACAAAATGGATCGAAGCAAAACCAATCGTCAACATCACAG
>RWGY01000778.1:0-74260 GCA_007726485.1 Eragrostis curvula
ATGACATTGTCTGCCTCATAGGCAATATCTGTCAACCTCTTGAGTGGCATGATGGTGGCTTCAGAATGAGCAATAACAATTGTCCAATCCGGACGATTGAGCTCATCCGTGATACATCGAAGGTTCTCATTCATCCTATTGATCTCATCTCTTACTCCCAGCACCCTTGTAATCTCATTATTGGCGAAAGCCCCAAATGACGTGATAACTTCTCTAATGAGACCCCCAATAATGACTGTCTCCATGGTACAGATATGGCTAAGTAATTTTCGTCCACCGTGTCCTGCAAAGAATGTAAGTTAAAGGCCGTGATGTTTCACATAATAGTGTTTGCGTTCTAAATTTGATATTCTTTATGTCAAAATGGCAAAGCCGACTCAGAAACCTGAAAGAGTGCTCATTGCAGGCTTGCCAATTAGATTCTTGTTTATGGAAAGAATTGCATGGCCTTAAGTTATCAAGAGAGCAGTGAGAGTGTTGACAATCATTTGTACAATTTTGGAACTTGTCACTTCATCTATTTTATTTTGGTTCTACTAGGTTTCCATATGATTCTTCTCTGTACAGTGTACAAACATATAATTGAGAGGGCAAGATGCATTTCTGTGCAGAATGACTTCCCTTGCAGACAATTGCGTTCATTTCAAGGTTGACATAATTCTGACTCGCTAAAATATACTTGGTGGTGTTAGAGTTTGGAAAAAATAAAGTTGAGGCTTTTGAAACATGGAGGTTTTGGTTGATCTCAAAAACTAGGAAACAAAAAAAAAATGCAAAATTTAAATGAAGAAACATATCACCCAGTTCATATTCCGGACCCTAGTTGCAAATCTACAGACATCGAGATCAAGCAATGCAAAGAGCTGTGTATGTATATGGTGGGGTTGAGTTTGCTGTCAACGTACGTACCTCTGGAGTTTAGAGACGCTGCGAGAAGCACCTTTTGCAATTCGCCGAGCAGTGTGCTCCGGCTCCGAACTGTTCGTGTGCTCACTGCTTCAGTGCTTCGGCTGTCTGTCTTGAACTGAACGCATGGTGCCGGGCTTGATGCTTCGGTTCTCAAGCATTCAAGTCTACTCCTTTGCCGGTCAACGGATCGTTCAGATCTATCCTTAGTTGTCACATGGACTTTAATCTGAATAGTAGTACTATGACGGAAAGATTCCGATCTGCAATAATATGCCAGTCCAGTTGGACGTGATCCGCATTTCAGAAAAAAGAAATCAGTGAGATGGGATCAAGGAATCTCTCTCATTTCAACGTTGTGAGCAGATCATTACTCAAATGCATGCGGATTTCGATAATTCAACCCACAGGTGCTGCTGCGGATAATTAAAGGGTATTATACTAATTCCTCGCAAAAAAGAAATAGTACAGAAAAATACAGGTGGACTCATTCTAAACTATAGCTCACTCAATGGAGGAACTGCTGCCTATGATGCCGCATTTCAGCCACGTATTAACAACACGATACACTTAAATATGTAATTCTGGAGCACGTATGAACGAAATGATATATATTGCTCGTTAGAATCCATAGTTTTGCGATTCAAGTTACTGTATATGTAACTTTACAAGGATACATTAACCATTAAATTTTGTATAATACAACTCTTTACATATGTAGGTTTTATGAAATTTACACTCATATAATAAAAATACACAGCGCAGTTTGACGTTGATCCATTCATGTGGGCCTGATCTCTACCTTGTAGCAGACTATTTTTTCGACGGGAACTTGTAGTAGACTATTTTGCCTCGATCCATTTTTTAATCAGGAAAGTGACGAGGATGCATAAAATGGAAGCTCTTCAAAGATGCACATGCTATGAGCACATGCACTCTCTGACTCCTAACCGCTACCCTATGTAACAAACACACAATATGAGCGCATGCATTAGTCATACACATGAATGCACATGAGCTAGCAAACAACTGCAAAGTTGTACTACATACACCGCGCAACACACTTGCATACAGACTAAGCTTAGCTGACTAAGTCAAGGCTAATTTCCCGTTATATACGTCACGTGGAGTTACAAACAACCCTTACAACTAGAAGAATTGTACTAACCACTTGTGTGGTTCTCAGTAGCCGAATCAGCCTATTCGGTTGTTTGAGTCGCAAACAGCAAAATTAAAATTTCACTACAACATTAACGCACTACAGCGGCGGACAGAAAAAACAAGTAGCGGCGGTTTTCAAAAAGAGCCGCCGCTGTAGTGCCACGCGCGGACGCACCGTAACAAAAACCGCTGCTAGAAAGCTTTTTTAGCGGCGGTCTTTAACAGATTCCGTCGCTACAAATGCAGCTGCTTGTAGCGGCGGTTGTTCTCAGCCACCGCCTCTACAAAACGCTTTCTAGCGGCGTATTTCTCCGTATCCGCCGGTACTATTGGTTTTGTAGCGGCGGTCCTTTCTCCGACCGCCGCTGGAAAGTAGCCGTTGACGAGAAACAGCGCCGCCTTCGTCGCGGCGTCTCACGCGCGGAACAGTCACGTTCGTCGTTTCTCTCACGCGCGGAAGAGCGCGCCGCGGCCGTCGCTTCTTTCACGAGCGCACATTCGTTTCTTTCACGAGCGCGCAGGAGGGAAGATTCGAGAGCGCGCCGCCCGCTATAAACACGGCGCCGCGCGCATCCCCTGCCAATCGACTCCACCACCGCGCACGCTCAGCTCGTCGCCCGACGCCCTCCACCCCCGCGCACGCTCAGCTCGCCGCGCGAGCTCTATTTGCTCGTCGCTCGCCCCGCCACTGCCACCACCGCCCGCACCATGGACGGCTCGAGCTCCCGGCGCGGACAGTGTTGTGTCCCCCTTCGCGCCGCTGGCGGGAGCCGCGCTCCGGCGGAGCGGTGCCCGCCGTCCACTATTCCGGGCAACCCACCCCGCTCGCGTGAAGAAGGCCGCGCGCGTCAAGAAGAAGGCTTCGACGAGGGGCTGCGCATCCGTATCCGAAGATGTCCCTCCGGCAAGATCTTCTATCTTTGCCCCATTTGCCCCGGAATGCTGACCGAGTCGATGGGTCAGATGATGTTCCTTGTGCTGGAGATGCGCAACTTGGAGGATGTGCACGAGGTGGGGAGGAACCGCCACCACCTCCTCGCTCGCAGCCATGGTTGGGAGTAGGTGCGTGAAGCGTCTCCGCTTTTCGCAGGATCGAGTCGGTATAGCGCTGATGAACAGACGCAACAGTACAGCATATAAAAAGCATAATTTAAGTCTTTAAGTGGTTACATTAATCCAATTAAAACACAGAGTCGCACAACGGAAATAAACGATACAAGTCTGGAAATAAAGTACAAGCGCACGCGCTCACGATACACAAGAACCCGCATCCAAAGCCATGAAGATGCGGACTCGAGAGGAGATCACTCCTCAGTCTCCCAGTGGGCTGTCCAACCATAGGGAAGCTGGCCATCCCACTGTCCACCTCCACCCGTAGAGTCGGGAATAAAGGTGCTACCTGCAATAAAATATAAAGAGCCAAACCCTGATCAACTAATACTCAGCAAGTCTTACCCGTCAATGTGGCTATCTACAGCCGACTCCTAATTATGCAAAGGCTACAATGGGGTGGCTGACGCAATTGCATAAAAGCGCACTAATTACTTGGTCCTTACTTTCAAGTTTTAATTCCAATTAAGTACTTAACCAAGAAAGCAGTGTTCATAGATCTAGAACAGGTATAGTAACAATACATCAACGATGACAGTATATATAGCAATGTAAATAACAGTAATGTAAATAGACTAGCATCATCATCTCATCAATCATGTCACACTACGAGGTGACTCAGTGAGCAAGGTTGCTCTTGACCGAGAGCGGCGGCATCGATGTACATCCTGCAGGAGAAAAACCTGACCACACGACATATGCGGCAAAGGCCACATATGGCAACCGTTTGCAAGGGTCCCCCTGAAGCTAGGCCGGATCCAACCCCTCCCGAGAAAGGTACCTCCCGCCACGGTCCCCGTCCCAGACGTACGCCCCGTTCGGGAGGCATCCCTTCTCTCCCAAAATACCATGATAGAAAGGGCAGGCTTCCACCGCACACCAGGGCAACTCGAGCTACTAAGTTTACTAGGCCCATAAAAACACTAGCATGTGATCAATAAGTTCGAACTTGCTCAACAGGGCCAACAACGGACGGTCCTTAACCGACACAGACGGGGCTACACCACCGTGAAGGCCCAGCCTTCTCCAACCATCCTATACAAGCAATTCCCCGTCCGGTCTCAACAAATCCTAAATCCAGCTAGTACAATCCAGGGTCCCTATCATGCGAGTGGGACCTACCACTCGACTTCTACCGTCCGCTAGCCACTAAGCCTAGCAAGTTCTAACGTAACCTAGACCACATCTACAAAAATAGGACACAAGGTAGGATATGGAAGGGTAGTCCTAATGCAGTCCTAAGTTTTCACATCAACTCCTAATAAACCTAATGCACAATCAATTACTAGCCCCAACCAAGTGCGAAAATAAAATCCTAAATAGGGAGGCATGCACCGGGGCTTGTCTGGCTCAGGAGCGTAGCTAAAAGGGTCAGCGGGGTCAGTGTCCTGCTGCGGCTGCTCCTCCTGCACCTCCTGGGTCTGCTCCTCCGGCAGCTGGAAGTCGAGCGGCTCCGGAGTCGTCTCTGTCACTACACGTTATGACAAGGAACAATGCAGAGTTAGATGCAGAATATGATGCAAAAATGATTTAATTACTTGATAGGACAGTCATTTACACTGTAAGTGCAAATGATTAATTTTGTTAATTAATTTCGTCTGGAGTATTTCCTTCATCAACTTTTAATTAAATTCACCATTAATCAACTTGGGCAAGTTAAATGAATAATGTGATTTCGAAAATTAATTTGTGTCTAGTGGCATTTTTTTAGTGAAGAGTACCACTGGAAGTAATTTACTGTGAAGTGTGATGATTTATTGCAATATGGATTATTTATAATAATTTATGCAATGCAAACACGATTTAAATCATAAGAAAACAAATTAGACATCATATGACAGTGGAAAAATGCTCTGTAGGTGTGTTATCAGATGCTTAACAAGCATGCAAGAGTTCAAGATTTATGGAGCAACAGATAATTTATAAGGAATTAATCAATATCTGGACAGATGTATTTTTCAGAAAATACACAGTCCGCAAAAGGGTGGTTTGGTATTTTTTCTGGACAGAGAATGTTACAAGGAGTCCATAAAAATTAAATTCACATTTTTCTGAGTTGTATTCATTTTGCTATCGAATTTACAAGTTCCTGCGATTTAAAGAAAATTCCTGGAATTAGAAAAATCGTAGACCAGTCAGATCTAAACCACAGGGAGGACCACACAGGCCTTGCCACACCGGATCCTGGTGTGGCCAGCACCAGGTCGGGCTGGTGGCCGGCCATGGCGGACGGAGGTCGCCGGAGCGACGACGACTCGCCGGAATACGGTCGAACGACCACGAAAAATTCCAAAAAAAAATACGAGCATGAAGCAAAGCTCAAGCCGCATCCATTGGTGGGGGTTGGACTCGACGGAAACAGCCGAAGGATGGCCGGCGACGATCATGGCGGGCTGTCAAGGTTCAGCAAGGTCTCCTATGCCGCATGACGCATGAAAAATCTAGTAAAAATACTCGGGAGCTTCACCTTGGCGGGTAGAAGAGCGGCGAAGACACGGTTGACGACGAAGAGGCTCGGAGGTTGAAGTTCGCCGTGGAGGTGGTCGCGTTCTTCAAACAGACGATGGGGAAAGTTGAATGCCGCCGCATTGAGCTGAGGAAACCAGGTAAGGAAGGGTGAGGGAGATTTTCGAGCTCCTGCTGCAGCTCAGAGCGGAAGTAATCGAAGAGGGACTCACCGTGAAGGGAGAAATCGACGGTGCCGCGGGATGGGCTCGAGTGGCCGGAGTTGGGGAAGAGGCCCTCGATTCGCGTCTCACGGTGGAGGAGAGGGGTCCGGGGCCATGGTGGAAGGGAGAGGACGTCGGTGTGGGGCTTCACGCGCAGCAACTCGGCCGGGGCTCGCTCGACGGCGGCGGGCGAGCTCGGGCTCGACGCGGCAATGGCGAGAGAGCGGCGGCGGCGCGAGAGGAAAAGGGGCGCAGCTAGGGTTTGTTCCGACCAGAGTACTCCTTTATACGGCGGTGGCGTCTACGAACGAGTGGAGGAGGAGGCGCGGCGTGTCTCCGGTGGTCGTCGGCGACGTGGCTGCCGAGCTCTGACAGCAGGCCGGCGACCTTTTCTTTTTCAGTGAATTAAATCCAGCGCAATTTGATGAATTATTCGATGCACTTCCCGAGCTCCAAAAATCACCAAACTTTCTGGGATGAAAGATCACAGGTCCAGCTACAACTTTGCTTTTGGGTCGATGCAGGTTTGAGTTCCAGATTTTGAATTAAAAATTGAGGAACAGCAAGATTTGCAGGGCTTTCTCTGAATTTTTAGAGGTACTTCCAGACTTCGAAAAATTCTGGACAATTGTCCAAAATTCTCTTTTCTGATGTGCTTGCTCAGGAATTTTTGGTTGGGTCATATTGCTATTGGAAAATTTGAGTTCACAAGCATTGGTTTGACATTTGTTTGAACTTTTGATTTTTCATTCAGATTTGGTTTGATCTCAATTTGGTTCAGTTTTTGTGTGCGTTTTCTGCAGAATTCGGCTGCCGTGACACGGGGTGTCACAGTGCGCTTGCGACGACCGCGCACAAAATGAAGGAAGAAGCCGCCGACGACCGCGCGCCATTTTGGGAGAGAAAGCTACCGCGCGCGCTGACCACTACTACTTGTTTGTGTTTGTGAGAGTTGTTGAGTTTGTCTTTGTGCATTTCTAATTTGCATTGCTTGTTCTAGCTAGTTAGCTAGATTGGTTAGTTGTCTTTGATAATTAGTTAGTTAGCTAGATTGGTTAGTTGTCTTTGATAATTAGTTAGTTTGGTTGCATGATGTATTCGTTTGTTAGTGTATTGAGGAAGTTGGTTTCTTCCTAGTATTTGTAAAAAATGAAGAAATTTGTCCAAAATATTGATGCAATTTGTCAAAATAATGATGCAATTTGTCTAAAAAATGATGCAATTTGTCTACAAAATTCAGTTGTCGAGATAAAAAACAAATGATGCAATTTGTAGCTGCGGCTCATATTACAAACCGCCGCTACAAATACGTTTCGAGCGGCGCTTATGCGTTACAAACCGTCGCTATAAATGCATTAGTAGCGGCGGCTTTCCTTACGAACCGCCGCTAAAAAGGTCGGGGGTATAAAAACACCATCGGTTCCATCTCTGTTTCACTCTAAAACTGGCGGCCCGAATTTTTCGAATATTTAGCAAAAACGAGGGGGGAGGTTTTCAATTCATTTCTTTTGGATGAGATTGTAGATCAAGGTAAAACCAAGTGGATCCATATTTTTATGTCGCATTCCGTGGTAAAATCGAGCTCAATTTTGAATTTCAATGTTTGGCGGATTTCATCAAATTCGGCCAAAATTCTAACGATTTGTGGTGTTAGTGTGGCTTCGGATTGTACTTTTGGACAACCTTGAACATGTGCTTGCATTACTTTCAATGTTTAGTGGCTTCTTAAACATTTTGTGACTTGAACACTTGGATCTAGCAATAGAGACTTTGCATGCTTTATATTTTCTTATGTGTCATTTGAATTTGGTTATGAGATGCTAATTTGATATATGTTATTTATTCTTACTTTTGAACGCAATATTGAAGGTGTAAGATGGAAAGGTCTTGGATGTACAACGTGCCAAGACCGGGAGGACTGTTTCTCCTTCATCTCTCGACGTTCATTGACGCTGCTAAAGAACATGCTAAGCGCGAAGGCACGGTTGATATATATTGTCCTTGCATTGACTGCAAGAATCAGATACTTTGGACGGATATGTCTATGATTAGTTCCCACGTGATTAAGAGAGGGTTCATGCCGGGGTACACGACATGGAAGAAACATGGTGAAATGGATGAGGCGTCACATGGGGATTACGTTGAAGTGGACGAGTCGATTGAGGTGGATCAGTCACCGTGCGGAGGAGTTGAGGTAGGAGCGGAAGATGATGCTCATGACAGCGGTAACGATTTTGATGTTGAAGAAATGTTGCGTCATCTCGAACCGCAAGTGTTAATGGCTGGGACAGCAAAAGGACTTGATAACTTTGAGACACTAGAGAAGGCGTCGAAGGACCTTCTTTACGAGGAATCAAAGGGATGTGATAAGCAGTATACCGTGTTGCGTGATGTCCTTGAGCTCATGAAACTAAAGGCAAAGCACGAATGGTCCGATGGTAGTTTCACAGAGATATTGCAAGTGTTTGGAGATATGTTGCCGAAGCCTAACTCTCTACCAAGCACGACATACTATGCAAAGAAGCTGATATCCCCGCTATCGTTGGGTGCGCAAAAAATTCACGCTTGTCCGAATCATTGCATTTTGTATCGTAAAGAGTACGAAAATGTTGTGCGATGTCTAGCGTGCAATCGCAGCCGTTACAAGAGGCATGTCGACTACGATGCTGACAACGACGAGACTGCAATTGGTAGGAAGAAAAATGCAAAGAACAAGCAAGGACAGAAGAGGAAGAAGAGTACTACCATCGATGCTGACGATGACAGGAAGATTCCCGCTCTTGTTATGTTGTACCTACCTGTGGTCGATCGTCTGAGGCGTCTGTTTGCAAACCCCAGAGATGCTAAATTGATGACATGGCACACGCGTAAGGGGGATGATAAGATTCGTCATCCTGCTGATGGAAGTCAATGGAAAAACTTCAACAATGTGCATAAAAAGTTCGCCGATGAAGCAAGGAATATAAGGTTCGCATTGAGTACAGACGGAATGAATCCGTTTGGCCAAATGATGAACCCCCACAGTACTTGGCTAGTGCTTATGTCAATCTACAACATCCCTCCCTGGTTGTGCCATAAACGCAAGTACATATTGTTGACATGTCTTATATCTGGGCCTGAGCAACCAGGTATTGATATAGATGTGTTTTTGGAACCCTTGATGGAAGACATGCAGAAATTGTGGTTAGAGGGGGTACGTATGTGGGACGAGTATAACCGAGAATACTTCACCCTGAAAGCCATCATTTTTGTGACAATAAATGATTGTCCAGCACTCAGAACGCTATCAGGACAGGTCAAAGGCAAGGCGGCTTGTGTAGTATGCGTTGACGATACATCCCACGTGTATCTAAAATGTTCAAAGAAGCTAGTGTACATGCGACATCGACGATTCTTACCAAGAAACCACCCGTATCGCCGGATGGCTCGACAATTTGATGGTAATGTAGAGAATGATAGACCACCCCGACGTTGCACCGGTAGGATTGTGTTTGACATGGTCAAAAACATCAAGGTTGTTTATGGGAAGCGCCACAAAGGGGCCAACAAGTCTGCAGCTGAAAAGAATCTTCCATTTAAGAAGAAATCGATATTCTATAGGTTCCTCGATTACTGGGAAACGTTGGAAGTGCCTCATGCCATTGATTTGATGCACGTTGGGAAGGGTGTATTTGATAGCACTAGTGGACTATTGACGGACACATCCGGGAAGACAAAGGACGGGCTAAGAGCACGTAGAGATCTTGTCGAGTTGGGAATAAGGCCAGAGCTACACCCTCAAGAAAGGGCAAATGGCAAGTTCTACCTCCCCCCGGCAAGCTACACCCTGACGAAGGAGGAGAAAAAAGCGTTCTGCAAGTGCTTACGCGAGATTAAAGTCCCGACCGGTTACTCGCGCAATGTCAAGAATCTTGTTAACATGCAAGAGTTGAAGATAAGTGGATACAACACTCATGATTGTCATACAATGCTTTCGGTGTACCTCACTATCGCGATCCGAGCAATCAAACCAGAGTACGTAAAGTTGGCAATCACGCGCCTGTGCTACTTCTTCAATGCAATCAGCAAAAAGGTGATAAGTTTTGACGAGTTGGAAGACCTACGGACCCACATAAAGGAAACAATGTGCATGCTTGAGATGTGCTTCCCTCCATCCTTCTTTGATACGATGGAACACTTCATGATTCATATACCTGACCAGGTATTTGCACTTGGGCCTGTGTACCTGCATCACATGTTTCCTTTCGAGCGGTTCATGTATGTAATGAAGCGATATGTACGGACCCGTTCCCACCCTGAGGGATCGATGATTGAGGGATACACGACAGAGGAGATCATTGAGTGTCTCTTGGATTACATTAAAGACGAAAGGTCGATTGGACTTCCAGTTCATCGTCATGAGGGCAAGCTAGCCGGGAAAGGAATCGCTGGCAGGAAAGTATTCCTAGCTCGTGATTACACAGAGGTGGAAAAAGCACATTATAGCATCTTGCAACAACTTGACATCGTGGGGCCGTACTTTGAGAAACACCTGCAGGAGCTTCGCAACAACAATAAGGAATGCCCAGATGATTGGATAATAAATGAACATAAGCGTTCCTTCACCACGTGGTTGAGCAATTTGGACCTACCAAGTGGTGACACAGTTGATGAGAAAATGTTGAGAAGGTTGGCTTGTCGCCCCTCAATGTCTGTGGTGACCTTTCAAGCATATGACATCAATGGGTTCACCTTTCACACGAAACAAAAGGATAAAAGGAGCAAGTGTCAAAACTTTGGGGTTCGAACAGAATCCTATGACGCAGATGGAACGTTGACTTCATACTATGGGTACATTGAGGAAATATGGGAACTAGACTATGGAGAAAATTTACAGCTCCCAATATTTCGGTGCAAATGGGTCAAGCCAGATGGTGTGCAAACAGACGAATATGGGTTACAAATCTTGGATCTCGACAATGTAGGTTACAAAGATGACCCTTGGATGCTTGCCCGGTCCGTGGAACAAGTGTGGTATTCACCTGACCCCGGTAATCCAAATAAGTGCATCATTGTTCCTGGGAAACAAAGAATCATGGGTGTAGACAATGTGAAAGATGGAGATGACTACAATCAGTATGATGAGGTGCCATTTTTCCTGGATCCAAATAATTTCAAACTGTTAGAAGACTCACGTATCCAACAAACAAGCCTTACATGCGCAGTGATTGCGACGGAAAAGTAGTGAAGGGATGAATGAAAAACATAATATGTAACATTTTCCTATGATGGCCTGGTTCATATAATATTATATGTACTTTATTTCCTACAATTGCATTAATAATACATTTTCGTATGATGTTCTGTTTTTACATGACCGAATGTGCCCCCTCTCGCTGGCCATTCTCCGACCAATCACCGGTGGATTTGTCAGCGATTGCGTCGGCGACGAGAAGGGGAAAGAGAGAGAAAGCAAAAGCTAGAGAGAGAGAGAGGACGGGATGAAATGAGGAACTGGAAGTCTGGAAACGCTCCCCGCCTCTTGGTCGCCTCACTGACCGGTAGACCCCACAGGACTGAAAAGCCGCTTCGGGCAGGTCTGTGACGCAGCGTCGGATCCAAATTGTGCGGCACGGAAGATAGAGTTTACCTTGTTTGGGCTATTTGTAACGGCGGTTTTATGGATGACGTCATAATCCGCCGCTTTAATTTCCTATTTTCAGCGGCGCTTTAATTTTCTATTTTCAGCGGCGGTTTTTTGGATGACGTCATCTTTATCCGCCGCTTACAATCCTTCTATAAAACTGTCCACACACTGCCTTAA
Organism: Eragrostis curvula; assembly: GCA_007726485.1. Lineage (NCBI taxonomy): Eukaryota > Viridiplantae > Streptophyta > Magnoliopsida > Poales > Poaceae > Eragrostis > Eragrostis curvula. The sequence continues at coordinate 11,650 of RWGY01000778.1, forward strand.
ACCCTAAATCCCCGGCGCTTCTTCCACCACGCCGTCAGGCTGCCGGATTTTCCCAACGCGCCGCCGCCGCCGCCTCATCGCGGCTCCCTCCCCTACGAGCTGGAGCCCGAAGATCCGCCGCGTGGAGAGCCACTTGCTGTGGCCGCCCCATCCCTGACCACCTCGACGCCCCCTCGCCGCCTCGTCGTCGCGCCCCCCTCCCCGACGAGGTCGCCGCCGCAACCTCGGGCACCTCCAAGATCCCCGGCGTCGAGGGCCTCTCGTCGACGACCTCGGGCCCCTCCCCGACGACCTCAGGCCCCTCCTCCTCGCGCCCCCCACGCCGACGACCTCAAGCCCCCTCGCCGACGACCTCGGGCCCCTCCTCCTCGCGGCCCCCACGCCGATGACCTCGAGCCCCCTCGCCGACGACCTCGGGCCCCTCCTCCTCGCGGCCCCCACGCCGAGGACCTCGAGCGCCCTCGCCGACGACCTCGGGTCCGCTCCTCCTCGCTGACCCCCAGGTGCACCCCTCCTCCTCGTCTGCAGTGATAATTAACAAGAAGAAAAATACTCCAGTTTAGTAATGGATTCACAATGCTATTGATCTTTGGTATGACTCGCCTATGAAGTGCAAGAGAAAATTGTCAGAGAGAAATGTCAGAAAACTATGACCATTCTTTGTCACAAATTTATCGGCTATAAATTCGAGAGCAAACCTGAATCGCATGGAATGAAATTCACAAAGTTGTTTTCGAAAATCATACTGTAGATGAATAGAAGTTTGTTTACCGTAGCAATGTACTATAAGCTAGATATACAGTCATACCGTAAGAACAAAATAAAAAATGCGATAAGGCAATAGCTCACTGCTTGGCTGTGTGTGTGCGATAAGGCAATAGCTAAAAGTGCCTTTGCAAATTGCAAGCGTCAGTTGAGTATGTAATCATATTATTTAGTTACCATTATGTTGTTTAAGGACCCTGTGTTAGTTAGCAATGCTCATATTATTTAGTTAGCACTAGTTGAACACCAATCGCTGTGAGCCTGGCTGGTCGCGTCCGCTTGGCTGTGTCTGTGCTACTGCTGCTTGCCTTCGTGTTTTTTTTTTTTTTTTGCTCGATGCCACCAACGTATAGCATACCCTGTTTCTGAATCATGCTAGTTCAGTTTAGGGAAGGAGAAGATGGAAAGCATATTACTGTCTCAGCTGAAAGGAAAAAATGTTTTGCTCACTGCTAGCTGAAAGTGCAATTTCTGAATTTAAAAGTAAAGCAACTCAGTTTCACCATACGTCCATGGTAAATCTGAACTGAAAGTGCATTGATATAGCTCACTGCTTGATGCCTAGCTGCTTGTTATTGCTCACTGGAAATGCCAAAAATTAAGATATGCTGCTTGCTAGCCATGTTCAGACTGCTGCATGTCTGCTTGTTAATTATCACTGCAGTTGTGCTTGCCATTTTCATGGATGTGAACATAAATTCGTGCTACACAATGTGATTTTTTAAATGGTGCTGATTTATTTTCAAAAAAATGTAATTTCGAAAAATATTTATATTGTTTTAAATTAGTGTGCAAGATAGCAAAATAGGAATCAATCCCCAATTTGAATTAGTGTGCAAGATAGGAAAATAGGAATCAATCCTCTCCCCAGTCCTCTGTTCCAAGCACACAGAAAGCAAAATCTGTAGCACAACATCCCTCTCCGATCCATAGTTGCTGATAGGTTTAAATTTAAAATTTTAGTCTTCTAACTCCTACGAATGGAGAACAAGACTGCTTCGGAAGGTGTGGGCGTGCCGCAAGAGTCTGGAACTAAGATGATCGAGTACACTGAAGACAACGTGGATGGCGATGAACATGAGCACTCCGGTGCCGAGGATGGAGGCAGTGATCATAGCGGTCCCTGGGAGGAACCTAAGGATCCTTTTCCTCGGGAACACCGACCAAAACCCACACAAGACGACATGGACAAAGATTTTGATCCTGGGGAGGAGGTATCCGGTCATTGCTTCCTTCATGTTGTCAAATCGCTATCATTTATTTTCTCAATTTCCTTTCATGACCATCAATTGATCTAAATCTATTTTCCAATGTAGATGCAACCTCGACGAAGCGCCCGCCGAAAACTCTCGAAAGAGATCGCGCTCCATCCTGCCGTTGAGGACGACACGGAAGAAGTGGCCGTCCAACCGAGCCCAATGAAGCGGAAGCGCGGTCAACGCTCGGCAAACAAGGTAGAGGGCACGTATGATGTGCTAGAGATAAATCCCGTTGATGGGAAACCATCAAAACCAGAGGGTATATGCGCAAAGTGGCTCAACTGCTGCGGCGTTGTGTGCAGGGATCTGTGTAGAATCACCTGGGAAGATTGGCGCTTAGCGCCGAAGGACCGCAAAGAGGAAATGTGGAAAGCTGTGAAGAAGAAAATCCGCTTCCCTGCTAAATATGAGAAAAAAGGCAGATGGGCTACAATGAAAGAGCTCAACAAGATCTTTCGCGATTACAAGGCGAAGCTCAACTGCAATTATGTGAAGAAGGGCCTCACCCCACCTGAGTCGGTCATGGGAAAAATCCAAAAAGACGATTGGCTTGAATTTGTTCAGCAGAAGACTGGCGCAGAGGCTATGGAGTTGAGTAGGAAGATGCAAGAGGTGAACAAGATGAACCAGTACCCAGTCCACCTAGAACCGGGCGGTTACCAAGCGAAGATACCTTTATGGAGGGAGATCGAAAATAAGCTCCAAGAACAAGGGATACCAAGCCCATTCCTAGAGGGTCATCCAAGAACTAAGATGATGGCCAGCTCATTTTCAAGGACCCTGCTGTCAGTGAAGTCATGCAGAAGATAACGGGTCCAATCCAGAAGGAAAAAGAGTTAGGTCCATTTAAGCCAACGTATCATAGGGACACGCTCACCAAGGCTCTAGGAAAGAACGAGCACGGAGGGCGCATCCGAGGTCTTACATCATCGGGCACATGGAAAGATGGTTTCCCGGAAGCTTCGGATGCCTCCACTGGCGGCAGCTTGTACAAGAAGAAGCACTTCTACATGCAGGACATTGCGGAGACAGCTACTAATGAATTTGCTTCAAAATTTAATGACTTCCAGAAGCAGAATCCCAATTTAGCTGCTCCACCTGCTCACCTTCAACCGGTGGCAGTAAATCTCGAGAAATATATGGCTCTGAGGGAATCAATGAATAAGCCAGCGTCACAAGTTCAGGTGACACAAGATCAAGGGAACACAGCAGAAAAGATCACTGAGAGCACTCCATGTGAACTGTACATCCCATATGGGCACAAGGGAAAGAAATTGCTAGTCGCCAGAGGCATGGCACTTCCGGGTGAAACGGTACACCATCGACATATTCCTCATGGCTACGTCAGGGTAAGTGTGTCTGATATAGTGCCTGGACATGAGGACTACGATATCGAAGTCCCATTTGTTGAGGAGGGGATAGAAACTCTCCAGGACGCTCTCAACACTTTCATCATGTGGAATCAACAATATGTTGTGTGCGGCAGCTCCACACCACGGCCGTCTCCGAAGTCCTATCATGATTCACACCATGCTAGCCAAAATGGTGCGCCCGACGACAAGGATGGCGGGCAACCATCTCCTAATTCAGGGTCAGGTTCCGGAATCAAAACAACTGGTGAAGCTAAGGGTCAAGATGATGGCTGGAGCCCTCGCGTGGAGGGGCCTAGGGTGCCTAGTCCTAAGGACGATGACAAAAGGGGCGAGGTTGAAAGTCCTAAGCCACCCTATACTAATGAACCTGAGGAAAGGACCGAGGTTGTAGGTGCTAAGGTGCCCAGTACCGCGGAAACTGACAAAGGGGCCGACATTGCCGCGGAAACTGACAAAGGGGCCGACATTGCCGTGGAAGGTGACAAAGGGGCCGACATTGAAAGTGCAAATGTTATGAATGACAATGAACTGGATTCGCGTGAGGCACATTCGAAAGCATACAAGCCTCCAATTCCAAAGACAATTACTCCATACGACAAGAAAGAGAAGCATGATAATGTGGAGATGTTCCTTGACTCAATGAGGAGGAACTGGAAAGGGCCTTCCACGCAACAAATTGCTGATGTGAACAATGTTGAGTGTCGCCAGCCAGTCTCGTACGAGGACTTGCACGACGACGACTATCCGACATTCGAACTGGGAAAGCCTCTTTTACCAAGCAAGCGCTTCAACAACGAACTGTCGTGGGAGATGCACAAGATGCATGACTGGTACATGGAGGCAAGCAAACAAGGAGTGTCCTACATCAGTTGTCGTGTTCCCCGGGAGGCTTTCAACTCTGACCCATTTTCATTTGCCTTATTCTTCTCCGATTTGCACGATTTGTACCGGCTTAACAAGCTCGACATCAACTTCGTAACACTATGGTGCCTGTAAGTGTCTCTGTCCATTTCATAATTTCTTATTTCGTATTTCATGTCCTAGTAAATGATGACTACCGCTCTTTGTAGATTGAATATGACCGATCAAACCCGACAATGGTATCACACCAAGAAGAGGTGGAAGACCGGGTACCTAAACCCGATCCTAGTATCTCAAAGCGCCATCAACCCAGTGCTTGATGGAAAGATGCAGCACGCAAAGAAGACTCGAAAAGAGGTAGCGGATCTCAAGAAGAAGTTGATAGCTAAAAAGAGGAGTGAAGTCGCGACGTATATTTATGATTGTTTCATTAAGTGGCAAGACAAAGAAATCATTGTTTGCCCCTACAACTTGAAGTGAGCCCTTCTCTTCACTATTATTCTCTTATCTATTTTCGAAATTCATGAACTAGTAAATGAATGACTAACGTCCCAAATTATTTGTAGCCAACATTGGATATGTTTTCTGCTAATCCCGACAAATGGTTGGTGCCAAGTGTTGGATAGTGCATACACTGACCCAGATAGCTACAAGGATATTGTTAGCGTCTTTAACTGGTAATTAAGAAACTTCTTCATGAAAACATATTAGGCCGCACAAATTTTTGTAACACGACTTCTTTCGCATTTCAATAGCGCTTACGAGAACTATGTGAGCGATGGAGGTATAGGCAGCCCAAAACGGAAGAAAAAGATCTACTTTCGAAACAACTTCCCATGGGTAACACATCTACATTTTATAAAATGCATGTATCTCTTAGTATGATATATCGATCTAACATGTGTTTCGCTATTTACAGTGCTACAAACAACCTCCGGAAAGTGTCCATTGCGGATACTACACTTGCTGGTTTGCCAGAAGTTCGTCAAAATACTTGGATCGCGTTGTAGAACTTTCTCAGAGAGAAAAGGATGAGATCGTAAGCATTTCCTGCTGCTTATTTACTTGTACTTTTCATATTCATTTCATTTTCCTTTAATAAATCAGTACTCTTACACTAATTCTTTGGGATGCAGAGAAAGAAGAGGCAGCAAAATAAGGTTGTGCCATCCAAGCAAGGACCTGTTAGTCTGAGTGAAGGCCATCTATTAGTAGTCGTCGCTAACATGTGTCATTTCCTTCTAAGAGAGGTCATTTATCCTACAGGTAAGTACTTCAATGCTGCAGATGAACTAGCCATTAATCACCGGCAGCTTTGTCTTTGGTGCGGTTCAAGGCAACCATATGAGCCAGAAAAGGAAGAAAATAAGAACAATGTTGTACCTCTTGATGACTTAGATGAAGATTTCCCACCGATTGATGAATAGCTAGGCTAGTTCATTGGAAACTTTGGCAATGTAATGGTGTATATATGAAACCTTGATCATATGGATGTGGAACTTAATTATGATGATATTGTGGTTTGTTATCTAATCTGTGATGATATAGTGTTTTGTTACCTGATATGTGATGATATTATGTTATGTTATCTGATCTGTGATTGTGTATTTGTAATCTGCTATTTCTGGACATGTTATTCGAAATACATCTCATTAAATTTTTTTTTCTAAACCACAAATTAGCGGCGGACCGTAATACCATCCGCCGCTACTATAACACATCAGCCGCCGCCACATATTCTTTTGTAGCGGCGGTGTATATCGGCACCGCCGCTAGAAAAAGCTTAGTAGCGGCGGATGAGGTTGAAGACCGCCGCTGATAATTACATTTCTAGCGGCGGTTTTCGTTATAAGCTGCCTCTACTAAGTACGTTTGTAGCGGCTGTTTACATCAAACTCCGCCTCTACAAATTGTTTTGTAGCGGCGGCTTCAGCCGGCCGCCGCTAAAAAGTTGATTTGTAGCGGCACTTCCGTAGCGGCGGACCAGCTGAACCGTCGCTATAGTGGGTTGTGGTCCGCCGCTGTAGTGAGCTTGTGCTGTAGTGTTTTAAAGGTATCTTCCAAGGAAGGCACACTCTCCACCACTCTTCTCATATATGTGTGGTCTCTAACAAACTGTGGGTACAGTTGCACGAATCATGTGAAATCAGGGGTAAGAAGCGGATGCCTTCCCCGGTCGGTGCCTTTGGCTTTTGATTTCCCCTCAGCAAAGGTGCTTGCATTTATGGCTAACTATTTGTCTATAATGTAGTGTTTGACTGTTTGTAGTGACATCATGACCATTTCTAAGAATAGTGTGTGTCCGCGCGCATGCATAGGCAATACTGGTGAGTTTGCAGATGTGTAGTATGAATATACTATGCATGATATGAAAATAACAAATTGTGTTGCTTCATCGCAAAATAAAAATAAAAATAAAAGGTGTTGCTCACCTCACAGTTTTAATGTGTAAAATTATTCTATATGGCTATTAAGCCATGCCATATTAACCTGCTTGTAATGTTACGACTTGGGTGCCCTATAATTAGGTTCCCATATCGTTTTGACAACCGTGGCATAGGGAGGGCTAGGGCTAAGCCATGTACCAGAGCCCACTAGTCGGCTAGAGGAAGGCATCTTGACCCAACTGCTTTTCTTACAAGATTATTTTTAACTAGAAATATATACTTGGGATCCCCTCCTCCAAAAAAAAAATCAAAACTGCACTCTATAATGTGTGAATTATTAGATTAGTTGTTGAGCAACCATTAAAAAGTTTGAAATTTGACTTCGTTTGATTCCCAGCTTACAGTTTCGAAACGTTGCGAGTATAGTACATTTGAAAATGCCTTATGCAAATATTATTAGCAGGCTACAAGAGCATATTTGATGACATAGAATCGCCTAAGCATTTCACATGGGATTGGCACTGGGGTTAGAGTTGTAGGATGGTAAACACAACAATTACAGCATATTTGCAATTTATGTGACTTGCAGGGGGTCTATTACATCTTTTTCATTAATAATTAGGATCACGACGTGATTAGCGTGAGATGAATAGAAGTCAACTGTGCAGCCGTGGAGGCAATTGCTGTCCTGGATCGGATGACGATTAGCTAAAGCCTTGAAGGTAGAATCGTCGCAACACCAGGCCAGATCTAGCCAGCGTCGACATCTCATAGTTCTGATCAATTGATTTGACAAACAAGTGCAGAGCAAGACGATGGATGGGAGAGTTTTGCTGGAGGACAGCTCCGGCTTGCCGGTGTCCACTGTCACCAGCAAGCTGAAGGAGTTGGTGGACACCGCCAATGAGGCGGCCAAGCTGACTGGCGGCGCGGAGGCAGCCTTGCTGGTCAGCAGAGACGACGCGGAGGCCGCCGGCGCCACAAACGGCAATGTCGCGGGCATCAAGAACTGGCTGCACAGATTCCGGGGGGCCATGTACGAACTCGACGAGGCGGTCGACGGCCACAACAGTTGTGTGGTCAGGCAGAAACAGCAGCAGCAGCAGACAGGAGAGGGGACTAGCAGATCAGTAAGTGCATAATTTCTTATCATCATCGCAGTGTTTTTTTGTTCAGAGTCCTACATAAAGAATCTCTTTAATTCACACCTTAATTAATGTCAGCGGGCACCCCCTCTTAATCTGCCCATGTTTTATTGTTGATGTTTTGTTTTTTTTTATGGGAACCACAGTAGGCTAAAATCCAACCTGAACAATTTTATTGCTACCAAATGATTGCACAACATTCAAGATTTGAGTTTGAGAGTACAAAAGCTACTAATTTACATGGAACAATCTATCACCCAAAACTCGAAGCGTACAGTGTGATTTACATTCCTGCTCCTATGCGCCCAAAGCATTACATCTGCAGCAGCACGCCTAGCTATTTGCACCGAGGGTAGAGTTTCCTCTTGGAATACTTTGTTGCTGCTGTCACAATGTTGCTATTGTTGATATTGGTTTGCTCAAACGTATAAAAAAAGAACAGAGGGAGTAGTGATCAAGCACTTGTAACGTTCATTGAATCCAATTGAGCAATCTTGACACGGTAATACCGTAATATGGATATGACAGCATTTGCTTCACTGCTCTGCACCATAGCTAAACCGTGCAGTATACCTGATAAAATACTTACTTGCGTGTATTTTTAGAGGTGTTCCCCTATTTCAATGGACAGCAAATGTATGCTGTCAAATTTGCAGTAAATTTATCTTTCATTTGAAAATCTGTTCAAACAAATTCGACTATTTGTATGTGGCTTGGACGTGAATTCATTTTATTTCCAGTGTCATGATTACTAAATCAAAAATTTATCTCGGTGAAAACAGATTCGCCATTGGTTTAGGCCATCTTCCACTGCTGTCCACAAGACTGAATGCAAGAGATTGAAAAATACTGTTGAGAAGCTGAATAAGGAAATGGCTATAATTTTACAGCAGGGTCATCAGCTAAATATTCAAACAATACATTCAAGTAGACAGAGATGGAGCTCCGGATTTTCTGGAGAGGTACCATATCATGATATCGTTGGAGATGTGGAACATCAGAAACTGGAGCTGATTGGCATGCTGACTGACAAAAAAAGCACTGGTGCTCTTGAAAATGATCAAAGTACCAGCTATATTGTTGCAATAGTTGGTTGTGGTGGAACTGGCAAGACCACATTGGCACGGAAAGTATGTGATGATCACTGCACAAGGAATGCTTTCAGTACCATTCTTTGGGTACATGGCTCAAAAGATTTCACCGATAAGGCATTGTTGTCTGCAATTGCAAGTGCCGCTGGCATCAAGGATGGGGAAGCAGAGAGTAGGGACAAAATTGAGAAAAGATTGGCCTCAATGCTTGAAGGGAAGAGAGTGTTGCTGATTCTTGATGATGTATGGAGTCACCAAATTAATGAAAATTATCTAGAAACTTGCTTACCTGTACAGCATGGAAGCCGTATTCTGATGACCACTTTGGAGAGGAGTGTTGCAGCACTGGAATCTGTTCAGACATACATGGTAAAGGAATTTCCTCTCCCTGACTGTAGGTCTTTGCTTAGCAGAAGTAGTTGCCTAGACATCGAACAGTTGAAAACCGGCACCTTCAAGGACATTGGGGAAACACTTATTGAGAAGTGTAGCAAGATACAATTGGCTATCAAGGTAATAGGTGGTGTCCTACGAACAAAGGACTCAAGACGCGAGGAGTGGCATAACTTGAGTGAATGTGAAGGGTGGTCGCCTCCCAGTGACATCCCTGATGGCCTGAAGGAAATAGCAGGGCCTATCCGTGTAGCGTACAATGACTTACCATCTCATTTGAAGCAATGCCTCTTGTACTGCTTGCACTTCCCGGAAGGCGTAATGATTAGCAAGCTTACTGTCATGCGTCTGTGGATCTCGGAGGGTTTTATTGAGCAACAAGAGAATACCAATCCAGAAGATGCCGCAGAGAAGTATTACAAGGAGTTGCTTCTCAGAAACCTTCTGCAACCAGAGATTGGATCTGACATGGCGTGCAGACTGCATGATTGTGTCAGGTACGTTCTGCAACGCCTTACTAAAGACTTGTGGATTGGAAAATGCAAGTCAGTGAGTTCCAATAAGGAAATACTGCCATTCTTTAGGACTTGTATCTTGCATAAGAACCCATTGGGCAACCGTGTTCTTGGCCAGGTGCCTAAGATTGTCAAACATTTGAGAGTGTTAGACCTGACTGGTACCAGCATAAGGCATATTCCAGAGTCAATGGAACCTCTACTTCACCTTAGGTTCTTGAACCTTTCTCATACAGATATCACAGAGCTTCCGGAGTCTATTGAGAGCCTCAGAAATCTACAGTTCCTGGTTCTTCGATTCTGTTGTAGGCTTCATTCACTTCCACGTGGAATCAGTAAGCTGCAATACTTGCGGACCCTTGACATCGAGGGGACTGCACCACGTCTGGTCCTGCCAAGATTGGATCAACTGAAGCAGCTAACAATGCTGCATGGTTATATAGTGAACTCCGAGGAAGCGAGCGAGGAAGATAAAAGCGGGTGGCCTTTGGAAGATCTAAAATCTCTAAGCTCACTGACATCTTTGCAGATAGTGGAGATAGAAAGAATTCAGCAACGTGCGAGAGCTAAAAATGCAGAGTTGTCAATGAAGTCTCAACTCAAGCAGCTTGAGCTATGTTGCAGCACAAGGAAGGCCAATCTAGTAGAAGAGGAGGAAGATAGAAGGCTCAACGATATCCTCAGCGATCTTCAACCTCCAAAGTGCCTGGAGTATCTTAAAATAGTGGGTTACAACGGACAATCGTTTCCCTACTGGATCATGGATCTCCCAAAGCTCAAGCAGCTGTTTATTGCAGACTGCAACTTCTGTGAATGCCTCCCGGCTCTGGGACAGCTGCCGGAGCTCAAATTACTGAGGGTTTCTGGCTGCTCCAAGCTGCGTACCATCAAGACAGGGCGCACAGGTCCTCGCCAAGTATTATTTCCAAAGCTAGAACAGCTGCATGTGAATGACATGCGGAGCATGGAGTCGTGGAAAGGATTTGAATCCGGTGACCTGCCGTCGCTTGCGGAGCTCCATCTGCTGAGGTGCCCCAGCTTGGGATCCCTCCCCTCTTGCCTTAAGCAGTGCAGACAACTCACAAGCATGATCGTTGTTTCTACCGATAGACTCGAGGCGGTCGATAGCCTTCCTGCTCTCAGAGAGTTGGTCGTCCAAGACTGCAAGAGACTTGCTAGAGTCTCAAATCTTCCAGAACTGAAAGCTTTGGTGGTTGTCGAGTGCTCCGGATTGAGAAATGTAAATGGGCTAAAACTTCTGAAGCATCTGCGCGTCGTGGACAGGGAGCTCACGAGCCTTCCGGATTGGCTCACAAGGCATGGCTCCGTTCTGGAAACACTCACAATTGTAGGCAGAGAGGTGCTGCTTGGAAGCTTGGTTCCCGGCGGTGAAGATTGGCCAGCCATCAGTGGCATCGGCAAGGTGTATGGAAACCTGCCCGAAGGGATGCCCTTCTTCGCATACACAAAAAGCACTGCCACGCTTGAAGCCTTCGGTGCCCGGCAAGAACTCGTAAACCTTGCAGATGCCACTGATGGGAACGTTGCAAGCTCAGTGGTTGAAAACTGGTCGCCAGCAAGTTTTGCTACAAGAATCTGGATGCTCTCTACTAAAATAAGATATCTACTATTTGGTACTCTGCCAGGAACAATCTATCTATTGCTTTTGCTGCTGCCGAACATAAATCTTGAGCCCTTTTCCGCGGGAGTACTGCTTGTCTTCTTAGCATACATAGGAATAATGTTAGTTTTCTTTACTTACGGAATGTTGGCTTCAAGCCAACGACAAAGGAAAGGAAACTCCAGAAGCAGCAGCTCAATCTGAAAGGGCTCTCTTGAAAGATTGGTTATAAAAAAAATCAGGAGAAACGGGACAAATTCTAATAACTTCGAGAAAGCATGATCTTTTTGCGTCAAAAAGAAAATGCATGATGTTTGTGTTTGCTAGCTACAAGAGATGCCTTGGATTGAATTGAAGCTGATTATTGCCTCTAATAGTAGGCACTCCGTTGAAACAGGACCAAGTATCTGTACTAGTGTCAAGAAGGAAAACGCTACAGGTACGAAATTTTCTGTACCAAGCCATCACGAAGAAAAAATTCTCATGTGACCCCTGGCCGCAAACCAACCGACTCTCTTAATCACGCAGTTTATCGGTCGTTTTGTACCAAGTTGTCGTTTGCATTGATAAATATCAGATATGAGGCATTCTGTTGAGTATCTTTCTTACACACAAAAAAAATAAAATGCTTCGCGATGTATGTCGAGGGCGGGCGCTTAGATCGAGTCACTGGTTAGAGCTGGAGCTGAAGCAGTTCCTACACGCGCTTCTGAAGCATAATAAGGAAGAGCCCGCGTGTCATTTTCAGCGAAGGCTATTTTCTAAGTATTCTTTTCGTTTAAAGATTTGATGTATCCACCAGATGAGTAAGATAAGTTCTGCGAACTGTTAAATGTAACTAAAAACAAAGGGTGGTTGAATGTCGAATTAGGTAGACAAACCGGGTGAAGTTGCAAAACTAATCTGAAAGATTTTATAAAAGCGATGTCAGGAATTATGGTCATTCTCTGTATATGAACAGTACAAAAAGAGCATATCTAACATATGAGTAGTAAAATGGGCATTCATTCTGGAATGGACTTCTGATTTCCTTTTGCAGAGCTAATCGTGAGGTTAATCAGAAAAAGGGGAATCTTGTTCGAGAAAAAAAAGAAGGGAATCTGTATATGCAATGAGATTGGGACGGGGGATGCGTTAGTCCCTGATCTACACCGTAAGACGTGGTGGGGTAATTTTGGGATCGAAACTTAAAACGGCGAAAATCATAGGCAAACGATCCATGGACCAACCAACCACGCAACATTCAGTAGGAATTCGAAAAACAAAGATGACGCTATTTTGGAACACGCACCTTGAAATCACCAGGTGGTGCTTGGCTGCCCGCTGGTACGGCGATTCAGCAGGTACAAGGGTGCATACTCAGGTAGAGCCCGCGCGAACGGAGACTTTGGCTTCCGGCGAGAGTTGGTTACGGGCAGGCTGCCGGCGCCGGCGGCCGGCGGGTCTGCCTTTTGCGCCCAGCGAAGAGCTGCTTTCAGGGACTCCAAATTGCGTCGTGCCAAATGGGCCGGCCCAAGGCACGCTGTAGCCACTGCCCAGGTACAGCATGGCACGGCCCACTAAGGTCCAACGTATTTTTACTATTTCTTTAATTTCCTTCGAAAAAAACTATTTTTCTTTATTTTTAAGTGTCAAGATTTATTGGGTATTTTTCACATCGGTTTCTTATTTTCTATGCATATTTTAATCTTTTTTAGCGGTGAATCAAAATCACTTTGATCGTGTTTGGATTGCTATAAATGCAAATAACTAAAGCCTAGATAATGGAGAGGTAGCATATGCGTGTATCACGTAATGAAACAAGGTTTTTATCTATTTCAGTCACCCCATCCACGTGCGTAAAATTGTAACACCTCAGCCCAGAGTACGGCTCTAGACCCGTACACCTGTAGTGCGAGCCCCATCTCACAGTAGCAGCTCTTACACCTTCGTCCTCACTTCGCATAAAAAAGTTAACCCGGTTACTACTGCACTCTGGACTGGATATTTAACTTGATCATGCTCTACCTTGCTAAACAATGTGGGACTATTCTGCTGGCTACACACCATCTTTCACGGGCCACATTCTACTATGGGCTGGGCCGGGCTTTCACAACGTCCCATTCGTTCTCCAATAGTTCCCCCCCCCCCCCCCTGCCGCCGCCCAAGTAGAGCAATTTCATGGATCAAAATTTCTCTTTTTCAAGTAGTTAAGTTAAATTTATAAAGCAACAGATATTTAGGGCGCGTTTGGAAGGGTGGAAGCGCATGCAGGTTGCACCCGCAGCTGCAGGCCGGCGTGTTTGCTAGGCTGGAGAGGTATTTGGGCCGCGCCCCACAGATGCAGATGAGGGCGATTTTGCTGCATCGTCGGAAACGAAAAAAAATTTCGTTCCCGGCGGGCCAGGCTTGCTCCATCCCTCGCGCGATGCTTGCGGTCACCTCCCGTGAGCCTTGTCTCCCATTCGCATCCCCTACATCGAGGACCTCCACTCACGGCCATTCTCCCCGCCGCCTCCTCGCAACCACCTCAACGACGCCGGGAGTCTGGAGAAGCACGGCGAGGAGGAGCGGCTCGCGGCGGCCGGAGCAAGGCTGCGCGCGACAGGGCGAGTGAAGGCCGGACCAAGGCTGCGTTGCACGCGACGTGCCTCCGAACTCTTGTCTTCCTGCTCCTGCATTCTCCCCTGCCCTTCACTCCACTTTCCCCAAGCTCCCTGGCTGAAATTCTCATTTCTCAGCAGCAAACAAAGTCCTGCAATATCTCTACGAGGGACGTGCGCGGCTTGGGCCATGAACTAGTAGGGAGATGCATCCATTCGGTTCGATCAAGTGGGATCCATTGATTTGAATCGATTCAATTAAGACGAGCAGCGCGGCGGGGAGAGTCGAGGATGGCGTGACGCACAGGCAGAGCGAGGTGGCATGCGGCCGTGAGGAATGACGTGGCCGGGTGAGCTCGCACGCAGGGAAGAGGGGCTGCACGGGTGCGAGCGGAGCGCCACGGGAAGGGGCGGCGTGCACAAGGGGAGCGAGGCGGGAGGGGCGGCTCGGCGAGGTCAATCGAGGGCGGCGCGGCCGGGCGAGCTCGCCGGCGGTGCGCACGAGCGGATCAAGGCGGAGATGGGCGGCTCGACGAGGTGAGTTGAGGGTGAACTCCCAGGAAGCGCGGGTGAGCTTTCGAGGAAGGAGATGCAAGGTAACTCCACCGTATGCTAATGCAAGGTAACCATACCAAAGGTGTGCATGATATCAAACACGGTCTCACTCCATGCACTTTGCAAGTTCACAGGCAACCAAACATAACGGTGTTGCACCCGCTCAACCTGGTTAGGCTGGCTCCATGCAGGCCAATGGTGCAGGAAAAGACCCTCCAGGCTTCCAAACGTGTCCTTAGTTCTTCTTTCAGAAAATGAAAACACAACTATCAGGACAACTTCCAAAGAACCATATGTATTTATTTACACGCTTGCAACATAAAACCATAATGTTTTTATCCTGACATATGAGCAAGGCTAATAGTGACTGACGCATGGGACCTGCCAAATGTTGTCGATTTAAAAATAGGAGTAGCTCGCAAAGTTTTTTTTTTTCTGAAACAAAAGGACCAAATATTTGTGATTTTGTGAAGTTATCTTTAACAGTTCAAGGTGCTTACAAAATACCAGTAGAATCCAATTATATATAATTACTACTAGCAGCTATATCATAATTACCAAAAAAAGAATTTGATTAATAGAATTTTATTCAATTCAATTTTCGTGTTTGTATGCAACTGAAATTGCTTTCCAGAAAGGAAATTATAGATATTGCTTGGCTTGTTAAGTGCATGTTTGTGTTTCAGTATGGACTTTTAAATCGGCTTTAGGATGATATATTCTCATAATGTAGAATGTGAAAATCATGTTTCGAAAGCTAAAACAAACAGGCAGATTCTGGCAATTTATCAAAAAAAAAAAAAAGGGGGCAAAAGCTGATGGAGAATGGATTTGGGGAAGTCTGCATTATTGTGGAATGTGGATCGAAATTTTCCCGATTTGTCCTATTTGTTTGCAACATATTGTAACTTCTAGAATCAGAATCCTAGAAGCATTAGTTTGAGAAAAACAAGCCTAAATTAAAAAATCACAATTTTTGCGTCGCTGATTGTAACTTCTAGAATCAGAATCCTAGCTGCAGCCTTCCGAACAACCTGGTTGTACATGCACTGCGAGTAACTCTTATCTCTCTACATGGAACAAGCAAATGTGTGTATGTGATTCTACATAGTACACGAAATAGGCCAGATTATATGATTTAAGTACCTCTTGGACGTTGTTCTCATGTTTAAACAACTTTTGCGTCGCTGATTGCTTTCAATTTCGAACGATACCAATCAGTTTTGCCAAATGAAGCCGGTGTTTGATTTATTTAATTTTTCAAAAACGTGTGGAGCACGTATATCATTAACAAAGAGTTATAGATCATTACACAGATCAGACGGCCTAACAACATGAAAACAAGATTCTTGATCCTCGCAAGCTGGCTACAGGTACTAAACATCCTCAACGCGCCTTGACGAAATCCTTTGCAGCCAGTGGCAGATTCAGGATAAAAAAATCACCTATGACGAACGTTATCACTACTAAATTTCGTCAATGTAGAAAATTTTCAAATAGAACAAGAAGTAAAAGCACGGATTTTCCCCTCAAATCGTGCTAAAAGATTTTTCGAGTACATGGCAACAAGATCATATAATTTCAGACATTAATGCAGAAAAAATCATTGGAACATGTAGATGACAAATGCACTTATTCGTCAACGCAATTATCCTTCCTTTCCTTTAATCTCGTAGATGCACGGCACTCTTCTTCACGCCTTGACACGTGTCCTATTCTCTTGTAGTTTCTACAGTCCGGGGCAGCACTTTCAGCCATTAGATTCCGATCGATCAGCACCGCTACTACGCGCCTTCGGCCTTCTCGAAGGACCGGTCTAGGCCGCGTCGTACCGCCGGCATCCTCATCCCTGTGGGGGAATTGCCTGAGTACCACTGATAAGCGAAGCCATCTCCTCAACAACATTAGTATGCACGCAATCTCCACCACACCATCGACGAGTTCATCCCTCCCTCCAAAATACCAAAATCCTCCCAATCTCATATTTATCTTCCCCTTTTGCCCCTAGAAACCTTTTAGCACTACCGTGAGCACGAACCTGCAACCATGAATGCCAATCGGAAACCTTGCGGCGGCGGCGGCGCGGATCCACGGCGGCGGCGGTGAGCGCACAGACAGGACGCGTCGCGGCGGGCTGGCGCGGCACGCACTCGCGGCAGGGCGCAGCAGGGGGGCGTGCGCTCGTGGCAGGTCGCGTCAACGGTAGCGGCGCGCTCGGCCGCTCGCGGCAGGTCGCGTCAACGGCAGCGCCGCGCTCGGCCGCTCGCGGCAGGTCACGTCAAGCGCGGCGCCTGCGTCGTGGCCACTGCGTGCTTGCATGCGTCTGCTGCTCCTTGCTGCTTGCGTGCGTCTGCTGCTCCCTTGCTGCCTGCCTGCTTGCTTTTTGGCTTGAGCGGCTGCTGCTACAGCAGAGCTTCGTAGAAGGGGCGGCGCAACAGGAGCTTGACGAGAGGTGCGGCCAGGGTCAAAATGGGAAAGGAAAATTTTGTTTTGGAGGCTGTTGGTATTTTGGAGGGTATGATTCACTTGTAGATGGTGTTGAGAGGATGACGCGTTTACTGATGGTGTTGAGGAGTTGGCGCCGCTTAGGAGTGGTGCTGAGGCAATTGTCCCCATCCCTGTCCTTCCAGTGGACCTCGGCTGCGTCGGTTCGTCCTCCGCCGTCTCCGCCTGCATCACGCCCGCAATCCAGTCCCGCAGGACCTCGCCTCTCTCCAATCACTGCCGCGGCGCCACCTCCCTCCCATCGCTGCCAAGGTTAGGGGGGTGTTCTTTGCATGGGGTCTAAAATTTAGAGGGAAGAATCTTGTTATTTAAGAGTATTAAATAAAGTTTAATTACAAAACTAACTGCAGAACCCCTGGTCTAAATCGCGAGACGAATCTAACGAGGGTAGGTAAGCCGTGATTAGACGCTGGTACTGTAGCATTACTGTAGCATCACTGTAACAAAATATAAATTAATTAGGCTCGTTAGATTCGTCTCGTAAAGATGTACCTATCTGTAAAAAGGTTTTGTCATTAAATTTTATTTAGTACTCTTAAATAATAAAATTCTTTTTGATGTGACAGGTCTAAATGGTAAATGCTAAAACAACGAACACCCCTAGCCTAGCCGCCACTCTGCTGGTGCCGTCGAACAATGCCGCTCTGCATCTCCGTCGCCGATGTTCATTTTCTGCATTTGTGGTCCGTGCATTGCCTCGCCTGCCTCCACGGTTCATTCCCCTTTTCCCCGGCATCGTCTCATTTGCATCCTCCAGCCCCTGTTCGTTTCTTTTAGCGCTAAATTTTAGAGGCCTCTAAATAAAAAGAATCTAGTACTAAATAAAGTCTAATGACAAAACCTTTTTACAGATGGGTACATCTTTACGAGACGAATCTAACGAGCCTAAGTAAGCTATGTTTTGCTACAATCATGCTACAGTAACCATCGTCTAACCACGGATTGCTTACCCTCATTAGATTCGTCTCGCGAATTAAACCAGGGGTTCTGCAGTTAGTTTTATAATTAAACTTTATTTAATACTCTTAAATGATAAGATTCTTTTTTTAAACCTCTCTAAATTTTAGACCCCCGTAAAACGAACACCCCCAATCAGCCAGGTGCTACAAGGCTGACTCCTCGGTTGGGACGGTGTGCTCTGTAGCTACGAGACTGCGACCCGCGGCCTTCAACCAAAGCATGGCTCCGTATCACCTAGCCACAGGAAAGTCACCTAGCCTGTACCTGCCTGTTTCCTCCATCTCTTTCTCCACTCATCTACATTTTATTTTCCTGTTTTCCAGTTCATTCCAGTTAAAGTGGGACATATTCCCTGCAAGCGAATCGCTAGGGACAAAGAAGGCTGATTACAGTAGGTAACTAATACGATTAACGTCAATTTTCCATTGCCTTCCATCTTTAGTATACGGATGAGTGTTATCTTGGCAGCTGAATGTTATGGGAAAAAGGCATTGTTGATCTGATATTTTTTTTAATCAGATGAAGGCATTTAATGCTTATGCAAGTGCTAATTATTTCTGAGGCGTGAGTGCTCTTCTCCTTTTCCTGATGGTAGCGAACGATGCTGCCTTTCGGCTGATAAAAAAAATGATATGATGTGTCAAGCACAAGCTGATTTGTTTCCAGATGGTAATTAGAAAGCAAATGTTCAGCTTCAGAATATCGCTTTAAACTGCATTTGATACATATGACTTTCATACTCAAAGTACAACAGATTATCGTTTGTTTTCTGTCATTTTTCAGATTATAGGAGTTACTTGCAATTGCTATGTCTTGATATCAAGGTAAAATGTCACGATGTGATATCTCCCGTTCTGTTTCCTTAGTGGCAACTTTTGTGTGTTAATTGCTATGTTGGGTTTCTACATATCTTCCTACTCTATAAGTTCCATTTTCCGCCTCCATAAATAAAATCTATATATTTGCCCAGCATGTCAGCTTCAACCTCATGCGTACATATCTGTTGATCTTCTCATCACAAAATTATGTTTATGACATCTCACTACTTTATATGGACGCTGTTAATTGCTTTCTACAACATCTAGCTTTTATGCTTTGGGTGATATGTCTGAACAAACCACACTCACATACCTTTTTCTCCATACCGATGATCTAAAATATTACAAAAAAAAATATATCAATTCATCAATAAGAAATGTGATTGAGTTGACTAATAAAATGGGTGTCCTCAGGGTAAAAAAGGCATAAAACTATAGTTTCCCTTTCTGTAGCAGCTTGAACAAAGATCTCCTTTAGACTATACCAGTGTCAATTCCTTTGTTGGTTACTAGGAAATTCAGAGAAGCAGTCGGTGACAATAACAAGAGGTGTCATGCTCCAATATTGTCTGGTAACTGATTTACACAAGCTAACCTCTTCCCAATGCCTATGGTGTATCCTTCTGGCTTATAGGTAAATGTGTTTTTATACATTCAAAACTTTGCATACAGACCATTTACCGTTAACACAAATGGATCGGTGTCCAAACAGGTCCAACGTGCAGTGGCGAGTCTAGGATTGAAAGTGAGGGTGGGCCGGAAATTTTTTTTCCCTCGCGCACGACAAATTTAACATGACAATACACTGCCCTTATGTTCTTGAGCTTGCTCTTCCTCCAAAATAACATTCACTCCACTTGCTCTTGATGCATTAGTCCAGTGGATCGAAGGAACAATGTCTCCATTTTTTTGAGGCGCCGGTATAAGGAATCGATTTTCCATTTTCCCCACTTGAACCATGAGCTGTTGCATCGGTCGAAGGGAACTGAAGGTGAAGATGAACCACTTTTCTTTGCTGCAACTTTCCGGAAAAAAAAAGGTGCAGTTTCTCGATCTCTCTTCTTCATATTTCACTAATCTGCAATACAACAATCCAATTGCAAAGAAATGTTACAAATTTGATATTTCTAGGAGTCTAGGACACCAATTGAGCAATCAGTACAACGACTTTACCAAATACCTCGTGCGCTGGTCGCTGCTGCATGCCTGCAAGCGTGCTTGCTGTTCGAGAGGGAGAGAGAGAAGACGACGACAACCGCGAGCTTTCGAGGCCAAGCATGAGCAGGGGGCGCAGAGGGCAAGCAATAGCAGGAGCAGGGCGCTCGGCGCTCGCGCCGCGGGCGTCGCGTAAGGCAGCGGCGACCAACTCGTCGCTGGCCGCGAAAGCCTGCCGCGCCCGCGCCCAAGGCCCCGCCTCCGCGAGCAACAAACACGAGTCGCCGCCGTGCGCCCAGGCCATACGCTCGTCACCACTGCTTCAAACCTTAGCTTCTGTTCGCCGCCGCCGCTTCAAACCTAGCTTCTGCTCACCGCCACCGCCCTCTGATCGACGCCATATCAACAGGTTTCTGTTTTTTTTTTCCCGAGTCGAAGGAATAGAGTCGATGAAGAGGGGGGGGGTCTCTATCGGTGGCCGAAACTGGGGGTGGGCCGCGGCCCACCTGGCCCACCCCTTAGACTCGCCACTGCCAACGTGTGATTGATGTATCTTATTTTACATTGTTCGTTCGTACCTAAAAGAATCTACATTATATAATTTACTTGCTGAACTCAAAACGCCATGTTGCAAGAGCAAGCGCATCAACATGCCTATTATCCAAAACCCTGCTATTTGTTAGAGGTACTGTTCATCGTACCAAAAGCTTCAGTTCTGCCAAGTGTTTGACGTCAGGTTTTCTCTTATTGGTTGGCTCAATGAACCACTATTTGACTCATCATGCATATATGAAATATAGGAATATGCTAGATTATTTGTTTTGTTGGAAACTGATTTTCCCTTTCCGTTTATGCATACAAAAATCGGGAGGCAACAAAACATTTTCTTCTTCTTTTTCATGATTACGAAAAAAAATCCACTCCAAATTATATGCTTCTTGACTTATATAATAATGGAATTTGAATTCAAACATTGGTGATTTGGTTGATTGCCATGCCCGCGGCAACGCGCGGGGTGCCAACTAGTTGGTAAGAAAAATTAGTGAATCATCACTCTCTCTTTTTTTCTTATTATCCGTCTTCAAGCTATACTGTTTTGGTTTTTTCTCGTCAGCGGCTGTTTCTTCCGACCAAGCGAGCTGAGAGAACCAACGTCGCACTGCTCACAGAAGCTGATCACCACCCTGCTTCCTCTTTGGCTCTTTCTTTGGGCGTGTTCGTTTGCTTTAGTCCTAAAGTTTAGTCCAGAGAATCTTACTATTTAAGGGTATTAAATAAAGTTTAATTATAAAACCTTTTTACGGATGTGTGCTAATTTACGAGACGAATCTAACGAGCCTAATTAAGCTATGTTTTGCTACAGTAACCATCGTCTAATCACGTCTTAATTACCCTCATTAGATTCGTCTCGCGAATTAACACAGGGTTCTGTAATTAGTTTTGTAATTAGACTTTATTTAATACCCTTAAATAACAAAATTTTACCGGCCTAAATTTAGTCCTAAAGAAACGAGAGCATCCACCGAGAGAGGTGTCGAGCTGTGTGTTGTGTGTTCTTTCTCTGAACGTTTCAGCTGCAGCGATGAGCTTTGCTTCGCCTGCCGGCAGAGAAAGTCAGAGATGCAGGGAATTCCGTCCGTGATCAGGTATGGCGGCCGGCCGGGCTCACCATACACTGGATCCGCCACTATTTGCAGCATTCTCAATCCTTGCAAATGCCCATAAGGAGAGAGCGACCAGTTTGAGTGCTTGGGAGTCATACACTTGTTCCGCTCCTTCTAGATGGGAACAAGTGGCGCGACCAGACAAGCGACCATGCATGGGGTAGACCAATATCGAGGGAGCACGCCAAACGACGACCAAAGCCTTGGGTGTGCTCCGTCACATGGCAAACAAAAGCACGTGAAAACTACCAAAAACACCACCTAGAAAGCACAACCAAAACGACCCGAGTATGACCGAAGTGAACGTCCTACTGTAAGAAGCATGCCACACGGCCAACGACCATGCAAAAGTACTCCCTCCGTCCCTAAATGTAAGGCTTTCTAGCATTCAAACATAAAAATAGTCAAAGTGTTAAAAGACTATCATACCCTTCATTTTTACCTCAACTCATCACTCCACCAACCCTCCCACGTACCATAAAGTTTGTCTTATCCTCAAAACGCCTTACATTTAGGGGGAAAAATCAAAGTCCCAAAATGCCCTATAAAAAGGGTTGCATGGGAAAGAGTGTTGCGTCCCCTCAAATACGGTGGCCTGGGCATACATAACCTTGATACTCTTGGTTGGGCGCTTCGCATGAGATGGCTGTGGTTCGAGAAAACGGAGCCAAACAAACCGTGGGCGTCTCTAGGAGTGCAGGCTCCGGCCAACGCCAGAGCATTGTTTGCAGCCTCCGTCACAACGGTTGTTGGAGACGGGCAATCAGCTTTGTTTTGGGTGGACAAATGGATCCATGGAAAATCAATCTCAGAGTTGGCACCGGCTCTTATGCCCTATGTCAAGAAAAGGGGATGGCGCAAGCGAACAGTACAGCACGCACTAGATGGGAACAAGTGGCGCGACGATTTTGGAGATGGATTACCGGTCATTGCAATTTGGCAATGCCTCCAACTTTAGGACGTCCTGCAACAGATTAACTTAACCCCGGGCATCCAAGACACTTACATCTGGACCCCAGAAGCGTCGGGCAAGTTTACAACCAGATCAGCATATGGTAGGTTCTTCATGGGAGGAATTAAGTTCGAACCATACAGAAGGCTTTGGAAATTGTGGGCTCCCCTCAAGGTGAAGCTTTTCTTTTGGCTTGCTATTTTAAACCGGTGCTGGACCTCGGATCGCCTCGCACGAAGAGGTCTACAACATCCTGAGCAATGCCCTTTGTGTGACCAAGAGGAGGAAAATATTCAACACGTGTTGGTCAGTTGTGTGGTGGCAAGGGAGGTATGGTTCCATTCTCTCGCCAAAGTGGGCATGCAAGCGCTTACCCCCTCGGCTGATGAGCACTCCTTCAAGAATTGGTGGCGCCGAGCATTGAGGAGAGTTTCGAAAGAGAAAAGGAGAGGCTTCAACACTTTGGTAATGCTCGTCTCTTGGGTGATTTGGAATAAGAGGAATCGTTGCGTCTTCGACGGGGAGAGACCACTGCCGCATGCTATAATCCGTGAAATTGCAGAGGAGGCCTCTCATTGGAGGATGACAGGTGCTAGGAGGCTCGAGGAAATAATGTCCTAGAGTCTTGTGGCGTTTGTAGGTTGCTAACCATGAATCCGGCGCGTATTTATGTATAAGGCTAATCCCTGGCAAAAAAGAGGCTATGTACTTTTTTTTTTCTTTTTAATGAAATGACACGCAGCTCTCCTGCGCATTCGAGAAAAAAAAAAACAAGAAAGTAGCATGCTAGCACTACCGAGAAGAGCAGACCTACAACTTCGGATTCTAGGGGACGGATCAAGCGTCAAGGCACCCTCCTATTCACTGTAGTACCTCGGAGTTTCAAACGGCGTGGCGCCAACCGTCCAACCGATTCCTCGCGCCAACCAGCAGCTTCGACTCAACAAATCCTTCTTCCACTAAAAATAAAATAAAAATAAAATTGAAATGGTGTTCCTTGCGCGCGACGCCTCCGGCGGGGAGCAGCAGCTGACGGCTCCTCGTACGACGGTTGACTGGTGAAGCCACTTGGGGTGGGCCTCCGGCGGGGAGCAGTCGCTGCCGCCTCGGGACGCGCGGTGGGCCCCGCGCGAACCAGGCTACTTGGGGTCCAAGAAACCCGCCCACCCCGTGCCGCGCGCCCCACGACGCAGCGCAGCGCGCTCTGTCTCTGCTACGGGCGGTCCGAGGCCCACGTGGGCCCCACCTGCTTTGGGAGAGTCGAGTCCTCACGCACGCGATGCGGCTGCTGGTGCAGGGGCAGGAGTCACGCTCGAACGCACACACGCTGACACGCCTCCCCGACTCTAGCCTATACTAGGCCTCGCGCTAGCCACCTTATTTCTCTCGTGCACCCCGCGATTATCCTTTTTTCCCTTGAGTAAGTAAAAGAATGTCATATCGTTATTCATAATGTGGAATATGTTCATACCACATCGTTTACACTTCACTACGTGTGGACAAACCACATACTGCTATATAAAGAATACTTCTGGAGGAACATGTTTACAAAATATTAAGGTCAAGTAGAAGAATTTTATTTCCCAGTAATAATATTTGTTTCAGTAGAGTTATGGGTATTGTGCAAATAGCAATATATGATCATTACTCATCGTTTTAGAAGTCCCCTTCTTTTTCTTGTTCGTTTGTGCATTCTGTCCTAACTAATAAATGTGCCATGTCATATATTTGTCCTCTTCGCGCGCATCGGGCTGTCAGAGTTGGGGGATGGGGGGGTTCGCCACGCCACGAAAAAATACCGTTGCTTCGTTGTTCGCGTGTGGCAATGACGTCCACGCAAGTACATACGTTTTTTTGAGTGTCGCGGCCGTAAGAGCGGCGTTAGGTGAAGGTGGCTATGGCGTGGCAACCCACGGCCAGCATCCGAACACATTGCATTTATAATTATCACTACTTCTGCTTTCAGATATCTACATCATTAACGTTGTTGCTTAACTTTTACCAATAACAGCTCTGAAGATATTCCAAATTCAGAAAAAAAATCTTCTGCTCCATTAATTTACTTTGTTACCGTTCGTCACGCCACGGGGAAAATGCTATTGCTTCGTTATTCGCGTGTGGCAGTGACGTCTACGCAAGTACATAAGTTTTCTTAAAGTGGCGCGACCTGAGTGCGGCGTTAGGTGAAGGTGGCCGTGGCCGTGGCATGGCAACCTACAGCCAGCATCCGAACACGTTGCATTTACAATTAACACTACTCTTGTTTTTAAATATCTACTCCCTCCGTCCCAGTTTATTTGGCATTCTGGGTAGGTTTCTGGATATCCATGTTCATGGAATGTTCTATGAATCTGGACAGTGTTGTCCAGATTCATAGAATGTTCATGGCTAGAATGCCAATCATTCTGGGACGGAGGGAGTACAACATTAACGTTGCTGCTTAACTTTTACCAGTAACAACTTCAAAGAAAATTCAAAAAAAAAAAAAACAAATCCTCTACTCTATTAATTCACTTTGTTACGGTTCGCCAGACCACGGGAAAATGATGTTGCTTTGCTGTTCGCGTGTGGCAATGGCGCGGCGTCCACACAACTACATACATTTTTTTGAGTGTCACGACCGTAAGTGAGGCGTTAGGTGAAGGTGGCTTTGGCGTGGCAACCAACACGTTGCATTTACAATTACCACTATTTCTGCTTCTAAATATGTGTAACATTAACGCTGTTGCTTAACTTTTACCAACAACAACTCCGAAGATAGTCCAAATTCAGAAAAAACAAATCTTCTACTCCATTAATTCACTTTGTTACCGTTCGCCACACCATGGGAAAAATGTTGTTGCTTTGTTGTTCATGTGTGGCATTAGCGCGGTGTCCACACAAGTACATACATTTTTTTAGTGTCACGACCGTAAGTGAGGCGTTAGTTGAAGGTGGCTCTGGCGTGACAATCCAACACGTTGCATTTACAATTACCACTACTTCTGCTTCTAAATATGTACACAACATTAACACTGTTGTTTAACTTTTACCAACAACAACTCCAAAAATATTCCAAATTCAAAGAAAACAAATCTTCTACTCCATTAATTCACTTCGTTATTGTACTGTGTGTGCAAACAATTCGCTTACGTATTCGGTCAAAACATGCCAATAATCACCTACAATCGCTAAAGTTGTTGTTGTTCCAAGTTTGACTGATGACAACAATGCCACCATCAGAGTTTTAGCAGCAAATGTGACACAATCACCAGGAGTGGGTAATAACTTTCAAATGTTGTAAAATGGACTCGAGATTACACACAAATCCGGGTACACAAGACCACGTACCCCTACGAGTTGTGGGCACCCCCGCCATTAGCGGCCACCTATATTTACTCCCCTGTAGCCACCTCCTCACACGTTTCGTCTCCCTGCTCCGCTCGTCCGTCCCGTCTCGTCATCTCCCCGCTCCTCCTGCCCAAAGCCATTAAACCCCTCTCCTCCGCCCCCTCGCGACGAGAAATCGAAATCAATTAGCCCAAATCTCCTCTCCTCTCTCCGCGCGCGCAAAGCTCTCTGATCCGATCCGGAGGCCGGACTACGAGCCGCCGTCGCTGCACCCCCATTCCGTACGCCGGCGCCAGTCAGTCTCAGTCCCCCAGCTCGGGCTCCGGCAGAGGTCGACGTGGCACCCACGCTCGAGTAAGGATTCTCGCTCTGGTCGATTGCTCTTCTCCTATCTCGCGAGAATTACTTGCGCCCGCCATCGCGTGCAGTTCGGATCGACCTCTTTCTCCCTCACCTGCCCTGCCTCTTGTTTCGGGAAAGTTTTGGCTTTTCTTTTACTTTTTTTTTTCGCGGGATTTGGTCGGGCTATCCGGTAGGATTTTGTTGGGGAGTGTTCGGTGCGATCTCCAGCTGGTTTATTTCCTTTCCTATTTTCGTGCGATTTTCCTTGGCCATTACGACGGCCCCCAAAATCTTTTCCTTTCGTTTTTTCCTTTAAATTGCAACTGGAAATTAAAAAAAAAAGATGGAAACTTTATTTCACGTGTCGTTCTTTTATTATTACTATCTGATTTTCCATGCTCGGTCTCTTATTCGGGCTGTTGTGATCAATCTAATCTCGTCCCTGGTTGGTCGTGTTGGTGATGGTAGCAGAGAGCAGGAGTGGAGTACTGCCAGCCAGCGCGCGCCGTTGATTTATGTCGCCGGCTCTGCTGCCGCTCCATGGTTCTGAGCTCCCGTCGCCACCAGCCGTCGACTCTTGCTCCCTTCTCCTTCAGCTTCGGCAGAGGGGCGCCAGGGCTTGCTGGTTCCGCTTCAGGATCTCACGGTAATCGCCCCCCTCCTCTCGATTGGTTGATGGATGTGACGATTTCCTGCTATGTTTCAGTATAATCTGCTGTGCCTGATTAGTTTCGTCTGAAACAAGCTCTGTTACTCCTGCCATGCGTCAGTCCAATCTTCAGTGTAGGGGAGAGA
This sequence comes from Eragrostis curvula, assembly GCA_007726485.1. Lineage (NCBI taxonomy): Eukaryota > Viridiplantae > Streptophyta > Magnoliopsida > Poales > Poaceae > Eragrostis > Eragrostis curvula. The sequence continues at coordinate 38,718 of RWGY01000778.1, forward strand.
CTATATACTTTTCTTTTCTTTTCTTTTTTGTGAAAGAAAAGGTGTTTATTTATGCTTAGCCTTTTATGCTTCTGTCCTCCCTCTGTGTGACGTTAATAGTTTCTTCAGTTGCTACTAATTTCCTTGTTTTTTAGCAATCATGGATTCTTTGTTTGACTAAGCATCGGAGATTTGTCTTTTATCATTCCACTAGAAACGAAACGTGTTAATGACTTGTCCTGTTGTATATAGTTGAAAATATGCAGGTTGCCATGACAACACTGATACATTATTCCAGTTTTGTGCTTCACTGGTCCAAACATTAATGTTGTTCCTGTATTTAATATGAGGTGCCATGACAACACTGAGACAATGTTGGTCTGGTTTGGCTGCAAAGGTTGACGTTTTATGTTTTTGTATTGTTGCATAAAATAAAAGTATCATATTCTTGTTGTTTTCGGATTTCAATCCTTCAGTGTGAACTTGGAAAGTTTTCCTATAGTAATGTATGATGGTTTCAGATTTCGATTTGGGGTGAAGTACTCTGGATTTCTACATTTAGGCCCTTTTATTCCTACTCGCTACCCCTGACTCTGTAAAAGGGTTCAAGAATCCCTCAAATCAGAAAATCTTGGTAAGTGTTAAACTGCAAGGAAATATACTTCGTACAAAGAAAATATCAATTAGTTTCTGTTATTTCAATGGTTAAATCTTTCCCATTGCAACATACAAGGGGCGTCATTTTACAATCTTGTCTGATTTGAATGTCTACAGGTTTGATTTGGGGGATTGAGTTGTCTGCCCCTCCTTTCTAAGTTCAAACAGTCAGCTAGCATTCTGATTTCTGAAGCGTTTGAAGAAAACAAATTCTGTTCTCCATTGATCTGAAGTTTAGAGAGAATCTTGTTGCGAGATTCTGTGCTGCAGTTGTTGCCAGACCAGGAATCTCTGTCCCACTTGGTACGTAAACATTGCTTCTAATCCACAGCTGCACAATTTTAGCCTTGTTTTTATCATATTCGATTAATTCACCGGCCCTATCTGTAGATTGAAGTCAAGGGGAATAATCCACTCAACTTGGAATCTGGAAGTTACGTGCCAAGATGATGCCTTCTTTGCAGAAGGTCCGCATTTTCTGCCGTGATCCTGATGCTACCGACTCCTCCGGTGATGAAGATGATCAAAACACCAAGGAAAAGAAAATGATCAGAGAGGTGTTGATTCCGTTGAAGAATTCTAAAGCGATGCTAGTTCCGGCAAAGGGTTCTAAAGCAATGCTAGTTCCAGCAAAGGAATCTAAAGCCATGCTAGTTCCGGTGAAGAAATCTGAGACCTCAACATATGTGAAGACCCTTGTGCCATGTGGAACTGAAGATCTGAAGGGTCCAGAGAAAAAGGAAGCATCAAGCAGGTTCCGTGGCGTGCGCCGGAGGCCCTGGGGTAAGTGGGCAGCAGAGATTCGTGATCCGGTTAGGAAGAAACGGAAGTGGATTGGTTCATATGACACTGAGGAGGAGGCTGCTGCGGCTTATGAGGCACAAGCGAGGGAGTTCCGTGCAGAGGTTTTGGCCATGAAAGCCCAACTGCCTGTATCACAACCTGCTGCTTTGTCCAGTTCATCTTCAGTGTCTTGTGTTTCGTCGTCTGTGTCATGTGAGCAGATTACTCAACCAGAAGAGAACAGAGCATTCACAGAGATCGAATCTGAGGCTGTGGATGAAATATTACCGTACTTTTCAGAAACACCTAAAGCTAAGGAGATTTCAATGGATGTGTTACTGGGCCGGATAGATGAGCCTCTTGTCAGTGACACACTCAGCAGGGCGGATGAACTCCGACGTGATGATTTCACCAGCCCAGAAGATGCGTTCCCGATCAGTGCTTTTGTTGGTGTTGCTGTTACACATGAGCCTCTGGATGATGACTATATTGGTCTGGCTGACATTAGCCACCTTCCTCTTCCAATCAAGGACCCAGAGTTTAACCTGGATGCAGAGCTTGACTGGAGTGGGTTTGACTTCGCTTTAATGGAACATGAACTTGAGGTCCTTTGAGGCTGCATCAGAGATGTGTCCTGCTCTTCTTGGTGAATGTTCTGTAGAAACTGGGTCTTGATGATGGCTTTGAATTCTGCGGAATCCTGCTGCAGAGATGCTTACAGTGGTCCTTCGAGACTGCATAGATGTTTACGGAGGTTGTCTGAATGCTGCTTAAAATGATCCAATTGATGGCATTTGGAGACTGATCGACCTCCAAATTTTGTCGAGAATTGTACAGCTCCTAGAGTAAATTGTCGGCTTGTGCTAATATGTACATATTCAAATTTTGGATCTTCCCCTGATCTCTGCGTGCATTATTTTTCACTGTTTTGCCTCTCATTTCTTATGTTTATTTTTAGTTAGCAAATTTCAGGTATAAATAGCATAGTTTGATAAATTGAATTGAAAGGTTGTTTGGAACTAATAATAAAGACAATATAGTTAATGCTAGAAGGTTGGACAGAAGCAATTTAAAATAGGGGCCTTCAGTATATTACTGCGTCTGTATGGATCTGGAATTGTTTTTCTTTCCTTGGATCTAGGAAAACTAGTGATACATTTGTTGTGCCATGTATGTTATCCTCTCATCTGTGCACTTCTGTCTTAAATTTGGTCACAAGTGAAAATTTTACTAGTATTTTCTCTTGAGCTCTGCTAGAGTTTTATGTGCCGTAAAGAAAATGCGTGTTAAAGAGGTCATTTAAAAAAAAGCACTGCTATAGAGTACACCCGTTTAGTAGACTTTAAAAAAAAGCACTTCTGTCGGACAAAAATCGGATAAACGAGTCTACTCTGAAGTATTTTCCTTTAAAAAACTGTTCCCAAAAAAAAGAGAGGTTATTTTGTTAATTTAAACTATTTTATCCTAACATAAAAAGCCCCAGATTCCCTGTGGATTCTACGCTGGCCAGAGTAAGAGGAAAACTAAACGTTCAGGAATTTTCAAAATCCAAGAACGGCCACGATTTGGCGCTAGTATTAATCAATCCGGGTACACAGTGCCCGAATTGGGTCCTTCCCCTGCTCCTCCAAGCCTCCAACACCCTCTCTCTCTCAAAAAGAAAAAAGCCTCCAACACCCCCTCCTCAGCCCTTTGCTCTATCCTCTTCCTCCCCTTTCCCTCCCGGCGAAATCAAGAATCCAAAGCGCTCCTTTCCAATCCCATCCGCCACAGACGTCCGATCAATTCCGACCTTCCAGTCCTCCCCGTGACCCCCTCGCATTCCGTCGGGTTCAACGCCCCCAATCAGCCTCAGGCACCGGCTCCGGCGTCGGAGGTCGCCGTGCCACCCAGGCTCCTGTAAGTGGCGCCGAGTCGAATGGTTCTTCTTGTTTCACAAGATTGTTCGATCGAATGCTCCGTTTCGTGGGGTTTGGGTCGATCTCTCGCCTCGCCAGCGCTGCCCTGTTTCTTGTTCGGGGAAAGATTGCACTTTTTTTTCTTTCTTGGGGAATTTGGTCCGGTAATCTTGTTGGATTCTTGGCGGGGTGTTCAGCTCGATTGGGAGCAATTTCCATTCTTTTCTTTCGTTTTCTACTTCGACGGGTGCTTCTTGGCCGTTGCTGCGGCTCAGTTCTAGAATATGGCAGCCCCACTCGATCGATGAGTCTTCTTTCTTGAATCGTGATACAACCTCCTCGCCTCACTCGTTCTTGATGTCTGTGATTCGATCAGAGAGGAGTGGAGCAGTTCTTCTCGCGGCCGCAGGCGCGCGCGCTGTTCATTTATGTCGCCGGCTCTACCAGCCCCCCTTCTCCTCCAGCCTCGGAAGAGGGGCACCAGAGCTTGCGGATTTCGCTTCAGCATCGCCAGGTAATATTTCCCCCGCAGCTTGATTGATTTGTGACCCAATTGATGCGAGTGTTTGTTTGAGCACTGCCTGTTCCGTACGAATCGATCTCTGCTAATCTTCCGTCCATGCGCCAGACTTTCCCAATGTTGCTGTTAGCATAAGTATTTGTTTATGCTTGTGAAGGTTAAGTGATTAAAGAACATTTCTTTCTAGCTCTGTTGTCTGTCTGACGTTCGCGGTTTCTTTCAGTTTGTGCTCTTCCTCCTCGTTTTAGCAGTCATGGATGCTTGTTTATTCAGTGACAGCATCAAAGATTTGTCTTTTTCTTATTCCTCGTCTTCATATGATAAAGAAGTCCTGATGTCTTGTCATGTTGTGGTGCTTTGCAGGGTGCCGTGACTTAACTGATCAAACCTTGCCATGTTATTATTAAGCTAATTTTGTGCTTCTTTAGCCGGTTATATTAGTTTCACTCATGTGTCAAATTTGTAGATAACCATGTTGTAGTCTTGCTCTGGTCTCGAAGCTAAGCTGCACATTAACTTATCTCCCCGTTTCATATGGACGTAAAACTGCTAACTCTTTCGATTCAAATTCAAATTCAAAAAAGTAAAATAAAAAAATTCTTTGGTTAGCCATCCAAAGTTGATGACTTACAGGATTACGTCAGTTCGTATCTGTTTTCTTGTGTATTTTGATAGATTCATATTTAGGCAGCACTTGAATTTCAGTCCATAGTAGTTATGATGTGTAATGATTTCAGAATTGGATTTGGGGTGAAGTACTCTGGGTTCCTGCATTTAGACCCTTGCTTCCTACTCTGCTTTACCTGAGCTGTACGAGTTCAAGAATCCCCCCTAATCACAACTGGTCTTGGTAATTGTTATCCACTATCTGCTATTTCCATTATGATATGAAAGATTTACCTTAACTTGGACGCAATCTTGTCTGTGTTGCATGCTGACAGATTTGATTTGGGTGGGTTGAATTTGGCATCCCTCCATTAAATTCAAACAGTCAGCCAGAATTCCATTTTCTGATACGTCTTCGCTGGGAAAAAAAGTATCCCTTTCTCGAGTTCTGCCCAGAACTTACAGAGGATCCTTGTTCTTATTTGTTAGATTCAGTGCTGCAGTTGTAGACACATCTTGCTCGGTATGTATACACATCCTCTCCACATCTACACAATTTAACTTGTATCTGCATGTTTAATGGATACATCAACCGTGTATGCAGATTTCAGTTAAGGAAATACATTCAAGAGTGCTTGGATCCTGGAATTTGCACTACAAGATGACGCCCCCTATGCAGAAAGTCCGCATTTTCTGCAATGATCCTGACGCAACCGACTCCTCTGATGATGAAGATGATCAGGACCGCAAGAAGAAACTGATATTTGAAGTCCTAGTTCCATTTAAGAAGGAACGATCAAGCCGTTACCGTGGTGTGCGACTGCGGGAGTGGGGTAGTTGGCAATCAGAGATTCGCAACCCTTTCACAAAGAAAAAGGAGAGTAAAACCTATGACACTGAGGAGGAGGCTGCCGTGGCATATCAAGAAAAACGGAAGAAGTACGACGCGGAGAAATTGGCCAAGAAAGCTCAACTGCCTGTGGTAAGGGGTACAACTTTGTCCAGCTCGTCCTCATTGTCCTGCGTATCTACATCTATGTCGTGCAAGCAGAAGTCGCAAGAAGTTCATACTGGAGTGAAAGTAACAATGGACACAGAGTCCACAGATGAAAGCATACTGAACTTTTCAACACCTAAGGTGACTTCAGTAGATGCCTCGCTAGGCCAGATAGATGAGCCTGTCAGTGACCCTGCTGATAAACCCAGTCCAGATGATAAGTTCCCCGTCAGTGACTTCGTCGGTGTTATGCATGAGTCCCTGGATTGCGACTATATTGGCCTTGCTGACATTAGCCACCTGCCTCTTCCATATGGAAACCCTGAGTTGGACCTGGATGCAGAGCCTGATTGGAGTGGGTTCGACCTCGATTCACTGGAGCGTGAACTTGATGACCTTTGATGCTGTATCAGAGATGCGTTCTACTGAAACCTGCCAGTGGTGGTGTTTTATTCTTCAAAAGCCTGCTCTTCTTCGCGTTGTATTCTGCTCAAATTTGCAATTGATGTTTTTGTATTATGCAGAAACCGGAACGTCATTTTAACTGAGTTGTCTGAATTATACATACCATTATTCAGCTTTCATTCTATCCTCTAAACTTTATCGAGAGATGTACAGTTATAGAGTTGTCTTCGTGTGCTCATATTTAACAAGTGTTGAGTAGCATGTACAGACTCCATTTTTTTTATCTGCATAGAGCTGATGCTTATACATCATGCCTTTATGTTGCATAATTTTGGCCTCTTTGTTACCTAACTGCAGTTTTAGTAATCTTTCGTACAGCTTTCTGCTTGGATTTCACATATGGGCCTGTCCGATTTCGAGGCTAATTGTATGCAGTATATGCAATATTGTTTGAGACAGTGGATACTGCATTCATAGATGTTGAGAGTAGTCTAGAGAGGTGGATAAAACGTGTAGAATATTACTACATCCACAGGTAAAATGACAATTTTATGTGTTTTCTGGTAAAACTTGGAAATTAAAGAAGTCATGTATGATTTGTTCTAAATGGAATATATTGTGTCGGAATTACATATTCTAACACTCTACTAATACAAAATGCTGATGAAGCGTGTGAAGTCCATATCTATGATGTATACTAGTAGTTATTTTCTTGTGCAAAATCCACTCAAGAAATGGGAAAATGGCGTCAGGTGAGGTCAGTATGCGCCGGCGCACTCGAAGGAGACGTCGCATCCTGGGACGGGTGTGAGCTTGATGGCGTGCTTGACCTTGCTCATGAAGACGGGGAGGTAGGACATGGCCTGGCAGATGCAGGCGTTGTCGATGCCCATGAGGCGCCGGCAGCACGCCGTGTCGTATGGGTCCGCGCCGCCGCCGTGGCCGAGCCCGTGCCGCCGGCCGCGGAGGTGCTCGCGGTCGCGGCCGTGACCATGGCCGCCGCGGTCGTGGTGGTCCACCTGCAGCTCGTAGGAGGAGCCGTTGCTGCTGTGCAGCTGCAGCGGCCGTGCCGGGTTGGGGCCGGAGGGGATCGTGCGCAGGCTGCACGCCTCGTTCGCCAGGTTGAACTGCGACCGGCAGAACACCTGCGCCGCCGCTCGGTGTCGGCCGCCGGCGGCCGTGAAGACGAGCAGCAGCAGGAGGAGGAGGGCCATGGACCTCGTCGTGATGTCCATGGCGGGTGATGTGCTTGTTTCTCTTTCAGAGATGCTGCTTTTGTGGGTTTTTGAGCAGAGGATGATTTTTGGCGCCAATTCAGGGAGAGGTTAAATAGTGATTTTGAAGCTAGTTTAGGAGGGAATCTGGTTAATTTTCGTGCTCCGCGTAGTTTTGTTGGTGGAAGTTAGGAGGGAGATCAGATGGGATTGCCGGCAGGGTTTTGCAGGCTGAATCCGTTGCAGGACTTTTCAGGTTGCTCATGCTTCAGTTGTGACCAGTTTGACCTTGACCTTGACATGCTATCTCTCGTTCTGTGACGAATTTCTGAACTTATCTTCTCCCTTTTTGGGGGTTTCTGCTAAAATTGATTTTGCAAGAAATTGATTTCTGAACTAAATTTCCTTTGAAAGGGTTATAAGAAAGCAGATCTGACAAGTGAGGCTCTGCGATGTTTGCCTTGCAAGCTGAGAGATCTGCTGATGCAGTTCATACTGCAAATGTCCATTGCTTGTGCCGCACCTATGTTGCGCGTAGAATGGCAGTTTCTTGACAGACGAAAGTCACAGAATCAGCATATCTGCACATGTTCTTCAGTTTTTTCCCCTTGGAGGCAAAGTATTTATCAGAACACGTATCGTTTTCCGGGTCAGACATCTTGGGTCTTGGCAAACGACCACGTTTAGTTTCATTTCGCATGCCAGGATTAAAAGGACTTGTAACTCTCAGCGTGTTCGTCTCGCTGCTTTGCAGCGGCTGTTTTGCAGCAGCTACAGTGTTCGCAGTTATTTCTTCTGCAGCAGTTACAGTGTTTCTGCAGCTGCTACAGTGTTCGCAGTTATTTCTTCTTCTTTCACACCATGATTGCAGAATGCAATTCGTTTCTTCCGACGCCGTCATTTCCTTTGGTGCCACACGCGATTGTGACCTATAGACCGCTTGTTTGAGCAGGAAACAAAAGCCGGCGTAAATAATTGAATTAAAACTTGATTCAGGCATCTCGATCTGGTCCGTCCGTGGACGGAGATGTTGCCAAATGCCGACCTGCTGCCGCCAGGATGATGCGCTCCACCGGTTGCTGACACACCCAGTGGCGGAGCCAGCAACGTAGCCAAGAGGGGGCCGGATGAACAGTAGCCGAGTAGGCAATCACAGTAGAAAGCGAAGGCGTCTGGGCGCCGGCGGGGACGACCGAGGGTGGCGTCGCGGCGCCGGACGAACATATGCCGCGAGGAGCGACGTAGAGCGAAGACAGTGCCTCCCTGGCTCCCTCGCGTCAAGAACTGTGACTCAATTATACTTGGCCTGTTCTCCTGGTCAGCTAGTGGGCTACTAATTACTAGTATCAGGCTATGGTCCTTGTTATTGTGCACACAAACGCATATACAGGTTGCTCCCCAGCCTCCCCTGCTGGCTGTCGATTGGACAAAATACTACTGCATCTTTAAACTTTTCCCGGAGGCAAGGGGGGCCGGAGCCCAGGTTGGCCTACACCTGGCTCCGCCCCCACACACCGGTGCACTTTCAGTTCCCTGCATCCTTTGTTTTGACCCATAAAAAATGTGACAACTAAGGGTTTGTTTGGATACAAAGTAGTTTTAAAGTTTTTAGAGAATACCATGGTTTGTGAAAATACTATGGTATTGAAAACTTTGAGGTGTTTGGATTGGGAAAAAGCAGAGGTCTTAAAAACCATAGTATACCAAATACCATGGTATTTTTGGCGTTTTTAAAAATCTGCTTGAGACCTCTTTTTTCTGAAACCGAGAAGCGCTGTGTACTCATCTGCTTGTGTACTCCTACGTTTCTTTTTCTGTGATTCTGCCCTTTATAGCGTAATGCCACTATATATACACCGTCGTGTTACTGTCAGTTTGTCACAAACATAGAGAGATGCGCTGTTTATCTCATTCCATAAGAGGTGAGTGAACTAATTAGCCCTGACAAGGAGAAACAAAAAACATTTTCAGAGCCTTTTTTCTCAGGATGATGCTCACCGAAACTGTTTCGATCAGATGTGACTGCACTAAGCAGGCTGCAAAAAAGCGGTGTCCACTGCATATTCTGATGAGCATGACCCTTTGCGGCTTCGCTACTAGGAGATTTGACGGTGAAAGAAGCGGGATCTACGCAGATGGAATAAGTACGTATTCCAGAGAAAAGAAAACACCTGCTTGAGTGACACCATGCTTGCAGAATGCAATTCGTTTCTTCCGACACCGTCATTTCACTTGGTGCCACAGACGATTGTGACCTACAATACGCCTCTTACCCTCTTGTTTGAGCAGAAACAAAAAAGGCGGCGTAAAGAACTGAATGAAAACTTGATTCATGCATCTCGATCTGGTCTGCTGCCGCCAGGATGATACGCTCCACCCATTGCTGACACACCGTGCACTTTCGGTACCCTGCATCCTTTGTTGTGACCCTTAAAAAATGTCACAACTGACACTTGCTCCTTCAGAACTAGACATTGCCTGTAATCTTTTCTGCTGCAAAGGGACAGCAACAAAACGCATTGCTGATAATAAACTATTGGAACTCTAGTTTGATAACCACACTTAATAATCTCATCTCCTTTGTTGCATCTATTAGACACCGTCGTGTTACTGTCAGTTTGTCACAAACAAAGGGAGAGACGGCGTTGGTCTGATTCCATAAGAGATGAGTGAGCTAATTGGCCTGACAAGGAGAAACAATAAAACAATTTCAGAGCCTTTTTTTAAGGATGATGCTCACAGAAACTATTTCGATCAGTTGTGACCGCACTAGTGCAGGCTTGGAAAAAAGCGGAGGTGTCCACTGCAACTTCTGATGAGCATGACCCTTTGCGGCTGCTACTAGGAGATGTGACAGTGAAAGAAGCGGGATCTACGCAGATGGAATAAGTACGTATTCGGCCTGCGAAAGCGATTCCACGATCATAGGATTGCGACGGCCGGCCCGGTCAATAAAAGCGCGAGTCAATTGCTCCATTAATTTATCCATACACGTCATAACTTTTCTTATACCATTTGCGGTTTAGTTGAGCTCCTTCCGACCACATACATGATGCAGCTCCATCGGAGACTTTCGATAGCTTGTTTATTGAGGCGACCGAAGAATGATGACAGTTTTTTTTTTCTCCGGTGTACTAACGGCACCATCATTGCATATATACTTTAGTTTTGCCTGCAATGTTCAGACACCAAATCGTGTTCGCTAAACACGGTTTAGTTTCAAGGAAAACGAGGCCACTTGTCGAAACAAAGAATACTTCGGACTTTGTGAGACCAGCTCCATAGCCTAAAAATTAGGCCGTTCTCTAATTCGGCTTATTCTTTTAGTCCACGGAAACGTCTCCTTCGCGCATTAGGTTTGTTTTCCCCACCACAATCTAACTCGACAATTGCACAGATCTGGCAAAGCTTTAGAGCTGCAAATTCTCCCAAGTTGTTTGCTTGGGGCAAAGGATCGTCTCCAAAGTCCTGACACGTCGACACCATTTTTTGCAGGGACACATTTCGTCCACAGAGAGCTAGACAGAGGCACACGACACAAGGCCAGATACTTCCTCCGTTTTTCAATACTTGTCACTTTTGACTTTTACTGTTACAACTTTGACCATTAATTTTTCATTAATGTGTAATTAAACTCTTGTAAATATATTATGGTACTAAAATACTATATACATCACATCTAGTAATCATATGTTTAATTTATATAACTAACTATTTTATAAGTTATTAAACGGTCAAAGTGTGAATAGTACAGTCAACAGTGTCAATTATTTAAAAACGGAGGAAGTATGTTTTTGAGACTGAAATCATCAGAAATTCACTGCAAGACAACTGAACTTGAACACCATGAATAATCAACTGGCATCTTCCGTCCGCCCGTGGACGTGGAGTGGTTGCCGTCAGGATGATGCCTGCCACTGCCAATATGCTCGACAACCGGTTGCTGACACACCGTGGGTCCCAGCATTGCACTTTCGGTTTCGCCTACATCCTCTCTCTATTTCAGTGCTAGGAAAAAGAACTGCCACAACTGACACTTGTTGGGACAAAAACATGAATATTTTCCCGACATGGGTATAGTTAAGCCTGTTAAGATTCAGATCTGATCTGTTACGGAACCCTAGGTTAGTGAAATTGTTCGTGTCAGATTTGACACTGGCCGCATGTCCGAGATTCGTTTGGCTGGGGGTGAATCCGGTGATGTGCACGCTTGCAGAACTGAACTGAAAAGAAGGCGTGCACCATCATCGTCCTCCGTAACGTGACACCAGCATGTCCGTTTGTGGCTGCGCTAAGCAGTGACAAAAGAAGGCCTGTTTGCTAGTGGGATGCCACGAAAGGAAAACGTATGCCGCCTGTGGAAGCGAATTCGGTGGTGTACCGCGTACAGCCGGTTAGTAAAGTAGCACAAGAAAATTACGACAGGCATATTTGAACTAACTGAATCTGAAAAGCTCAGCTGTGGCGTCAATCTTTTGACATTTTTTTTTTTGGCTGAAACTTTGAAGTCCAGTTTTTCACGTGATTACAAAGCTTGGACGTCGAGGATGATCGAGAGAGTCAGTTTAATTGAATGTTCACCAGTCGTGCATCCTCATCTCCTGATCCATCGAGAGCGAGGTGGCAGATAATGTCCCCGCGTATGCCCCAATTCAGTCAGCAGAAACGTCTGTAGATAATGTCACGGTACCGTGTTGATCTCGGTAGAACACGCGTCCGCGGAAACGGAAGCGCACTTTTGATTTATCTCTGCGATACCACGCGATAACCAGAGGCAGCAAGCAAGCACGTTACTTCCGGTGGTCGTGTCGCCGTTTATCTTACCAGTCGTCCACACGTGCTGCTCGTTGTTACCACGAAATTTACAAAAGGCGATTTGTTTGTGCGTAGACTCGAGATCACCACCGTCCTTTATCGAACTACGGACTGACCTGACCGTCAATCGACAAGTTTATCACGTTCAGTATGAAGTTACCTTACCCCTTTATTTTGTTTTCACGGCACTTTGGTACCCGTCACTGATAATACAGCCCACAAGAGATGGATCGACCTTCCTGGTCTCTTGGAAGAGATATCAGTACTGATGTACTGTAAGTACTATGCCAACACTTCACACTCCACAAACGATTGGATTGACGAGGAGGGATGAGTTTTTCATGATCTTGTTATTATTACTGATCACCACATGAATGTATCAAAGAATGGCGGCACAAATCACCCGCCATGAATCCGATTGAGCTGAAGATCATCCCCAAGCGATGTATCACTGACCTGATCCGACTATAGCTAAAAGCAGTACAAACAACACGCAGTGCATCTTCAATTTCTTCTTCTTCATCATCTTTTTGTTTTTTTACCACGAACCCGAAATTTAAAACTGAGAAATAATTTCCCACCAAACCAAATGCGGCGCCTAACCACTGCCATAATAATCACCCCCTTCGCTGGCAGGTGGGCCCGGAGGGGATCTCGGGGGCATCTCCAGCGACTTGCCAGAAGGCATATCCTATTCACACCTACAACCACCACCGCCGCTCCGTGCCCGTCCCGTCGCCGCGCCGTTCCGTTCCGTCTTCACTTGTTGGCGTGCAGAGCGCGGCGCCGGCGACGGCTCGACCCCGCGTGGTCGCGCCGCCACCCGACGACCACCGCCTCAGCGGCGGACGAGGATGATGCCTCCGCGGCCGCGCCGTCGCAGCCGCCTTCATTGGCGTTCCACCATGGGTCGCCCCCGCTCGCCGTGCTGGCGCCCCAGAGCCTGACCGCGGGGAACCCGGCTCCGGCGGCGGCGGCGGCGAGCCTCGCGCCCTCTCCTGCGCCGATGGCGCTGAGCCCGCATCCGGAGAAGCGGCGGGGCAGGCCCTGCCAGGTCTTGACCACGGCGTTGCCCCACGGGAAGCCGTCCGCGCCACCGTCGAAGAAGTACCCGATCCTCCGTATCCCCTCTTCGTCCTCATCCTCGTCGTCGCCGGAGGAAGAGGACCCGGTCGCCGCTTCATCGGAGCTGCTCTCTTCTTCGTCTTCATCGTCGTCCTCGTCGCCGGATGAGTAGTAGGTGGAGATGTGTGACTGGATGACCTCCTTCCCGCGCGAGCGGAGGCGCAGCACGATGACCTGCAGGCGGCGCAGCAGGCTGGGCAGCGTGGCGAGCGCGGCCAGCGCGACGGCCAGCGGCGCCCACATCTCCGCCAGCAGCGCGGCCGCCAGCGCCGGCGCGCGCGAGAACCGCCCAACACCTGCCTCCAGCATCGCCGCCGCCGCCGTCTCCATCCTCTCCTCCGACGCAACCGCCCGAAAAGGCAGCCTCGAAATTGTTGTTAAAAAAGAAGAAGCTTTTTGGCCCCCAAGAAACAAGGGAAAATTCTCTCACGCTATCGCGTGTTGTGTGGGAGCAGAGCAGAGCAGAGCAGCGAGGGGGAAGATGAAATGGGGGAGGAAGGGAGAGGGAATTGGAGAGGAGGCGGCGACGCCGTCGCTTTAAAACCACACGACCTCGGCCGTTCTCAAATGCCCGTTTTGCCCCGCGGTGGGGTCGAGGCGTCAGGGAGGCGAGGCGTGGGGCGAGTGGGGGAGACGAGAAAACTCGGGTTGAACGGTGCTCGTCGGCGAGTGCGGTTTCAATCGTTGACATGTGGGACGCGTATGTTATGGACCCACATGCAAGTGAAAGAGATACGCGTTGGCCGGGTGTGCGATAGAAAAGAGGTCCGGTGACGCGACAGAGATGGCGTCTCGGCCGGGGCGACGCGACGCTGGGCGCGTTGAGTCAGCAGCAACACGCACTGCTTACACTGACGGGTGGGTCCCGACCTACTGGCGAGGCTGGCGGTTACGTCGCCGCGTGGACACGCGGGGCCCGCGGGACCGGACCAGCTGAGCCTGTGGCGCCCGTGCGTGAGTCAGCGTCGCGTCGCGTGTGTGCGCGTGGGGACGGGGACGGCCGTGCCTGCCGGGCATCCTGCGGTGGAGATCGGCCGTCGCGACGAGACCAGGCCTCCCGCCCTCCGGTGATCCGTCCTCAGCCCACCAGTTCTCTGACACGTATGACCCCGGGATGCTCTGGGGTGTGCTCTACACGTCTGCTAGGGGTCGGATCTTGGTTTTCTTTGGGTTTCCTGAGATTTGGTTTAATTATCTCAACACTCGTGGTCCATAGCAATTATTTTATTTTTCATTTGCCGGGATCCCAAACCTCGATGCTTAACTAAAACTTTGCTGGGTGCTGCATCTGCATCTCGTGCCGTGCTTTAGAATAACTGACATTGTGTCTCCTACTAATGTGGGACGACCAGTTCAGAAAGAGTTGATTAGCAACCACTTGTTCTTTGGACAATGCGTACAACGTAGCCTCTAATTAAATCAGGACTGACTTGTCTCAAGTTCTTTGTTTTGGCTGGAATTCGATGCAGTATGGTCGATTTTTCACAACCTCTTGAACATTATGTCTTCAATCTGCAACGTCGTCGTAATTGATCGTGCGGTGGCCAAGAGTTTTTGATGCCGTGAACATACATCTCGTGGGGACAACATTCATTCATACATTCCAAGATTGTGATGCCAGCCAAAGGTAGTCCTAGTTGTGTGCAAAGAAAACAAGTTTCCTTGTCCGCGCTAATAATTGGTTATCTCGATCGCTCGCACATTAATTGGACGTCTTTTTCTTGCAAGCAAGCAATGAACAAAAATAAAAGAAATGTACACACCCATGGACGCATCCTTGAAGCAGGTATTGTAACACCCGGAATCCACAATCACCTCAGGATGCTACTAAAACCATCACAACCGCCTTCTACCAAAAATATAGAAAATTTGGCAGCATCTTCTTGTAAAAGCAAGCAACGCGGAAGCAAAACATTCATAGATAAATATAATTAAAGGCATCACACTAGTAGCCAAATGACCTTAGCAAGAATGATGAATAGAGACTTTAAGTTAACCACCATTCCACTTCTCAAAGAATAGGCTTCGACACTTAACAAACATTCTTTATTACTAAAGAGGTGTATAACTAAATGTTTGTTGTGAAGTGAACACTGCTACTACCCATCCCATCATGCCACTCATCAAGTACCTAGAAAGATTAAAGCAAGGGTGAGATGAAACATCTCAGCAATCAAATTGTTTTGACAAGCTATTTAAACCACAAGTTGAATTAAGCATCATTTTAATAATTCCAATAATAACAAGAGCAATACTTCAATATTACCACAATGATAATGTAAAGATTAGAACACCTCCAAAAGGTTCTTATAAACCACTTCACTGCCGCATTAACGTAGACAAATCCACTTCCAGGGATGCATATCAATGCAATGCAAACCACAAATAAGATCTTGATATCCACAAGGTAATCACTTCATTGTCAAACTTCTCAACATCCATATAGTCGCAACATAATCATCATCAAACTTCAGGCATTAATGCATATGATTGCAATGCAATAATGCATGTCCACTTTTACATCGCACCCCTCATCGGGCAACATACGATGTGTACCGGTACAGTCGCAACCATAGGTCTACGACATACTTCATAAGAGCACTCCGGAATAGTTATATGACTTTCTCACCGACCAGGCTTTTAAAGCACTCCGGAATAGTTATATGACTTTCTCACCGAGCTGGCTCAATGCACTTGCTCATGTTATGAATGCCAATGATGCAAAAACAAGATCTTAAAAGCACACGTTATCCTTGCCTTCATATGAAAATATAAGCACTTCTTCATATTCCTGTATATATAAGAACATAAAAAAGAGACAAATAAACTTCAAATTCAAACTTTGCCACCATTTCTACTTCCTAGTTGTATGATATATGGTTCAAAATATTTAAGTGTAGGTGATAAAAATAACAAGTCAAAACGGTAGCAACCACCGCTACATTCACTTGTCTTCACCAACGGTCAAGCAGAAGAATTAGTCATGCTCTGAGGATGCACCACCTGATCATAAAGAATTCTCAGCACCAAACATTCATATAGATAAAATCAAACAACGAGTAAAGAGATCTTATGTCCGAATCCGTCGTTAAAGCACACTTCAAAGACAAACAACAATATAATTGCTTATTTTCCTTCTATCCTCTAAATACAAGAAAAATATAGTTACAAAAATATACTTTCATGAAACTACAGGAAAACATGCATTGGAGTTGGAAAACACCCAACTTAGTCAGGTCATAAAGGTGTTCTGAACAACACTTCAAAACTGAATGTTCAGAACTGACACAGAGGCAGAAAAATAACATTATATGCTGTTTAAATCGTCTAAAAATCTCATATTTTTACAAAAAACATAAAGCTTCATTATCTTTAAGTTTGTGGTTAACTTCTCCTTTCAGAAAAAAACATTACGAGGGCTTAGAGATTCATACTATCTCAGACTGTTCATCTGACAGCTTTTGCAGAACAGCTCTACTAAAAGAACCATAAATGGAGTTATATAAATCCTAAGAATATGCAATTAACCAATATGGAAAGCTTATGAAACATACAACAACTTTGGTATTTTGTGAAAGTTCCAGTTCTGACTTTACGAAGGCTAAATTCACACATGAACAGATAACACTCAGAATTACGAGACTAAAAAACAGTCAAATTGGGGAAGGCACAACTTCCGCATCTTAGATCCTGTAAAACTGTACCATATACTGTTGGAAAGATCATCAAATTATTTACAATTCCTATAAAGGTTTCATATTTTTCTAGGGTCAAGAACAGGGTCTAAACAGAGAAACAAAAATATTAGTCGAATCTGCTACCCGCAGGAAACAACAACGAGGTTGATCTAGAGGTTTAATCAAAACCGACGAGATTGCCACTAATCATAGGTTCTAATCTACCCAAGATCAGAGAGAGGAACATCATGGTCCTACCTTGATCTCCAATGACGGCTAGAGGATCGACATGGACTCCATCTCCCTCCTAGGATCCACCACTTCTTTCCTTTCTCTTCTCTCTTCATTCCTTCTTTTCTCCCTTGGCTTTTCTCCTTCTATTTTCTGACGTCCAGCAGCAGTCACGCCTGCCCCTTGGGTTCCTCTTTCTCTTTTAATGAAAATATAATGGCAATACCAATTTATGGCAGGCCAAAAGTCATAGGTTTTCAAAAAAAAGGAAACTTTTATATACCGTTGGGTGTTACAGGTATACTCTGCAGTGCTCATGTCATGTGGTGTGTACGGTTTAAATATACTAGCTTCACACTTAAATATATGGCGTTTATGATAGGTAATCGAGTTTAATTTGTACATTTTGACTGCCATGGAGTCATTTGAACAGTTTAATTTGCATGGTTCTAGCGGTGACAAACATACCCCAACACAGAAAATAAGAGACGGGGAAAACTGGAAATATATATCATCCTGCTACTGCGTGATCTTTTGAGCTCCAACAACGCAAGCTGTCGCTGCACCACAAAGTAAAGATCCTGCAAACATGAAGGTTGGCATGAACAGCCGTCAAGCACCACGAAAAAATCGGAAGAAATCTCTGCACGCGCAATCTTCCCATGATGGCAGTATGGCACCAGGCTATGCGACAACCTATAAATAATTAGAACCGCACAGAAGATGTATGTATAGTGACAAATAGAATGCACCGAAAAGTCTGATACAAAGGTGCCGTCTGAATTAATTAAGCTCAAGCAAATTATTATCAATGAACAGCAACTGATAATTGGCACCGCATAATCATCTTAGTATATACTAACCAAAATTGTCACTAATAAAGATAGACAGGGAGACGCAACACCAACTGGAAATTCATGACCAAATATGGGCTTTGTTTACAGCTTGCAGCTGCTCTTAATTTCAGGCTTTGACACGACCATGCGAGCTAACGCATGTATATAGGTATGAAAAAAATGTCATATGAGCTGACAGCTGGGGCCAATCATATGTGTAGCATTGAATAAAGTGCGTGCTTATGTAGCATGAAAGCAACAAGACACGTACAATGTAATAATAAATAATTGATAATTGGGATTTGATCGATGGTCGTGTATGCCAGCATCCAGGACGTGTGCTGTCAGTGACACCGACGCTTAACCACAAGTGGTTAGTGTTGCATCAACAAATTGGGCCTCCTATCATTGGACATGTCCATGTCGCTTGACCCTCAGGAGGTGTTCATATATTGAGGAGTACCTGGAAATCAGAATGTGGTAAGGATTCGATTGTTACACAAAATCGGCATGGCTCTGCTAACAGTTGTTTAGTCAAGCGTTGAATGACAGGTTGTAGCGACAAGAAGCAAACATTAGAGAAGGAAAAGGCCTATGCCATCGGCTTGCATGTTCAGAGGACGACAGACAGTGTTACGTATCATGTCGGTTTTGACATTTCGAGACCATTGACATACGAACAGTACACAAAATGTTAGTAGCAGCATTCGAATGAGTTCAAGAGACTTGTGTGAGCAGGAAACGTTCCCTTGCAATTGCACTTAATGGTCCATCGATCAAATATCAGACGCACAAGCGGTTCACAAGCCTGCAGAGTTCTTTCATTTTTTGTGGTTTGTGCACATCTCTCTCTAGATATTTTTTGGGAATCTTATTTGAGTGGTGTACATTTACGACGCAAAACGAAATGACAAAAGTAAATCCATGGCGCAAATTTAAAAACAAAACTGTACTTTTGAATGCAACAGGTACAGATGCAAAGGTGGTGCAAAATAGAAACAGGGGAGAGACAACTTTTTGCTACTAGTAGGATGAAAAAGTTGTCCGGTCCACAATGCAAGCGTCGGCCACCGGCTCGCTTAAAAAATGGGCCGCATCAGCTTGTGAGCTGACATATGAGGCCTTGGCATCCGGCCTGGGCTGGCAAGCAGAGTAAGGCCTTCCGCGCTGTTGCTTATTCCCGGCCCACCGCCCTCGATTTTCTGGAAGCCGTGGCGTAATCTGTGCCAACTGTCCGGGCGTAGCCCAGCCAGCATGCTCTAGCTAGGGCACGTATACGGATGTCCAGAAAACGAAAAACACACGTACACTCACGTGAGTCGATGCTGTGCACACGTCGCCAGAATCTAGAGGGATTACCCAGCTGAATAGTATATACTATGCACGTCTGTAGGAGCTGCCGTTGCCCAGTCATACAGAGAGAGACCCAACAGTCGTCACCTTGGTTTGATTCTTGCTAATTTGTCCGAGCTCGCGGACCTCGCAACAGCAACTCTGTGCAACAGTGCATTTCATTGCCACGCCGACGCGTTCCAGCAGCAAGGAGTCGAATGACACAAGTGGTCAAACAGGGCCAACTTGATCACGAGCCAGCAGTAGCACAAGGTTATGCCAGAATCTCACTCCAGATGCCAGATGTATGCGGAGCACAAGGCAGGGGTTGTTGCAACCTGTTCGTGCGGACAACGCAAATTTTGTTGTTTTCCTTTGCGCAGGGTGTACACGGCACGCATTGGTACTCTTGATTAGGGCTGGACTACCGAGCCGGCTCGGTCCAGCTCGTTAGGATAACGAGCTGGCTCGGCTCGGCTCGTTATCTTAACGAGTTAGAATGCTGGCTTGGCTCGGCTCGTTACGAGTTCGAGCTGGCTCGCGAGCCAGTTCGTTAAGCTCGTCACTCGCTTTCAGCATCTCTGCTACGACCTGGGAAACAAGACGATAACCATATCGTTGGGTACATCTTCACGTCTTTGAGCACAATGACGTGTCGGGCGAGGAGGCGGTGGCCGACGACGCAGAGGTCGTCGCGACCGAGAGGGGACGAAGGCTGGAGATGTGGAGGAACCGATACCACCGCACGAGGGAAGTAGAGGGAGAGGTGACACCGCCTGGCTTGAGATGTCAGCCGCCGCGCTTCACGTCGCCTATCCATGGTTTGGATCTTGACTCAGTCCTCTTCTATCATCGCCATAGTCATGGGAAGAGCGGTGAGGACAATGAGCTCATGTTCATCATGAGCTTTGACGTTGATGGCTGCAGCGTCGATGACGAAGGAGAAAGGAGAGGCGAGTGCTATGACGGGAGAAAGGACGCCGACAACCTCGTGGAGCTTCTCCGGGCAAGCTCGCAAGTGGGCGACGAGGGAACAAGATGACAGGTCAGCGAGGCAAACGGTGCGGTTCACGAATGGAGCAAGGCAGGCATGCGATGAGGATTTGGGAGGAGACAAGGTGTGGTGTGTTGGTATTTCTTACGGTCACAGATAAATCCGCAAGCGCACGGAGAATACCGTTGTAGCACTTCACCCGTGAGTATTCAAGGGTATCGTATTTTCCACAGGGAAGGCGGTGGTTTACGAGATAGCAAAGTTCATAATCACATAACTAATAATGTACCAAGGTCTAAACAGGGGTAAGGATAATAATAAGGGGTAGTAGTGACAACACAACCAGAGCAATCCAATCTAACACTAGAACTAAGCCTAGGCTAAGCAGGGTTAAGAAGAGAGCCGAGAAGGGTCCTTATGTACTTCTAATATTCCCACTCATGCAACACATACAAGTCTAAGCTCTATGTCAACCTGGAACAAGGGGGGTAACCAGCAGGGCTGTCACCACCTACCGGCATTCCTTCTACCAGGCAATCAAGGCTATCTACCATAGAACAAAGAGGATTAGGCACAGCAGGGCTGTCACCACCTACCGGCAAACCCCCCTAATAGGACACGTGGCACTAGGGCGATTAAGTCCCCAATACCAGTCCTAGGGTCACGTGACAATAAGGCAATTAAGTCCTCACTGCCAGACCTTCTCTTGTTCAAGCAGACAACCAAACACCCAAAGCTGTTTATCAACCTAAGCACCACGCTCACATTGCTAAACAGTACTCTCGATTCCCACGGGACTTTGACCATTCGGATCATCAAGTCGGGAATAAGAGTACACCTAATCCTGACCCGACGGATCAACAGATCAAGTGCTAGAACATGCATGACTCTGACCCTACGGATCATCAAGTCAATGGGTGAGACATGCGTAACTCTAACCCTGCGGATTAACAAGCTACGATCTATATCGCACATAACTCTAACCCTACGGATTAACAAGTCATGGGCCCGAGCATGTCTCACCATTTCATGCATGAATCGAGTGTAAGAACATAAACGAATGAATAAAGGCATGTCAAGCATGAAGCAACCAATCATGACTAGATAATAACCACATAGAAAGCACATGATCATCATACTAGTACAATCATAAGGCATGAGGAATAAAGAAGATAATTCTATTGAGGTGGACCTTGATACTTACTTAATATGAGATGAACGACGAACGAACGATGAACGAACGACGAACAATATATTATTAGCAAGTATCCTCAAGATACAAGATTGGGCTAAGTCCTCACAAAGGGAGGACAGCCCTCTCCTCTACCAAACTCTCCCCTCTAATCCTCTACAGCCTAGAGACTAGTCTAATGCTAGAGATTGGATTCCTCTTGGTGTCAATGTGTGTTGTGTGTTGAGAGAGGGAGGGGTGCCCCTTTATTTATAGTCTTGGAAGGTCGGCAACTTTGAGGCGGTTCCTGAGGTCGGTGGCATTTAATGCAGGGGGAACCGACCTCCAGAGGTCGGTTGTGAACCGCTATAGAAAAGTGGGCCAGGGGGGCCTCCCTGGCAGGTCGGCCGACCTGGCCTGGGCCCCACTGGGCCTGGTCCTCCTCTGGCTATGTATGTGTCCAATCCACTTGCATTGTTTGGTCTTTATGCCTGGTTCTGTGGTTTTGGGCTTTTGGACTAAATTCTTTAGTCCGGGGAAAATCCGTCGATTGCAAAGTCCATGTTTAGTGCCTGTTTTCCCTTGTTTTTATATGAATTGCACCTGCACTCATAATTTCACCAAGACTAGTGGAATTTGTTAGAAATAAGCCCTATGTCTACCCTTGGTGATGGTGTTAGGTTCCAAAAGGTGCATAAAGTTGACGGTAAAAATGGGTCGTAAGGACCGTCAACAAGATCCCCCACACTTAGCTCTTTGCTCGTCCTCGAGTAAAGTTTGAAGGACTAAGGTGGAACACGACTTCCATTGGTATGATGCTAGCATTCAAGTTATTCCAAGCCATACCTGTACCCGTGAACTTTTGATGTGTCTACCATGTCATCTTGGGCGGTTGAGGAATGGAACGGTCTAGATTCAAGTCATCATAACTCCCTCTGCTGAGTAACTTGGGTTTTTGATAGATTTTAAAAATAAAAACATAGCTCATACTTCTCAAATGATCACTATCAAATCGCTAAATGTGTATGGTTCCTCACCAAGGCATTGGATTTGCCTCTTTTCATCCTACTTCTACAAAAGGCTTTATGTGGAGCTTGGTAGGGTATGAAAGAGAGGCATACTTGTATCACATATTTTGCCGAACCAAAAGAGTGGATCCATGAAGAATGCAAGTCATACAACCGTGATCAAGATGTGCAAGTGTGTATGAGGGTGGTGTGGTGGAAATTGTACTCCTTTTTGCGTTCCTTCTCTCTTTCTCTTTTTGAATGTTTGAGGAGGACATGGCTATGATTCTTTCTTTCTTTTTTTTTTCTTTTTTCTTTTTCAACAATATCCCTTCTCTCTTTTTTTTTTTCATCATACTCTACTTTTGTATGAGCAGGGATTATTCTTTCTTTTTTTTTATAGCCATGTCTCCAATGATAATTAGAGAGAGAGCGAGAGAGAAAGGTAACAATGATTTTGTGGAGTGCTTATTTTGGTGGATGGACGGTGGTATTGCTTAACTTCCAGTGTAGAAGTTTAGCTTGTGAGGTGGAGTGTACGTGATCTTGATCAAGAGAGTATGACAAGTTTCTCACTAGGGTCACACAATTTTGATAAAGCTCAATGCAATGACAAGCAGCATATGTGTGTAGGTTTTGCAATGTGATCAACATATGGCTTTGGTAGGAATATAAGATCATCGAGGAGCATAGAGCTATAGATTTTAATTTTTGCATGTTAAATACCCAAGCACTCTATGCAGAAGAAGCAAGATTCATCTCATCCAACCATATCACATTCGCCAACAACTTAGATAAACATGGGTTCCTATGAGACTGGTGTTCACAAGCAACAGTATATGATGCGAGGAATAAAGAGTATGCAGGCCAACCAACTAGAAGCATGTATGTTGAGGGGACAACAACATTCATTTTATTCTTGAGTTAAATTTTAGTGATTGGCTCAAAAGATTGTTTTAACTCATGAATTGGGGGGGATGGAGTAGAGAGGATGCGCAAACCATCGCCTTAGGTGAAGTGGAGGCCAAGTGGACCATGGGATGTTTGATCAAAACAAAGGTTCGACCCAAATTTGTTTTCTTGTCCCGGTGGCTCCACTCTTTTATGGATCGGTCAGTGCGAGGTTGTGCATTGTGTTGGTGGGGGAGATCTCGAATGTGTGCGTGATGAAGAACTCGAGAGATCCCCCCCCCACACTTGTTCTTGTACCTAGCTTATTTATTCAAAACAAACAAACGTGGAAACAAAAAGGACTCTACCGGGGTTAAAGACCGGGGAGCCTAGATTTATTGAACAAATAGAAAAGAAGAGAAAGGGAAATCTTTTTCTTAACTTCGAGACAAAAAAAGCCAAAAGGATTTGTCTCAAAATTATTTTTCTTTGAGAATAATTTTCGGAAGAAAAAAGAAGAGTTGGAGACGACCGAAGATCGAAGAAGTTTATTTTTTAAGGACTCCAACTATGCAAATAAGAAAACCAGAGAGAAGAGAAAATCTTTTTCTTAAACTTGAGACAAAATTTCGTGAAAAATTGGGGAAATACGAGAGCAAGAATTTTGTTTTAAGGGTGTTTGAGTGCGGAAGGGATGAACTTGAAGAATCCAAACACCCTTGCATCCAAATAAAAAGAAATGAAGTTCAACTTGGTCAACAGCCCCACAATGGCTATATGCTTTAAAGTCAAGGGGGCTGTGCCAAATTCCATCAAAACTTTTGCTCAAAGCATTTTCCAAAAGGTTGGCTCAAATTAAATTTTACCAAACTTATTCTTTCAGATATTTTTTTTTCAAGGAGAAAAAAGAACAAAATAAGAGTTGGAGAATGATTCCAACATGGAGGGAATTTATTTTGGAGAAACTCCAATTATTCAAATGGAAAAACCAAAAGGAGAAAGAAGAAAAAAAATCTTTTTCTTGAACTTGGGGCAAACAATAAAAATTCTCGAGAAATGCAAGAGTGAAAATTTTGGAAAAAGAGTGCTTGAGTGGAATGAAAGTGAAGGCACCAAGCACTCTGGAAACAAATATGAAATGAAGTCCAATTTTGGTTGACAACCCCATGATGGCTATGTGTTGGAAAGCCAGAGGGAGTTGTGCCAAAATTCCTCCAAAATTTTGCTCAAAACATTTTTCCATAGAAAGATTGCCTCAAACTCATTTTCCAATATATATATGTATATATATTTAATGTAAATGCATTGTGGTTTGAAAAAAAATCCCAAACAAAAGTCGGAAAGATTCAAACATGCAAACAATGGAAATGCATGTCGAGGGAGAATTCAAATATGCAAAATGATGGGTAAGAATCAAATATGTAAATGAAATGCAGGAATGCAATTGAGGAAATTCAAATATGCATGTGGAAATGGAAATCAAATATGAGATAACTACCAATTTACCTTTGGCAAGGGCATCATCATTTTAAGTCCGATGAGCACGACTTCTCTCCATTTCGTTTAGCTTGGTGACTTGGTGCTTGATCCCGGAGATGAGGATGCAAACAACTTCTCGTGTTGGGGTTGTAGCCGTCTTTTCAAAGCACTTGTGCGAAGCCTTCTCCCTTTATGCTTCCCTTCTAGGGTGATGTTGGAAGGCTTCTCTTTCTGTTGAGGGTGTGGTCTCCACCCTTCACCAATAGCTACCTTCTCAACTAATTTTGTTGCTTCCACGGCGGTAAGTGAGAAGATGCTCCCCTCGGCACGAGAATCGAGATAGTCATGAGCTGGTTGTGTCAACCCGTGGTAGAAATTGATCAATATTGTCCAATCGTCCATTTCATGATCAGGGCATGTTGTCAAATAATTTTGAAATTTCTCCCATGCTTTAGGAATGGATTCTTCTTGTGCTTTCCAAAAGTTTGGAATTTGTGCATGAAGGGCATAGGCTTTGCCTCTTGAGGAGTATTTCTCGAGGAACGCTTCAGAGCAATCATCCCAAGTAATCGAAATACTTGGGTTGGCATAGAACCATTGTCTTACTTTCCCCACAAGAGAATAGGGAAATAGACGGAGTCGGATGACATCTTGGTTGGCTCCCTTGATGGACAAGGTTTTGCATGCTTTCAGGAATTTATGTAGATGAACGTTTGCGTCCTCGTTGGCCGTACCATGGAATGGATTGGCCTGCACCATGTGGATTTGGCTGGCTCTAAGTCTGAAGTTTCCGTCTCCAGTGCTGACGTGTGGCCTAATTGCTACACGGTCAACAACGGCAGCGGAGTATTCGTGGGAAAACTTTTGACCCAGTGGTGTTGAGCTTGATGGTGCGGGTGTAGCTGCGGAGTATTCGTGGGAAAACTTTTGACCCATTGGTGTTGAGCTTGATGGTGCGGATGTAGCTGGCTTGACTATGGAGTATATTCTTGAGGATGGGTGACTCGCGGTTCAGTTCGTCTCAAGAGTACTTTTTGATTTTCTGTGTATTGCCTCGATAGGTCAATGCCAGAGGTACACTACCCTGTTTTCACATAAAGAGAAAACAAAGCAAAGGTAGACCTATCTAGACAGTGGTAATTAAAAGAAATATAATTATAAACAATGCTAGTGACTCTTCAACCAGTGCCTTCCCCGGCAACGGCGCCAGAAATGCTTGTTGGTATTTCTTACGGTCACAGATAAATCCGCAAGCGCACGGAGAATACCGTTGTAGCACTTCACCCGTGAGTATTCAAGGGTATCGTATTTTCCACAGGGAAGGCGGTGGTTTACGAGATAGCAAAGTTCATAATCACATAACTAATAATGTACCAAGGTCTAAACAGGGGTAAGGATAATAATAAGGGGTAGTAGTGACAACACAACCAGAGCAATCCAATCTAACACTAGAACTAAGCCTAAGCTAAGCAGGGTTAAGAAGAGAGCCGAGAAGGGTCCTTATGTACTTCTAATATTCCCGCTCATGCAACACATACAAGTCTAAGCTCTATGTCAACCTGGAACAAGGAGGGTAACCAGCAGGGCTGTCACCACCTACCGGCATTCCTTCTACCAGGCAATTAAGGCTATCTACCATAGAACAAAGAGGATTAGACACAGCAGGGCTGTCACCACCTACCGGCAAACCCCCCTACTAGGACACGTGGCACTAGGGCGATTAAGTCCCCAATACCAGTCCTAGGGTCACGTGACAATAAGGCAATTAAGTCCTCACTGCCAGACCTTCTCTTGTTCAAGCAGACAACCAAACACCCAAAGCTGTTTATCAACCTAAGCACCACGCTCACATTGCTAAACAGTACTCTCGATTCCCACGGGACTTTGACCCTTCGGATCATCAAGTCGGGAATAAGAGTACACCTAATCCTGACCCGACGGATCAACAGATCAAGTGCTAGAACATGCATGACTCTGACCCTACGGATCATCAAGTCAATGGGTGAGACATGCGTAACTCTAACCCTGCGGATTAACAAGCTACGATCTATATCGCACATAACTCTAACCCTACGGATTAACAAGTCATGGGCCCGAGCATGTCTCACCATTTCATGCATGAATCGAGTGTAAGAACATAAACGAATGAATAAAGGCATGTCAAGCATGAAGCAACCAATCATGACTAGATAATAACCACATAGAAAGCACATGATCATCATACTAGTACAATCATAAGACATGAGGAATAAAGAAGATAATTCTATTGAGGTGGACCTTGATACTTACTTAATATGAGATGAACGACGAACGAACGATGAACGAACGACGAACAATATATTATTAGCAAGTATCCTCAAGATACAAGATTGGGCTAAGTCCTCACAAAGGGAGGACAGCCCTCTCCTCTACCAAACTCTCCCCTCTAATCCTCTACAGCCTAGAGACTAGTCTAATGCTAGAGATTGGATTCCTCTTGGTGTCAATGTGTGTTGTGTGTTGAGAGAGGGAGGGGTGCCCCTTTATTTATAGCCTTAGAAGGTCGGCAACTTTGAGGCGGTTCCTGAGGTCGGTGGCATTTAATGCAGGGGGAACCGACCTCCAGAGGTCGGTTGTGAACCGCCATAGAAAAGTGGGCCAGGGGGGCCTCCCTGGCAGGTCGGCCGACCTGGCCAGAGGGGGTCGGCCGACCTGGCCTGGGCCCCACTGGGCCTGGTCCTCCTCTGGCTCCTTCATCTGGCTATGTATGTGCCCAATCCACTTGCATTGTTTGGTCTTTATGCCTGGTTCTGTGGTTTTGGGCTTTTGGACTAAATTCTTTAGTCCGGGGAAAATCCGTCGATTGCAAAGTCCATGTTTAGTGCCTGTTTTCCCTTGTTTTTATATGAATTGCACATGCACTCATAATTTCACCAAAACTAGTGGAATTTGTTAGAAATAAGCCCTATGTCTACCCTTGGTGATGGTGTTAGGTTCCAAAAGGTGCATAAAGTTGACGGTAAAAATGGATCGTAAGGACCGTCAACATGGTGGCGGCGTGATTCGGGAAAGGAATAAAGTGTGTGGAGGGAGGAGGAGACCGAAGGGTGCTAAGCCTGTTGGAGCATGCTGGCTCGTTTGGCTCGTGAGACAACCTCGTGGAGCTCCTCCGGGCAAGCTCGCAAGTAGGCGACGAGGGAACAAGGTGACAGGTCAGCGAGGCAAGCGGTACGGTTCACGAACGGAGCAAGACAGGCATGCGATGAGGATTTAGGAGGAGACAAGGTGTGGTGGCGGCGAGATTCGGGAAAAGAATAAAGTGTGTGAAGGAAGGAGGAGACCGAAAAGTGCTGGACCTGTTGGAGCATGCTGGCTCGTTTGACTCGCGAGCGGCTCGCGAGCCAGCTCAAACTGGCTCGTTAAGCATAACAAACTACAAACCTAACTCGATTCGTTAGAAAAAATGAACGAACCGAGCTGAGCCGAACCGAGCTAATCACGACCTAAGCCGATCTAACGAGCCACGAGTTTTTCATCCAGCCCTACTCTTGATCCAGCCGTGCGCCTCGATCGGTTTCGCTTGTCACGCCCCAGTAATATGATGTTATATTGGGCCGTGCGATCGATTCTGACTAGGCGTGTCACTGTCTTTTTTTTTTCACAATAGAACGCGCACAGGAAGTCTGTCACATGAAAACAATCATGTCGGGTGCAATTATTCTTTCTTGCCGACAGTGTGGATGGCCGACAAAATGCACAAGTTGCATGGAAAATTCTAAAACTATGAATATATATATTGCATGTTGTCATATATTATCATACAAAATTTGAAATACACCAAATACTTATATAAGTTGAAAAAAACAAAAATGAGTGTTTGAATGATGGCGGGTTGCGGATCTGAAATAAATAGTTACAATCTACAACTATTCAACCTGATTTTCTCTACCTTTTTGAGAATGAAAGGGGATTGTATTAAAAATTGAAGAAGTACAAAACCCTTACATTAAGATTCTGAATGACGAATAAAGCACACAAAAAACATGTTAGTATTCTACCCATCTTCAATGTCAGTTGTTTTTTTGGTATCTTGCATAAATACTTTTTACATCTCAAATTGTATACATGATTTTAGACGACAACATGAATTATCTATTTATATTTTTGTTAGAATCTGGCTGCATCTTATATAACCTGATTTTCGGCTCTCTCGCCCGACACGAGAAAATATGCATAAACCATGGGTGGTGGTTTTGACTATTATATATATCCAGATGTACCTGTTGCTGACTTTTAATACTAAAATATAGTGTGATCACTGTTCCTTGTCGTCATGAGGATGTCCTTTCGGGTGGCGAGCAGTCAACATTTGACCCCTTATATCTCTTAAGCATTTCGTTTGAAATTTTAAAAAATGAGCATCGACCTTCCTACTAAGGTGGTGTTTGGTTCCCCTATTCCTTTTAAGATTCTGGATTCTAGCTATAGTTTTTATAATTTGGTTTTTAAAAAAAATTCGAGTGAGGGTGTTTGGATCCTGAATTTTTAAAATCTAGAATCCAGTTTCTGAGGTGGTTAATGACCCGCTTGCCCTTACTATATTTTTTGGTGAGCGATGGCACAAATTGTAATTATCCAAAAACATTCATACGTAGCGGGTCTTTTGACAAATAAAATTACCTAAAAGCTAAGTTAGGCCAGATTATAGGATTCTTAAAATCTTATAATCTGGATTCTAAAATCTGATGCATAATCTGACCTGTTTAGATCCTAATAATTTTTAAAATTCGGATTCTTAAAATCTAGATGGATCCAAATAAACCCTAAGTACAGTTGATCTCCTTAGTTAAAATGAGACAACGATCCAACACACAAACTACGTGTCACACGGTCACCTACTAGTCAGCACGGATTTAAGTATCGGTTGATGACAGGCCCATCATAATTCAAACGACTTAACGCACTCAATCCAAACGGGATGATTTCAAAACGAAACGAAACGAAACGAAACCAGCTAGATCCACTACTTACCCCGAAAATTGTGGGCCCCCAACCTTGCCACCTCGACCAGTCAACCACCTCGCGTGGCGCACGCAACGCAACCACCGCGGCCGTCCGCTTTTCATCGTCGTCTCCCCCACTCCACCAAGTTGTGTAGCTGCTGTCTCTCTCTCCGATACCAATCCGCAGAGCGGCAGCAAAGGCTACGAGCGGCATTAGGTGGCCGCCACCGGGGCGAGGAGGGGAAAGAAGCGGGAGTGAACCAATAACAAAGATTACAGGTGCGCCCTTTCACGGTCGATTCGACCCCTGCTGCTCTGTTGTTAACTTGTTAGTGGAGCAGATCGGATTAGTTCGGACGATAGGCGCTTTCTTTCATTTCCTTTCTCCCTCGGGCCCCTCCTTATTAGCGTTCTTACTTTTTTTTCCCCCCTCCTCTGAGCTGGGTTGTGCTGCGGGCGTTTTGGTAGGAAGCGAGGACGAGGAGGCGCCGATCCGCGGCGGCGCCCGGCAAGACATAGAGGAGCCGTTGCTCCCCCGCCGCTCCGTGAGTTCATCATCTCCTCTTCCTCCGGCTCTCCTTCTTGACGCCTCTTGCGAACGGCTGCTTTCGTGCCGTGTATTTGTGCGTACTGTGTGCCCCATTGTTGCGCATTTTATTGGGATTATCGTCGTGCGAAAATAATCCCGTGGTTACTGAAGTTCAGGGAAGAGTTGCATCGAGATTTCCTCGGGAGGTTTTGAAACGGTTCTGGAGATCGATTTGTGTTTCTATTTAAAATGAAAAGAAACGAAATTTCTTTTTAGATGACAATGAAAGAGCGTTTTGATCTTTTGCCTGTATTATTTTCTAGTGGATGTGGTTGCGCTTTTGGAATTGGATTTGACGGCGACGTGGGTCCTTCAGCTCGAGATATTTCCGAGACTTATCCACGGGTGAAATAAACTATGGATGGGAAGGATTAGATAATTCGAGCCACTTGGATGTATTCTAGTCGGACCTTGTGATGTCACCACGAGTTAGCTTTCTAATTTAACCTGACGCCTAGCTTAACATTGTTGAAGCACAAAACGAGTAGGGTGCAACATGCTGTTAGTTGTGCGGATGAAAATTTGAGGTAAAATCCTTTCCTCGCCAAGAAAGAAATTTGAGGTAATCTGCTTCCTACTATCTTGGAAGAAGGGCTATATGTTTAGTATACAGAGAAAAAAAAATCTTTGTTTGGGGCAATAGATAGGCACTGTCAGCCAGTATCAGCGAGGAATCTTGAAAGTGTCATAGCGTCGAGTTGCTGCCAATTGGCTTCAGTTTCGAAGTTGTCGAGCCGTTTGACTTGTACAACCAGAAGCGTCAGTACATAGGACAAGTCATTTGAAACAAGTTCTGCTCAAGGTATCTTGAACCTTCTGAATTTCATCCAAGGTGTTTCCCTTTTCCCTAAGTGTCCGAGCTACATGTGATGCATGATATCTGTATTGAGTTATTGGGTAGCCAAAGACTTTGATCAACTCTTTGTTTTGTTCACAATTTCACATTTATGTTCATCATTAATTTTCTGAGTTGGTCGTATGTCACGAGTGAGATTGCCTGGATAGTTTTGGTTTGGTTTAAATTTATTGCTCCCATCCGCAGATTATTTCAAGTTCTATTTTCATCTTTCTTTGTTGAAAAGCACTCATGCCTTGTTTGCTTCTCACTAATATAGTTAATCATACTTTGCATATTACAGTTGCATTATTCCTTTTCTCCTTTTCTCTCTTCTGGCATTCAATCCCATTAAGGGGTGAATAATGGCCTTCTTGCTTCTCTATGATGCAAATCTAATTGGGGTAGCAAAGGATTACATGTAGAAGTAACCTGCTGGCTGGCGAAAATGAATCACAAGCACCAGCAGAAGTTTCAGTTCCTGTTAACTGAATGAAACCGTCAATTTTTGAACCATTGTTTCTGAATTCAAAATTCAAGCTTAGTATATGAACTGGATCTTTGTCATGTTTATTGTGTGAAGTCCTCTTGATGAGATTAATGGCTCATTTAAATATCTGTACGTCCTCTCGAGTAGATTGTCGGTAGATTTAAATATCTGCGCATAACTGATTGTAGTCTCTGAATTTATTTGTATGTTCATATGAAATTTCGTTAATTAGACTTTGGTTATCTTTGTTGCCTCTTAAGTTTCTGGCAACTTGAAAATTGCTACAGTTGTCTGCCACTTTGTAGTCCTGTGAGCACCCCTGATTCTTGAACTGTAAATCTTCTCATTGTATGTTAGTGGACTACCAAGCTCAACACTTTATTGTCTTTCTGGTCTCATCAATTGACTAGTGGCTCCTGTGTATCATGAACTGTTCGTATGTCACTCCCTGCACCTTAACATTGTTGATGCGGTATTCCTATGAATCAAATAGTCTTCTGCCATTTGTATGACGTTTCTTTGAATTTCATCCCAAAGATCGTCAACATAGTTTCTTTTATGCCAACGTTCATACTTACTTTGTTTCAAATTAAACTTTCAATTCTATTCATTTGGAAAGCCTCAGCATTATGTCTATGCATAAATATATTATTAAAATACGCTGAACTCATGGGATGATGCAAAGTGCTAATGGTAAAGAGTGTCCTATGACTCCTATCTTTTCAGCCTGTACAAAAGCCAACCAAGAATAATAACATTGTTTTCCTATGGAACTGTTGCAAGTGTTAGTCTTCCACTTTGTTTTTGTTAGTCTTATATAAATTTGTTATCTGTGACTTTATGACCTCTGCGTTACATTGACAACGACACATCCAAACTTGGTTGTTGTAAATTTCCTAACTGATTTTGCTGTCTCACTATCTGTATTTATAGGACACTATGGCGGATAACCAATTAGGGTGTTACACTATAAAGTCCCATGGAACCAAGTTAGCAAGGTTGCATAAGTATGACTGGATTATACTGCTGCTCCTTGCTCTCATAGATGGACTGCTGAATTTAATTGAACCTTTCCACCGTTTCGTTGGGCGGGACATGATGACTGATCTGAGGTATCCGATGAAGGGCAATACAGTGCCCTTTTGGGCTGTTCCAGTATGTTCTGGCGTACTTATCTTTGAATATGTGTTGACCTGGTTACATTATTTTTGTGCCATTCAGCAAATTCTTGCCAGGTTGATAACTCATTTTCTTATTTGCAGTTAATTGGTATTGTACTCCCGGCTGCCATCTTTGGTGGAATTTACTTCAAACAGAAGAATTTCTATGATTTGCACCACGGCATACTGGGTATTATACAGGCATGATTCTATAATGATGCCGACATATTGTAAAAGGGAAATAAATATAAAAACAGACATTTTGCAGGGATTCTATACTCGGTGCTCATAACTGCAGTGATTACTGATGCAATTAAGGATGGTGTTGGGCGTCCACGACCAGATTTTTTCTGGCGCTGTTTCCCTGATGGAAATGATGTATGATAAAAGCTTGAAGCTAATGTTCATGTAGCAAGTTCATCTGTTTTGATCTACATAATTTTCAAACGTTGCGTAACATCTAGGGCTCAACATATGACCTTTTCAGGTTTATGATAATATCACTACTGGTGTTATTTGCCATGGAGAAAAGAGTGTCATCAAGGAAGGTCACAAGAGCTTTCCGAGTGGACACACTTCCTGTAAGTGATGTGATGACTGCATACATACTTAAATGTTGTCCTATGTAAAATTGGTTCCATATTTCCAGCACTTGGTGACCAACTCTATGTACTGCTATCTTATATAGTAGAAACATATATGCTTTTGGAAGTTCCCTGTCAATTTTGTGCATATAGAATGCATGTAAACATGTTTACTTTCATTGGTTAACATGTCTAAGATTACTGAGAACTCAAGAGTTAAGGAAACAAACTCTTTAAGAACTGAAAACTCAAGACTTGAGAAAACAAGATCTACTAGTGGTGTTGTACTCCTTATTCTTGATAGTGCCAATCATGAGCCAAGTGGCACAACAGAGAACTTTGACTTGGTGGATACCTAGGCCTCAGCTAGGCATGGAAGCATCCTAACTTACAATTGGGAGTGCATGTGCTAATTACTTGCTGTTAATGAAGTTTGGTGGCATGTGTTCAGCATGCAATAATTTTGGGTGTTGGGTTTCTCTTGTCTGGGGCATGCATTGTACAGCTGAGTGAATTTGTACAATATGCATTATCTGTGCACGGGCATAGAGTACATGTGCTACTTGCCCTTTTTCCACTGAAGCAACTACCTTTTATAACATTGGAAATTCCTGTTTGATGACCTGGGATTATAGTACCGTCAGTTTTTATATACTCAAGTTAGACTCGGCACTTCTATTGTATCTGAAGTCTGTGTCTTCACTTCCTGCCAGGGTCTTTTGCTGGTCTAGGCTTCCTTGCGTGGTACTTAGCTGGGAAAATCACAGCTTTTGATCGCAAAGGACATGTTGCAAAGTTATGCATTGTGTTTCTACCTCTTCTTACTGCTGCACTTGTGGCTGTTTCACGAGTAGATGACTACTGGCATCACTGGCAAGACGTATTTACAGGCGCCATTATAGGTTTGCACTTTTACTGAATTTGAGGTTCATTTACTGGTCCTATATGTTCTGAAGGTACATGTTCAGTTTTTCTTATTTTCACCTCCTTTTCAGGTCTACAGTTGCTTCGTTTTGTTATCTGCAATTTTTCCCATATCCTTATGATGCCTGATGGTACATCTCTGTCTTTGTGTTACCTATTGAGTTTTGCATTGTTTGATGTCACATAAATGGTGTATTTCCTTTGCAGCTTTCTGGCCTCATGCATACACCTTCCAGTTAGCCGAGGAACGCAGCAGCAGCAAATGCAAACCCATACAGTGTGAGACCAACTGAGATTGAAACTGTCAGTATTCCTGCCCATGCGGGGTCACACTAAGAGACACTAGCCCTATTCTAGACAACATGGAGTCTGGCAGAGACTATGATCCCGGTTTGGACTGCAGATGTCTTGAACTCCGTGATCATCTGGAATTCTGGACATAGGTTGAGATTTCCCGCTCGGCAGGCTGTGGGAGCTTTTTTCAAGTATACCCATAGATGTGTCATAGATCAATCGACTTTGCCTCTGTATTGATCCTCTTCTGCCGTTTTCCTTTTTTAATGTTGGTTGTTTGGCTGATTCAAGCCCTTGCTGTAAATCATCTAGTGGTTATTTGTACTTTTTGACGACTTATTTTTTAGTTTTTAGTTATCGTGAATTTCTGTAGGATTGTGCTAACATTTCTTGGTTTACAGTCTTTGTACCGGAAATGTGGCTAGTATGACTAGATTTGTCTTGTGTTTTTTTTTCGCTGATAAAGTATGAAATTCAGTTACCATTGTAGTGAAAATTCGAGTCTTGAGGACAAAGAACATATTAAGCCTCAGGTGTATCTTGTGCATATATGTTCTTAACTGGCCTGCTCTTTTGGCGTATAGTCCGTAGTTGTTTCGATGCACTCGTTGTCCGTAGTTGTTTCGATGCACTTGTTTCTTCAGTTCTTATTACTGCGGGCAGTAATTTATACTAGTGATGTCAGAGGATCGCAGGAATATGGTGAGGGATTGTACCAAAGAACACATGTTTTGTAAATATATTTTTGCATTTTTTGTCTTGTAAAATACTTGTCCTCACATTGCTCAAATACAATTTCAAGGTGCACTGCCTTGTTTTGCTTATTTCCCTTCATGTTCATTAAATGAAGTAGCCGCTGTTTGAAAATGTATTGTATCAAAGGGATCATAACTCAACAACTTGTTTAGTATTTCCGGGAACCTGAACCAATACCCCAGCGTCAAATTCAGTAAAGAACATATATAGTAAAAGTTCAGTTCAAAGTTGGGAGATGCTCAGTGAAGCGTCTCCGCTTTTCACAGGATCGAGTCGGTACGCGCTGATGAACAGACGCAACAGTACATCACA
>RWGY01000779.1:0-19099 GCA_007726485.1 Eragrostis curvula
CGTGCGGAACATGGCTTCCGCCGGTAAGCCTGTAACCGTTGCACGCTGCATATAATGGCTCGACAGCCATGAGTAGATGCATCCAACACCCCAGCCCTCCTTGAGGATGCCCACCATCGCGTTGATGTCAGCATCGATGCTGCCCAGGTCAAGCCAAGGCCCTCGGGGTGGCTGCATTCCAGGATTCATCAGATTGCTTGAACTCCATCCACTTCCTCTGCAGCAAGTTGGCTGCAATGGACTGTAACACTAGGTCATCAACACTGCCTTTCTCCTTGGCACCCCCAGCATCATTCTTCAAGGCCTTCAATTCCTGTAGGACGCCTGTGAGTAGGTTCACCACCTTGAACCGGACTATCTGCTGCAAGACAAAGGGGAATGGAGGGCATGGGTTTGCAGGAAGTGATCCACCCGAGGTCGTGTGAACTGCAATGGACACTGAGCAATTGTTAGTTGAGGTTGATGACTGCCACCCGGCATATCCTTGTACATGACCTTAGCAGTGATCCCACTCAAAGTGGTATAGTAGCCACGGTCCCAAGACCCACAAGTGTAACTGAAGTAGATGACAAGTCCTTCACCTCCCCAGCACATAGCGTGCCAATTGAGATGCCTGATCCAGGAGCACCCCGGCGTGTGTAGCCTCCAGAGTTGACCCTTGTTATCTCCAAGCTGCTTGACGTGATGTCGACATAGGTGTCAAAGGCGACAATGGTCTTGAACCCAGCTAGGCATACAGCCAGCGCCTCCATGATGTTCTTGTCGAGCTGTTTATTGTCAGTGATGGAGGAATAGGTTCCATAAGATTCTTTGGCGATGTAGTGCAGCGCCTTTGGGTCAACCCTGAACAAGCCCATGGTGTGGACTGGGTACTTTCAGAGGAGGGCTCGCATGGGGTTGGTGGGGGCAATACTATCGTCGCTCCACTTGAATTGGCTCTTGTCTACACCATCCGAAATGAGGATGATGTAGCCTGCACACTTCTTATCAGCACGGTCATCCAGGAGCTGTAGTCATTGGTACAAAAAAAAAACTATGAAACAATAAAAAAGGGAAAATGTGTTTTAACAAAGAATAGTCAACTCAGTTACAATATTATAATCATTGAAATTCGGAGCAACCAGTCCACAAATCAGCACTTTTATTTTTCCATAAATTCAAAAGTAAAATTCCAAAATAACTCGATGTAGTAAAAATTAATTAGAAAACTCAGCAATCGGACATCTGTAGGAACTCAAATATCTAAAATTACTAAAGTACGGAGTTATATATATAGTGGTGAGGCTGACAAGCAGGCCCCACGGCATCTTCTCAATTCCCGATTTGTTCAAACTCTGCTTTTCCCCAAAATTGTGCACACAATTTGCACTAGCAAACGAGCTCCAAAAATTATGAAATTGGTCTCGAAAGAAAGATTGGAAGATGGAGATCCAGTGACATAACATGCACATCTTGATTCGCAAAGGAATTCAAATGGCAGCTGGTCAAAGAGAGGTACTTTCAAAGCTTTAGGGATTTATTTGGGGAACCAGATGAATTTCTAAAATCACCAAAAATTCTCCAAAATTCTTGGTATTTTTGGTGGCTCATGTTGTTATTGAAAATTTTGAGTTCCTTCAGAAGCTTAGATTTGAACATTGTTTGAAAAATTTGAATTCGGAATTTTGAATTTGACTTGCACTTGGGTTCTGTTTGCTTGGGGTGTTTTCACTACTGGACTTTTAGTGACACGGGGTGTCACAATAAACATGCACAATTATGATTTTTTTTTTGGCATCTTGGTTTTTCCCTCTTTTGAATTTTAATGTCATTCAAATTCAATTCTTTGGAATCTCCTCCAAATTCATTTAAACATTAATCCTGAAAATGTTTAAATCAATTCCTTCATCTAACACTATTCTTGTGCCGAATCTACTAACAGTAGCCTGCCCAAATCCACTTCAAGCCCAAGCCTGC
This sequence comes from Eragrostis curvula, assembly GCA_007726485.1. Lineage (NCBI taxonomy): Eukaryota > Viridiplantae > Streptophyta > Magnoliopsida > Poales > Poaceae > Eragrostis > Eragrostis curvula. Next base: position 1,957 of record RWGY01000779.1, read on the forward strand.
TAACGTTTTATAAGTAAAGTTGTTTAACTTGGTTTCCAGCCCAGCAGGCCTTTTCTGGCCCAACTCCGGCCCAGCTCTCCCTGCCTCCCTTTCTCTCTCTAATCAGTTGACCACGGCGCCTCCTCTCTCTCTCTCTCTCTCTACCACTGCCATGTGGGACCCTGTCACCCATCCCCTTTCTCTAGGCAATGCAGCGCCGGGTCGAGTACTGTCCTCCCCAACGTCACTGCTCATTACATCCTCGTCCGTTCCATCAGCCTCGCACTGCTGTCGTGCTCTCCTCCACACCGTGTCATCTTTGCCATCTCTGGTTGCGCCACTGCCACGTTGGGCGCCCTAGTGGCCGCATGATCGCTATTTGCATCACCGACCCTGCCGGCCTAACCTCTCCCTCCTTGCTTCTCCCTCTCTCTTTCTTCATGTTGCCTTCACCATCATGCACTCCACACCGCTCCAACTCCCTCTCCGCTTTGATTCACCAAGGCATTGTTGTTTCCCCCCATCTCCTTCCCTATATATTGTCCAGTCACCTTTCATTGCTGCTCTGTCGTCCCTGCTGCTCTGTTGAGCCCCTTCCTCCGTGTTCTCATTGTCAAGCTCTGCCCCCTCCCCGCCAAACTCATGGCCTTGTCCCCTCTCGCAATCGCAGCCAAGATGCCTCCGCCACTGTTGCTTGTGACGTCACGTTACCGCCGCCATCGCCAACTTCCTCCCGGTGTCTCCCCGTCACCGAGTCTTGGGATGCCTCGCCTCCGCTCCTGCTTCTCTTGGCATCCATGGCGCCTCCGCTGACCGCCACCGCGAACCCTAGCTACCTAGCTTATACAGTATCTCTCCTATCTTACCTAACAGCAAAGACACAGATGTATGCACTGCATGGCAGCGCTGATTTAGAGGGACAGGCCTATATAACACAGGGAAGGCAGAGCCGCCGTCGCGACGACTGCACATAACGTATGGCCGAATTCGAATCACGCGTGAACAGAAACAACAGTGGAGACGGTACAACAGAGCACCGTCGCCTTTAACTTCATGCCTAAGCAGGGTACATCTGAACGGCGACTGGGATTTTAGGTCCGCGTCGCCAAAAAGTTTGTGGCGACACGGCCGTTTAACACTGTCACCATTGCTGTGTCTTCGTTAACGCGTTCTGTGTTTGTGCACCGAGCTATCACTACACTTGGTGCGTCATTCAAAACCACTACAGCACATATGACATTCTATGATGAAAGCCAGTTGACACTAGATGTATTTGTCATAACTTTATGATGTTTTCTAGTGGATAACGAAAATAATAACAAAAATAAGATCGTCGTCGCTAGGAACACAGAGAAATCGTCATAAGCTAACCTTGAGGCAAGTGGCGACGAATATTCTTTTGTCATGAGGATGATCCTCAAACGTCATGAATTTCTTACACATATGGTTTTCTTTTCTGTGCACCAACTTTGTAACATTATGAGTTTTCTTGTAATAAAATTTCATGCGAAAATACATAATTTCAAAAAAAAAATCTATATTTATTTGTGAATTAATTTTAATCTATACACTTTAGTGGAAACTATTGTGGTTACATAGTTTGTTTTAAAATTATTTGCTAAGACTGTGGAACTTTGAACTTTTGCCCATTGGGCACATTTCATTTTTCCATTGGATTTATGGAGTTTGTGTGCAAATTTTGACTTTGAATTGTTAGTTTTTAGATGTGAATTATCATTCAAATATCAACAAAAGTTCTTAAATAAATCCTAGGTGAATCCCTATGTTTGACCCCCCGTCTAAACTCCTCTCAGGCCAAATCTTCTATTTGAATCAGGCCAACTTCCAACCGGGCCTTTCCCTTGGATCTTGATCGGTGGCCCATTCACTCCCTCAGTCCAGTCCATGTCCAGTTCGCTATCTTATCAGCACGAGCAAGCCTGACCAGCAACGGGATTTCTAAACAACAACCGGCTAAAAAAACTTTGCAACACACTCGTTTTTCTGGGCGTCCGATGCATTCCAATATTCGTGCTGGTGCAAGGTCTCTTCCTCGTGCGTGGGCTCAATTTTTGGAACTTCGGCCGCTAAGCAACCAATTTGGCCCAATTAATTTTCGCGTTACTGGGTAGCGGGCTGGAATCAGGGATCTTTTACGGGTGTAGCGGAGCGACATGTCCCGCGGAGAGCTCGATGTTCTCTTCCCCGCTTCTTCTCACCCTTCATGTCTTCTCATATTTCTACCGAAGAAATCGATGGAGTTTTGGGGTCTGGTCGAAGAAGGTCTGAGCAAATTGAGTGTATTCATCTCTCGTCTATTCTTCTTCTTTTATTCCGTTTTGATTTCGTATTTTCTTCTCTGATTCCCAGTCATAAGATTGTTTTCTTCTCTGATTCTCGTCTATTCTTCTTCTTTAATTCCGGTCTGAGCAAGCTAAGTGTGGAATTGCCTACATTATTTTCTGGTAGTTTAATTTAAATTACACCTATTGTGCATGAAAGTTCAGCAGTATCTAAGATTCCCGAAGGCAACAGGGTGGAACATCCAGCGTCGGTGCGAAGCTCTCGCGGTCTCATGTTCACTGTACATTGTGGTGGAGCCAGTTTTAGAGAGAGAAGAGACAACAAGTGAGCCTGATTCATTTCTTGTGGCCTGCTTTGTCTCTTGTCTGAAGGAAGGGGAATCCTGATTCATTTCTGGCAGCTTGTGTCTTCGCTCAGCTGAAACGAGAAACCTAGCTATAGAGTTGCTAGTGGAGCTAGTAAGGCTATATATATAGAGGTCCTAGCTAGGATCGAACCTACTCAAGGCAGGGGCAGATGTCAGGACTGTGCTTTAGTGCGTGTGCCATGCGGGGTTGTGGCCAGAAGCAAGGTTGAGGTGTAGGACAGCGCTGGTGGGGTCGCTCCTATGTGCTACCACGGCCGGCGCCGAGCTTGTTGCCCGAAGTGCAAAGTGTGTCACACCTCGGCTACATAGAGTTACGTTTTTCCCCTGGATGTCAAATGCAACGTCAAACAAAAAAAATTACCTTCCTAAGATAGGGGCATGGCCTTTTCCTGTTGCTAGATGCCTGGATGTCCCGTATTGGTATTTATGGGAGCTCGTGTGTGCGCGTGCCTCGGAGGCAAGAATAAAGTTTTTCAGTCCTTGTGTAGGTGCCTTAGTAAGCTGGTGTCCCTAGCATATCATTTGCTTTCTAATAAAGCAAGGGATTATTCCTACTAGAAGCCAATGGCGCACCTATCTCTTCGAACTCGGTTTTTCCCCACCACGAAGAAAACAGTGTAAAAAAACACAAAGCAAACAACGTACCAATAAAACAGGCCTGACTCCCGATCGGAGAAGTAATGCTGAGCAGCCCAATTCCTAAACAAAACGAGAAAACCCGTCACCGTCTACAAAGAGATCAGGGTGGCATTCAGCCTCACAGGCGAGAAACAAGTGGACCCGATCCGAACATGCCATAGAAGGTTACGAAATACTGCAAACCACCCCTAAAATGAGTGCATGCTGCAACAGTATGTGACCATGACAGATAGAACCCAAACTAAACCTTGAAAATTTCTGACCAGAGCACTAAAGCCGTGCGTGTACGGTGTTACAATCGCAGCATTAGAACACCACAAGGAAATAAACACAAATCTTTCTTTCCCGTGCCTGCAGTCACCGGCCCCACATTTCCACCATTTCTTACATTTTGAATAGTAACATTTACACATCCAACACAGGTAATAATGGCGCGTAATTCAGTGGAACTATCTGCTTTCTGCTCACATGTATTTAACAGGTCCTACCACCTCCATCCAAGTAGTCTCACCAGACTCTACATAGATACATAGGAGGTAACTCCAACAAATGAATGTTCCTAAAAGGTGGCGACACAATGCACGCTAAACTTCGCATAGCAGGAGCATGTGACGGCAGTTGCACGTAGTGTGGAGCTACGTCAATGACCAGTTCAGCACGGCAACAGGCAAACACAACGACTTCTTCTGGATGATTGTACATGAGCAGAGATCCGCCACGGCGATTTGGCCCTGCGGCTGCTCGGACTGTAAGCGGTCTCCAGCTTTATTCCAATAATAAATTTAGAAACCGAATTGAGTCATCTCCCTACACGACAGAGTAGATCGGTGCGAGCAATCATGAGCTCAGATCACGATGACTTAGTTAAGATAGAAGAAGGACAATAACCCTCTGGCGACCGTGATGACAGGCATGGTCTAGACCACCGCGGCCACAACTGGCGGCATCAGCAGCGCCACCTTGGTACAAATTTGTCAAAAGGATTAGAACGGAAAAATAATGTTTTCAAATTTCCAGCTAGTGGTACATAGTTTTTTCGAATATGGCATAGTTTTTTCTAGTTTGGCATCTTGGGCACTATCTGCAGGCTCAAAATGCACATGTACGGTGCATTCACAAACATAAAAGTCACTGTGGAGCCAATTTCAGAGAGAGCAATTGAGCCTGATTCATTTCTTGTGGTCTGCTTCTTCTCTTGGCTGAATGAAAAAGAATCCTGATTTGTTTCTTGCAGCTTTTGTCTTTCCTTGGCTGAAAGGAAATGATATGCTAGGGACACCAGCTTACTAAGGCACCTACACAAGGACTGAAAAACTTTATTCTTGCCTCCGAGGCGCGCGCACACACGAGCTCCCATAAATACCAATACGGGACATCCAGGCATCCAGCAGCAGGAAAAGGCCATGCCCCTATCTTAGGAAGGTAACATTTTTTTTTTGGTTGACGTCGCATTTGACATCCAGGGGAAAAACTTAACTCTATGTTGCCGAGGTGTGACACACTTTGCACTTCGGACAACCAACTCGGCGCCGGCCGTAGCAGCACATAGGAGCGACCCACCGGCGCTGTCCTACACCTCAACCTTGCTTCTGGCCTCAACCCCGCATGGCACACGCACTAAAGCACAGTCCTGACATCTGCCCCTGCCTTTAGGTTCGATCCTAGCTAGGACCTCTATATATAGCCTTACTAGCTCCACTAGCAACTCTATAGCTAGGTTTCTCCTTTCAGCTGAGCGAAGACACAAGCCGCCAGAAATGAATCAGGATTCCCCTTCCTTCAGACAAGAGACAAAGCAGGCCACAAGAAATGAATCAGGCTCACTTGTTGTCTCTCCTCTCTCTAAAACTGGCTCCACCACAATGTACAGTGAACATGAGACCGCGAGAGCTTCGCACCGACGCTGGATGTTCCACCCTGATGCCTCCGAAAATCTTAGAGCTCACATCACCTACTCCCTATATAAAGGCCACACCGGTCCCTTCCTCTCCATCCTCCTCACCACCAAAAATAGCAGGGACTGGGCCAGGGCTCCAGTCAGCAACGACCTCGCTCCAGCCGCCAACAACATCCACCAAATCGACGTCTCCATCTGGTAATTAAGCACATAAAGCCTGTCACCCTCTACCTCCATCTTTGTACATGAGGTTCTAAGTAGGAAGCACCGTCGGTGCACTCCACACACTAAGGTGCATTTTGATGTCACATATTTAGATGTTTGGCAATTTAACACCAATGTGCATGCTAGTTAGTATAGAGGGTGGGATTTATATTTCCCTTAGAAAAGAAAACGCAGTTCCAAAGACAAAACTTGGTTGCATCAAGCCTATTTAATATATAGTGCCCCCCAGTTTATATCGACATTGATGGGGTAAGGACGAAGGAGATTGAAAGCACCTTTTTTTATGACTCAAACCTCACAAGTTAGGCTCTCGGTTCGGTACCCTAGAGGTACCGAGAGGTGCATCTCCACAAGTTAAGTTGCCCCCAGGTCATATCTTAATTCGTACAGCTCTCAGTCCGTCTCTATATTCAATTGCTACATTTATTAACTAGCTGGTCATGTTAGAATCACGTCAAAATACATGTGCAATTTGAGCCTGCAGATCGTGGCCAAGAGGTCATACTAGAAAAAGCTATGTACCACTACCTGGAAATTTGAATGCATCATTTTTCCATTCTAATGTTTTTCACAAATTCGCATCCCCCAAAATAGAAGCATCTGTGCAAATTTATGCAATGCTAAAAGAAGCGCGTGCACCTGGACAAGAACTGGCATGGCAACCAAAAACTTCAAAAAGCTCCGTGGCAAATCCAATGTAATCCAGCACCCATGATCACCGACATAGTCACAGTGTATGAGGTTTCCAATATGCATAGTAATGGAAAATGAGTTTTTTTTGGGGCACCGGGAGGGCGGTGTCAACATTGTTGCAGTGCTCGATATCAGAATAGGGTAAGAAAATAAGAATATAGCATGCAAAATAGAGTAGCTAATTACACAGAGTCGCTAACATGAGCCACTGCAACATGCACCCTAAGAATTGCTAGAGCAAGGTAAAGCGTCACACGGCTCTTGATGCCATATATTATTGGTAGCTACTACCCGTAGTGGGGCAGGTATCACATAAGGTGTAATAGTACTATTCATATGTTAGTTAAAAAATAGTATTATATATATATATATATATATATATATATATATATATGAATGCTATTCAGCACCCTAGGTGTAGAATAAGTTATTCTGCACCGAGGGTGTAGAATAGTTATTCTATACCTAACTAATAATTACTGACCATTTGTTCAGTAAATATTAAAATTACTGAACAAATTTTCATGATTTTTACTAAACGCGATCACGGAACGTCAATTATTGAATATTTTTAACATCGTCGTGCACTCAGTTCAGTAATATATGATGATTTTCTTCACTAAAAAAACTACTAGGTGCAGAATAACTATTCTACACTTATTCTGCACCTAGGGTGCTGAATAGCATTCATATATATATATATATAGATATATATATAGACCTATTATTTTGTAGCCGGCTATAGAATAACTTATTTTGTGGCCACTTTTGTATCGTAATTTACGACATTTGTGTATAGTGATTTACGATATTTTGCTACGTGACTTACCATGGTACTTTTTTTCAAAATGTGTGTGAACGCTGATGTCGTAAATTTGTTTGAATTTTTTGTAAATCTATGATAAAATTATCATAAAACTGTGTTATCGTAATTTACGACATTTGAATATACTGATTTACGATAAATTTGTGATGTGTTTTACTACAATTTTGTCGTAAATTTGCATGCGACACGTGTCCTAGAACATGATGTCGTAAATTTCGTTCAATTTATTATAAATTTCATTCAAAACAGAAGTGGCTATAGAATAAGCTATTCTATAGCCGGCTATAGAATATACTCACCCTATATATAGACATATATATATATATATATATATATATATATATATATATATATATATATATAAATATGAAACTGCTATCCTGTGGTCAGCTACACAATATAATTATGATTTACAACATTGTAAACTGGTATTTATAACAATTATGTGATAAAAACTAATTTTATAGCACTAATACTATAGTAAATCTAAGTGGCCATATAATAAGCTATTCTGTAGCCAGCCATATTTTAGCCTCTCCATATTTATATATAGCCAAAAGCCTTATTTCTCCGCTTAACTCCGAACCTACACAACATCCGGCTGGAGACATGAGACGCCAGTGCGTGTTTACGAGCTAGACTCACCTATGGCTCCTGAAGTTGTTCTTTTAGGCTGGGCGGTGAGTTATTAGTTCATCATTCATTATTGTGCTGTTTGTATTTAATCCTTCTTTCGTTCTCTGTGGAAGAAATGTTTGCCGTGGATCTGGACTACAGCTTCTTGCAACTCCAGGCTGAAAGTCCTACGCCTCCTTATGTTTTACCTCGATCTCCTTGTTTACGATCGTGTGAAGTTTTGTTCGAACCGTTGATGCTTGCTTTTGTCTTTCAATGACACCAATTTAAGGGATTCTTTTTTACTACGATTGAATTGGCAACTTGCAATATCAGTATGTAATAGTTTACTTTGCTATACAAATGTAATCTAACTCTAAAAATTCAAATGCAGGTCACGATGGCCCTGGAAAAGGTCAGAGTGAATGCTGCCATAAACCCCCCTATACTTCTTGTAGACTACAGTCACAGAGCAAAATTAAATGGGACGGCAGTAGTGCGTGTCCAAGCACCCTCGTCTATGAAGAGCAATGGGTCCATTGACATAGTTACATTGCTTGATGTTAGCCACAGCATTAGCTGGATGGCATCATCGCCAGAAGAGACGCCATCAAAGATTGATTTGGTGAAAAGGGCCCTGAAGTTTATAATAAATCAGCTTGATGACAATGACCGCCTTGCCATCGTAGCATTCAACGATCAGGTCATCCAAGAGTATACTACTGGCATTTTAGAAATTTCAGGCGGTGGTCGGATGGCTATCAAGAAAAAGGTGGATGGGCTTGTGGCTAAGGGCGACACTGCCTTTAAACCAAGCTTGGAGCATGCTGTTAAGGTATGTAGCGAACGTAGCTACTCAATTTGATTTCAATATGCTTTTTATTTAGGCTTGCACATAAGAATTAAATAGTTGATAACATTTCCATATATATGCTTTCTGGTAGAAACAACAACAATAATAGATGGTAACATCCCACTGTCAAAACTAATTTAAGGTGTAACCCAACGAGAGGATAAACATAGGCAGAGCACCCCGGCAGTACGTTAATGTAAAAGTCTTAACTGGCAAGTCGGTCCTGCAAATTGCAAATTTGGACAGCAAGTGACCTCTGTTTCCTTTAATTTTCTTTTCGTTTCTCGAATATCTCCGCATTTTGTTGAATTCATATCCTGCTATGTGTTAATGGCTATCCAGACATCCAGAGAGGTCCAAAGTAATAGTTTTACTCGAGAGACCAAAATTGTCTGGGCTCTTAACTGTCGAATAGAACATATATGCATCTGGTGGTTTTAGACTTGTTCTCAACATTTTTTATTTATATATGCTTTGTTCCAATTTTTAGCTATATATATATATATATATGAAGAAACTCCGTACTTTAGTAATTTTAGATATTTGAGTTCCTACAGATGTCTGACTGCTGAGTTTTCTAATTAATTTTTACTACATCCAGTTATTTTGGAATTTTACTTTTGAATTTATGGAAAAATAAAAGTGCTGATTTGTGTACTGGTTGCTCCGAATTTCAATGATTATCATATTGTAGCTGAGTTGACTATTCTTTGTTAAAACACGTTTTTCCTTTTTTATTGTTTCATAGTTTTTTTTTTTACCAATGACTACAGCTCCTGGATGACCGTGCTGATAAGAAGCGTGCAGGCTACATCATCCTCATTTCGGATGGTGTAGACAAGAGCCAATTCAAGTGGAGCGACGATAGTATTGCCCCCACCGACCCCATGCGAGCCCTCCTCCGAAAGTACCCAGTCCACACCATGGGCTTGTTCAGGGCTGACCCAAAGGCGCTGCACTACATCGCCAAAGAATCTTATGGAACCTATTCCTCCATCACTGACAATAAACAGCTTGACAAGAACATCATGGAGGCGCTGGCTGTATGCCTAGCTGGGTTCAAGACCATTGTCGCCTTTGACACCTATGTTGACATCACGTCTAGCAGCTTGGAGATAACAAGGGTCAACTCTGGAGGCTACACACGCCGGGGTGCTCCTGGATCAGGCATCTCAATTGGCACGCTATGTGCTGGGGAGGTGAAGGACTTGGTCGTCTACTTCAGTTACACTTGTGGGTATTGGGACCGTGGCTACTATACCACTTTGAGTGGGATCACTGCTAAGGTCACGTACAAGGATATGCCGGGTGGGCAGTCATCAACCTCAACTAACAATTGCTCAGTGTCCATCGCAGTTCACACGACCTCGGGTGGATCACTTCCTGCAAACCCATGCCCTCCATTCCCCTTTGTCTTGCAGCAGATAGTCCGGTTCAAGGTGGTGGACCTACTCACAGGCGTCCTACAGGAATTGAAGGCCTTGAAGAATGATGCTGGGGGTGCCAAGGAGAAAGGCAGTGTTGATGACCCAGTGTTGCAGTCCATTGCAGCCAACTTGCTGCAGAGGAAGTGGATGGAGTTCAAGCAATCTGATGAATCCTGGAATGCAGCCATCCCGAGGGCCTTGCTTGACCTGGGCAGCATCGATGCTGACATCAACGCGATGGTGGGCATCCTCAAGGAGGGCTTGGGTGTTGGATGCATCTACTCATGGCTGTCGAGCCATTATATGCAGCGTGCAACGGTTACAGGCTTACCGGCAGAAGCCGTGTTCCGCACGCCAGCGATGGAGGCGATGGTGCAGGAGGTCCACAGGCAGTTGGTGCTCAAGGAAGCACATGAACAAGGAGGGGAAGACCGAGCTGTCTATGAGCACGCCGTCGGGCTCTTGGACGGTATCAACAAGCGATTCCAACTGTGGTGCAAACTGGAGGCTGACGTGCCACCAACTTTCCAGCTGGACCATCAGCACCAAGATGATGAGGCCCGCAATCTCACTGACGTCCTGCGTGGGGGCATCTGCCGTGCAAGGCAGCATGACATTTACCTAGTACGTATACATTTTTATGTGTATGTACCAACATCTATCTATGAATCCGGCCTCATAGATCGATCTCTAATTCTCTATTTATCTTGGATATGCAGGCCGCCATTCATGCGATCATGCAGTGGCAGAGCACCTCCAACCCGGGAAAGAAGACACACGGCCACGGGCCGGACCAGTAGGCAAATGCATGCATGACGTGCCGTCCAAAAGCAGAGGAATCTAGTGAGTGGCGTCGTGGTGACGTAGCTTGAAAAAATAAATAAACTATATAAATAAAAATGAGCCAGGTCACAGTAGTGCCTCCAGCTCCCTCCCGAGAATAATATGCATGGGCAGGCCGCGTCCGCCCATTAGTACTTACTGTTATGTGTCCACGTCTATATATGATTTGCAGGCCAATAAGTTGTACCTATCGTCCTTTAATAAACAATATGATCACCAGATTGATGAATTATAATATTGGTTCCTCACTAGATTCGTTACTTCTAGTATATCCTAGTCTGACGCACGTACAATATGATCACCAGCAGCGGCTAGCTAAGGGCAATTCGCTTGCTGTGGCCATGATCCTGCTGCCTCTTATTCCCTGCCAACTCCTGCTGATGTAATGAGATAATTTCCTAGCCCTTTTCCGGAGGGCTGGCGTTGCTACCATGATCCTGTTCGCATGCCGTGCTCATCGTCACATCCACGTATATCGATATATGTTTTGGCTCTAACTCTGGGTGCAGTGGAAGCGGAGACATGTCTGCTCTTGCTTGAAGAACTTCTTGTCAGGGCCTACCAGCTTCTTTTTGGGGGGAAATACAAGAGGCGATGCTCCCCAACCGGACAAAGGCATGAGGAATCAGACAAGTGTTGTGTTATCAACTAGGGTCCAGTCCCCTTAGAGGTCTCATATTTATAGGAAGGGGAGGGTGTAAAGCCCCTCCACCCTTGGTGGGGTACAATATTTACATTCCTATGTACCTTAGGCCCATTCCCCCAACGCTTATTAGACTTGCCCAAAAGGACAATATCATCCTCGGTGAGTGCCGTGGGTCTCGGCAGAATTGGGAGAAGCTGGCTATTGCCGTGGAAGCTCAAATCGAGGGTTTTGGTGGACTTGATGGGGGCAATGTGAAGTGAAATGGAAAAATAAAGGCGAGCATCAGCCAGGTCGTACCGGGGATGCCGCGAGAGATTGCACTCCTTGGCGCGCGACTTGCATTGCCTCGTGTATTACTTTGCTGCTCTGTTCTTGCACTGGCCCAAAAACCTACTTCAAGTTAACTGATAAGGCAATTCAGGCTAACTTCATACATTTCAACAGCTGATTGTATCGCTCCATATATCACACTGGTTAACAAGTATATCGTACTGATTGTAATTGCTGATTGTATTACTCCAGTAGGATCTAGGAGGAGGACGGTGTCGAGTTCACGACACTACAAGAATTCAAGAGATACATGACGATCATAATTCGTCACAGACCAAAGAAAAATTGTCATAAAACTAAATCTGTGACGAAAATATGATTCATCATGAATCTCGCATCATAAATCACACGGGTGACGATCCTTAAATTTTCGTCATAGATTGAAACTTCTGTGACGTTTCTTAATCGTCACAGAGGAGCCCAGGTCCAGTCCAGGCCCAAGCCTTGTGACGAATTCATATCGTCACAATCTGATGACATGGCTGCATGCTTGCCTCAACCTTTACATTGCTGACAAGTTTCGTTACATTGTGCAATAAAACACACATGGATTGCCCATAACAACAGAGCTCTTTTAAGTAAAATATATTGATCATATTCTCATTCACAAGAATGTCAATACACAGAAAACAAAGTATTTTTGCACATCCATACACATGTATAACTTTTTTTTGGAGATAAATACACATGTATAACTAACTAAAGCCTCATTCTACAAAATGTCTTCAGTGTCCAGATCTTCAAGCAGAATACCGGCTAACTGTCCAGCAAGCTTGTCCACCGAGAAGCATTGGGCAACTGTATGCTATATCTGGCAATACACAGTTTGTAAGTAGAGGAATACAATACAATTACCAAACAAAAGAAAAGCACTAGAACAGTAGAACTAATTGAACCTGTAATAACTTTACCAACAAAATACCATTGTAAATTCATAAGACTACAAAACAGAATTTGGAGAACGATTCTCTTATGTTTTGAGCACTACCTACAATGTGTGATCGTTCTTGCCTTCCAGATTTTGTAATCGTCTGACATGCATGTTGGTGCACATCTTTGTTGACAAGCGAACGCGTCCCTCATTCAAAGTACTTGTTAGAACTTGAGGGCAGGTTGCATAATGGTAAATTAGAGACAACTAAACAATTCTGTTCATCACACTGGAATTCAAAATGAAACTGGACATGTTCACCACAATCGTTCTTGGACAAACGAAGCAAATTTACACGGGTGCTTTTCAGACTACCAATATCCTTCTTGGACAGGTGAAAGTCTCACTTGAATAATTCCACCAGTGCGCTCCACTAGAACAACTACCAGCTTGCCACATGACACCGTCTAGTGGCCTTTACAAGTTACTGCTACCTACAATCTGAATCACTCAATCAGCGGCATCGCAACAACTTCATCACTACGCAAAATTGCTTTTTTAGCAACACCATTTTCAGCTAGTCCATGATGGCATCATCAGTAGTACTACATCACAACTGACAGGGTAAAAACTTGGGTTCAAGATCGAATTATAATGTCCTAGGCTACCTAGTAGAAGCTAACTTTGAAAATATTCCACAAAAATACACATTAATAGGGCACATTTCTACTGAACACTGGCGGAGCCACGTGAGGGCCAGCCGGGGCCGCGGCCCCCCCTTGCCATCGGAAAATTTTTGAAGATCGACTTGTATTCGACGCTCAGCCAGCAGCCGCGGCGACGCGTACGTGTGCAAACTGCGCGCAAAGTAATGACTTCCAAAGCCGATCCAGAGAGCACATGCGGACATGCTCCTGTATCATTAGTTCGTGCATATTAACAAGGCCCAAATTGTATCTCTGTAATTCAGAGGATGCTCTCCCTAGTTTCAAAGTAATGCGTGTCAACGAGGCCCAAATAAGAGGCAACATCTACCAGGATGAGGAAGGAAACGTCTCCCTACAAGCTCGCTTGACAGCGATGCCTCGACCGGCCCCCTAGCACCGATGGAGAAAAGAAGGGAACCTGCATGCAGCCTTCGTCGGATGGAATGAATTGCCAACATCTTCCCCCCGCTTCAATTGAATCGCAGAAAGGCTGCATGCAGGTTCCCTTCTTTTCTCCATCGTGTTCAAATGTTATTTCGAAGCCTAGTTCGACACTTTCTACTACGGCTGCAGCTGCCGAACGGCCATGGTCACTGAATTGGCCTTCTGGACTCCGAATTGTGGCGAGCGACTAGCAACTTCTTTTACTTCTAGTTCAAAATACGACATATTTTGCATCTGAAATACGCTTGCACCTTGCGGCTTGTGCTAGTTCTCTGTTCATGGCCCCCCTATGGTTCATGGCTGGCTCCGCCACTGCTACTGAATCAAAAAAATTAAAAACCATGATTGAATTGATGAGATCAGATAGAACTTCCGTACCTGCAGATCTTGCAATGAGAACTGGAGCCGCAGGCCGACTGTCGCCATGGCCGAAACAGAAAGAAAAACAAATCCCAAATCCTGAAAAACAGAACAGCTCCCAGGCACTGACGCAGACGCTCACCGCACAGGCTTACTGCACGCTCGCCGCAGCGCTCGGCGGACAGGTCCCCGCGCGCTTGCCGCAGCCGCTTGCTCCGGCCACCCAGACTCAATACTCGCCGCCGACCTTGGCCCCGCCGCCATTAAATCCTCGAGCTCCGCCGCCAAATCCGGCAAGCCCCAACACGGATCCGACCATCCCCGGCGTGGAAGGGCGGGCGGGGTAGGCGCTGCCTTTGCCTGCTCGACATGGGTTGGGCTCCGGCCAGCAGCGGCCGCGGGCTGGGGCGGCGCGCAAGGCGCGACGGTCGGCGGGTCAGCGCACGCTGGTCCGGCGTGTTGAGGCCATCGTGGCCAGGCACAAGGTCGAGGTGGCCCGGCGGCATGGGAGAGGAAGAGATGAGGAGGGAGGACGGCAGCAGTAGAAAGGAAGACCGAGACGGCTAGGGTTCGCAAACCAGGCCTTGGGCCAAGTTATACTAACGTGGGCTGCGCCTGGTGCAATTCATGACGAAAATACCACAATTTGTCACGAGTGTTGTATAAATTGTGACACTCTTAGAACCTCATCTCTAATTCGTCATGGATCAACGATTTTCTTGTAGTGCGAGCAAGACGCAGAATCGACATTCCTCCATAGCTTGTACCGCTCTCTATTGGGCTCAATGTCTCCCGCATCTTGGGCCTTCTCCCTCCATGACCCTCTGTCTAGCCCACTCTGTGGATGAGGGAAATGTCCTCTTCTTTCAACGTAGACAAAATCTGAAATGCACTTTGGGGAATGAACGCCAACTCAAGCATACAGCCGGACGAATTCGGCCCTGGTTTCTTCAGAAACCTTCTAGCCTACCATCAAAAACGACTTCATCAGCCTCCTCTCTGCTTACCTTAGTTGCGACCTTGACCTGATGGGATCAACCACACTCATCCTCCACCTAAGAAAACCGGCATCAGAAGGCTGTTATGACCAAAATACTGGTACCTGCCGGTATGACCGAAACTGTGAACCGTGGTCTCAACTCCCCGGACGCAGCATCCTTGATGACTTGCATCGCCAGGGAAGAATCGACCTTGTTGTTTTTGGTTCGGAGGGAATGGAATCTGACAGGGACACAAAGGACGTGCGGGGATATCATGTTAATTTCTTGTCAATAGGCAAGTGACAAAACTACCCTAATAAACCAATGGCTATATTAGCTCCATATCAGTATATATCTAGTATCAGTGTAATGTACCATAATGGTTCTCTTGTTTTGTGCCTTCGGTTTGCTCCTTCCCTCATCGTCATCAGTGTGCAAAGTAATCCAAGGTTCCTAATAGATGCCGGCCAGCATAGGTTACTTATTCCAAACCATCACTTTGTGCCTTGCCTGGGTCATTCTTTAAGAGCAGCCGGAAGATTCTTCGTTCTCTGCTGGCTCTTACTCCGACGGCGAATGCATAATTAAACAAAAATAAATTAAGGTAATAGAGGGGGCCCTTGTTCATCGCACGTGGGAGAATTTATATGTTTGATATACTATTTCCAGCATGCCAATCATTATATAGTGTCCCTAGTGACTTCATCCACGTAACTTTTTTCCTCATTACTTCATGTGCCAGACATACATCACAGGAAGTATCAGCCTGGCAGGGAATTTTATATCAGCCAAATTTCGTCTGTTTCGGTGGACACTAAATAGGCCCATTTGATACAATAAAATTAATACGGATTTGAATTTTGATGGTTTAAGTACCACAGAGTTTAACCAAATCATGTACATAGAGGCAGGATCATCGAAACGGGTGTCTTGCAACCTGGGAGCAACAGGGGTCGATCCCCTGGGCCCCATTTTTCACACATATTTCTGTCGCTAACATGTTGGCCCCATGGCCAAAAAGAACTTGAACTCGCGACTTGTCGCTCGCATGCGTGAGGATTAACCATATCACACTACAAGAATTCTAGCCTTCTATGACGATTATGGGGTGACGATCGATCAAAACGTCACTAAGAGATGTTGTTTTATGACGATTCAGAGAGGTCAAATATGTTTTGTGACGAAAGTTAAATGCACGTCATAAAAATCAAGCAGAAATCGTCACAAACCAAACTAAAGCCACATTGTGACGAACGTTCGTATGTCATGCGGTATTTACTTTGAGCGTCACAATTTTGGCTGTAGAAAATCGTAAAGATTTTAATTTTTGTAACTAAGTTTTTCTCAAGTTCACATTATGGGTCCCACAACTAATATTTTGGTTAACAAAAGATATAAAAATTGGTGCTTCAGCTGGTAAAATAATCTTCATTCGAATTAATATTTCAACATGCGACTTGTGACGCCCTATCATTTCAAGATTTGTAAGTTATTTATATAATTTACATTAGGTGATTCCATTAGACAAGAGAAGTGAATAGTAAAATATTTATTTTATTAGTAATTGTGGTTAATTTTTTTTAAATCCATGTCATAACGCAAAGTGTAGAAATGTAGTTGTAGCAATTATATTATGTTTTTTTAATGACAGAGCAATTATTTTATGTCGAAAAATCAAATAGATTTTTTTAGCAAAGAAAATCAAATAGATCGGCCCAAGTCATGGCATGTACTCAGCCTCAGCCCAAGTCTGTAGCATGCGCTGCTTACAGAACTGTAGGCGTGTCAGCCCGAGGCTAATG
Source organism: Eragrostis curvula (assembly GCA_007726485.1). Lineage (NCBI taxonomy): Eukaryota > Viridiplantae > Streptophyta > Magnoliopsida > Poales > Poaceae > Eragrostis > Eragrostis curvula. Next base: position 18,765 of record RWGY01000779.1, read on the forward strand.
GGCTGCTAAATCGGCCCATGCAATTTTTGCTCACCCTACCACCCGCACCACAAAAAAAAAATGAGCGCACAAGTCGCTCAGGTAAGAGTCAGTCGGCCCAACAGTTCTTGGTGCAGTTCTACCCAGGCAGTCAATTTCTCATTTTGACTCTCAATTAAAATTTCAAATATGTATAATTTTTTCATATATTATCCAAATCAGAATATTATTTTTTCTATTTTTTTCCTAAATTCATGATCTATTTGTTAGGTTTATTTACATCATGTTCTTTGAGACAAAATTTTCACTTACCTATCAATTCATTTATAGTCACTATTCATTAGATGTTTCTCTTT
>RWGY01000780.1:0-7500 GCA_007726485.1 Eragrostis curvula
TGCTAACCACCAGCCCCAAGGCAAGCCCCGGTGCACTCCTATGTTTACAAAGTTTGACATTTCCGCACATGTACTTCGGGTCATGAATTGTGCATTTAAGTTTTAGGAGTTGTATGAACCGTAGATGCATTAGAGATCCTTATTCCTATGGGAGGGTTCAGATGGTACAGCCGCTATTTAGTTTTGCTATGCTTAATAGGAGTCTTCGATAGAAAATCGAGTGGTATGGAGACCGCTCGGTGTAAGTGGGGTCGTATTTACTCTATGTTCGCACATGATGATAATGAATTTGAGACCGAACGGGGAAGTTTCATGTGTAGGTTGGGGTGACGAGGCTCGCCTTGTTCGCCATAGCCCCGTTTGTGTCGTTGAGGACCGTTCGTTGTGGCCCGCTGAGCAAGTTTGAACGTACCGGGTGCATGCTAGTGTATTGGGAACTAGTAAACTGATGTAACTCGATTACTGTATTGTTGGACGGTGCCCCTCCTCTCTTTTGGTGATGAAGATGGTATGGTGGCTGCGGGTATGTGTTAGAAGGGAGGGCATGCGGGCTAACCACGGATCGCCCAGCGCGGGTATCGCGTGGAGGACGTATGTCCGGGAGAGGTGAAATCGGCCCGACTCTATGGTATCTTGTAAAAGGTTGCCGTGCGCGACCCCTTTGGGTGTGCGTACGTCGTGTATCCGGGTTTCGCCTGCAGATGTAAATCGATTCGAATCGCCGTCCCTCGCGGTTATTGAGTACCACTTGTTCACTGCGTCACATCGTAGTAAGAAGTGCACATGATGATGTATATATATGCTGTTTTGATACTTCAGTTAATTGTATTGCAACCATGTATTGCTTAGTTAGGTTGCTAACATTTACATTAATACAAGAACCCTTTAATTTGGCTAAAATATGAAAGTAAGGATCAATTATTAGTGCTGTTTTTGCAATTACATTTCACCCCCTGGTCAACCCCCTGCATATTAGATGTCGGTCTTAGATGGCCAATTTGCGGGTAAGACTTGCTGAGTATTAGTTGCTCAGGGTTTGTGGTTTAAACGTTTGCTGCAGGTATCCCTGATTGCAACTTCTGCGGTGTTGTGGTAAAATAGTGTGGGAGGGTGAACCGCCCAAGGACTAGTCCATTGAGTGGGTTCCCTCTTCTCCCAGCCAGGAGCAAGGTGAGTGAGATCGTGTCTACAGGCCGGACATGGTTTCATTGTATATATGTATCGTCGTGTGTTCCGCTTCCGCTCGCGTTATGTAATCGAATTCGAACCCCTTTTATGTAAAATAAATCGAACTTCGAACTGGATGTCTTATGTTAATTATGGAACCAATGTAATAACTGAACTTAATATAAAATTATTTTATTTATGCTTATGTGTGTGGTCTATGCATACTTGCTTCGCCAAGTATTCCCCGATTAAGATCCTGGTCAGCAAACCCCTCATTAATTTGAGGTGGGGTGCTACAGCTCGTATGAGGGCTAAATTGGGATTTGTACCATACTAATAAGCATTATTTTCGAAACCCCGTTTACGGTGAGGTACGGATTAGTCGGCCCTATATAAGGATGTTAGTGGTTTAAGGTGGCAACTAGTGAGTCTTGCTTGAATAGGTTGGTTGTTTTCTTTTCTTTTCTGAAATGTCGGCGAGATAAAGGTAAGATTTGTGGTTAGGCATGGGTCGTTGACCGCATGGCCTTGATGTTGTATTGTTAGGCATGGATCGTTGATCTCATGGCCTTTTTGTTGTTTATGCTTTATTTTGTTGTTTGTGAATCTTCTGGAGGTACCAACCACGTTAGAGGTCACACCATTTGCTAGACTAACACGGTTGAGAGACGTTTTTGCCACCGAAACGCAATTGCCGATATAATGGCACCTTTTTCTTTTTGTGAGGAACGAATAATCTAGGTTACAAAAAAAATGGTTGCATTGCATTTGCATTTGGCATGTTCATGAAAGTAAGATGCAAAGAAACCGGGTTGAGTTCGTTAATATCAAAATTTTGTAATGAAACATCGATCCAAATGAATTTGAAAACATTCAAATCAAACCAGTCCAAATTTGCCGCGAGTAAAATTTTCCAGTCAACTTTAACACGCCATAACTTCTCCATTTTAAATCCGATTGTCGTGTTTTAGCACTCTGTGGAAAGATCTCAGAATTCTCTACAAGTTTGGTATGTAACTTTTTCTGTGATTCATCCTGGAACCTGACGAAATTTGTGGTTTGTTAGTCGAGTTCAGTCTGTCCAGAACAGAATTCCAGCAGACAAGGGTCGAACTTTGAAATAGCATAACTTCCACTGTACTGATCTGGTTGAGGTGAATGAGTACTTGTTGGAAAGCTCTTGAAGTTATATACAACTTTTGTTACTACCAAATTTTCTGTTTCTGCCCAGAAGCATGTCAGTTTTTGTTTTAGCAGTCACTGCCAGTTTTCGACAGATTTGGGTTACTTTTGTGTTGCCAAGTTTTGAAGTCCATGGTTTGGATTCAGCAAATTGTAATTGTTGAATATGCTATATGTTAATTTCTTAACATGTTTTACTGCTGGGCATTATGGTTTGACTTTTATCAAACTTAATTCCCGCAGATGGTACTCAGCGAGATCCTGGCGGAGAACGCCGCTATGGCTGCGCGCATCGCCGAGTTGGAGGCTCAGCTTATGGAGTCTGAGCAGCAGCGTATGGCCTTGCAGCAGCAGAACGACCTGCTGAAGGAGACCGTGGATGACCTCCAGGGGTTAGTGACAGACCTTGCTGATGAGAAGGTTCAGATTGCTCAAGAGCACAATGCCGAAGTTAATCACCTACAGATTCAGCTGCATGTGGCTCAGGCTAACCTCGCTCAGGCCCATGTTGCAAATCAGAACTTAGAGGCTCAGCTAGAGGATGTTCACAATGACTTCGTTCAGCTGATCCAGATCCAAGTTGCGCACCACAACCCGCAGCCGCTTGCAATGGATGATCAGGATGTGGTGCAGGGCGCATCGGGTATAGACTACGAGCCACCGAAGACCCCGGTGGATGATGATGTGCTTTCCCATGCGGGCAGCAACATGCCCCACGAGGAGTAGTCTTCGTAGTAGGCTCTAAGATAGTTAGCTAGTGTGTATGACTCAGTCTACTAGTAACCTGTAGGTTGACCGAACTCTTCGAGCCCCGCAGCTTGTTTCTTTTGGAAAACACTGTAAATGACGCCGTAGCCTAGTGGTGAGGTTCGGCGTGTTGCAAGACCTTAGTGTTAACCTTATGGATGTCCCATGCGGTGTATGGTAGTTGCACACCGCCCTTTTGTGTTGTAACATAGTGGGGAACATCCAATGATCGTGATGTAAGCTATATGCTGCAAATGGAAGACAATGCTTGTGTTGAATGGTTATTTATCGTTGTTTGTCTACGTGGGTTAAATTCTGAATTTATGCCATGTATGCCTTGTAATTTTATTACAGCATGTTATTGATCATTAAATATGTCATTTAATGGTGCAATGATTTATGGCAGATGGCAGACCCTCGTAGCGGACAGGTTCCCCCGGAGGAGGGCGAGACCTCGGCTCAACGTGATGGAGCACCCCCGCCTCCACCACTACCGGGCAGCATGGAGCACTTGCTCTCGACTCAGAATAACCTTCTCCGTGTGCTACTGGAGAACAACGCTCGCCAAGCGGGTCGTAATGGACCGCCCCCTGAAACCACCTATGCTGATTTTCTGGCTACTCACCCCCCGGTGTTCACCGAAGGAAGTGGTCCATTGAGTGGGTTCCCTCTTCTCCCAGCCAGGAGCAAGGTGAGTGAGATCGTGTCTACAGGCCGGACATGGTTTCATTGTATATATGTATCGTCGTGTGTTCCGCTTCCGCTCGCGTTATGTAATCGAATTTCGAACCCCTTTTATGTAAAATAAATCGAACTTCCAACTGGATGTCTTATGTTAATTATGGAACCAATGTAATAACTGAACTTAATGTAAAATTATTTATTTATGCTTATGTGTGTGGTCTATGCATACTTGCTTCGCCAAGTATTCCCCGATTAAGATCCTGGTCAGCAAACCCCTCATTAATTTGAGGTGGGGTGCTACATTTTCACTCAAGGAGTATAAGTAGAACAATTACACGTAAGCATCTTTTTAATATTTCTTTTGACATCAGTGGATATTTCAGAATAGTCCGTTGCACCAGGGTGAAAGTTCGCCACAATTGAGATATACAGAAGCGATTATGTCACTATATACTAATACATTCACATCTAAAGTTCTAATCGAAAGTTGATTTTGTGCATACAAAGGACAGGACAGGTGTCAGGCAGGGCGTAACTTGTTGGAGACTGAACAAAACATATTCTGCGTGGAAGGTTATATGGATGCAACTTCTATAAGAAAAAAGAACAGGGAGGTCGGTACAGGGAGACGAATGGAGGTACCTTGTATCCAAGCATTTTTCGAGCACTTGGTAGATAGAAAGGGAGGACCCTGAGAACAGCATCATTATACAAATGAATGAAATGGTCACCTCCCATTCTTTTGTTAATCATGAATTGAAAGAAATACAACTGCATTAGAACTCGGTGATCTCGGGTGCGAGAGAGGGCAATAGAATTGTAAAAATCTAAGAATAGTGACGGAGACCTAAATTAGGGTATCCTGACATAGGATGCTTAAAAACTACTTACCGTTCCCAAGTGTGCAGGACCCACAGGGAAAAGGACGATGACAGCGGACTGCGGAGTGGGTCCAAGACCTCCGCCTCGCCCGACCCCGAGTCGGGCGGGGCCCACGACCTCCGCCTCGCCCGACCCCGAGTCGGGCGGGGCCCACGACCTCCGCCTCACCCGACCCCGAGTCGGGCGGGACCCACGACCTCCGCCTCGCCCGACCCCGAGTCGGGCGGGGCCCACGATCTCCGCCTCGCCCGACTCCCGGATGGATCGCTTCGTCGAGAAGTCTCCTCTGACAAGAAGGACGCGTAATTACTCCGATCCAGCTACCATGCCACTTGCGGGATAGGATTTGACCTGCACTGTGGCAAACGTCCCGTCCCGCAGCGCCGCCTGACACCTCGGGCGTGCCACGAAACGGCTACAGTGGTCATCATTACCCAAACATCATCATCACGACCAGGGACGGAGACCGGACCGGCGACACGACGGCTGTGACAGTCCGGATTGACCCATCGACCACCTGCTCTGCGACCGCGCTGACAGGACGCCGCACGCCTCGAACTCCTGCAGCAGGGCTACGACTGCAGCGGCGCGTAGCCGCGCCGCTGCGCCCGCAATGCGATATCCGTTCACACTCATCCCCATTTATAAACCAGCTCACTCCTTGGACTATAAAAGGAGAGCACGGTGCACCAGGACGGGGATTGGCATTCGATTCGATTCCACTCGTTGACACACACACACAGACATCATGAGGCTTGGAGACTTTCTCCTCCCTCACCTCCATTTGTAGCTCCCCTCTACAGATCGAACAAAGAATCACCCACGAACTGGACGTAGGGCTCGTTTTGCCCGAACCAGTATAAACCCTCCTCTCTCGAAAAACCCCACCGCCATCGCAAGACTGTCAAACACCGTAAACACTTGATTACTAGTCGGCCGGTTGTTTAACACCGACAAATAGCCACCAATATCCATTTGTCAACAAAGTTTTTAGATCATGCATGGCTGAAGCAAGTTTCAGTTGGTGATCTGCAACAAAAGTAGTAAAAAAGAAATAGATAAGAGTGTTGTTTATAACTCACCTTACAACAAATTTCTAGTGTTGTTTTATTTTAGTGGATTTACGAATAGGCCCACCAAAAATATTCATGTGTTTCCGATATACTAATTAACCTTTTTCCCCTTTTTGGTAATCAAGGCCCTCAAGCATGAAAACACATGCATTTGCATTCAATTAGGTAACAAAATGGAGTATGGCATGAGTCACTCACCTGAGAACAAAATTGGATAATTAATGACCCCCTCATGCTATTTATCAAATTTCTTATTGCACAATGGACAATTGGATAGGCCGTATTAGAATGGAGATAGCTGAGCTAAATCGAGAGTATGCTAGGAGCAATGCAATACCTAAACATGCCGATGAAGACATGCCAAAGGCTAAGTCCAGGCTCACATTGAACCTACTTATATCGCAGCCAAGGGGATTAGCCACCAATGTGTAATTTCAAAAATAGCATATTTGTCATTTCAGTTGATTCCAACAATACCTTAGCTATTAGGGATTTTAATACTACTCTAAGTTGCCAGCAGCAGGAGACATGCCGATTACAAATACAATAACATGAGCATCTCATATATTACTTTTGAAACAATCAATGCTAGAGGTTCAAGGAGCTGGGCATATATACGTAACCTGAGTAATTTCTGACATCTCAATACAATCACGAACTGAAAGATTTTCAACGTTTGTATTCTGCAAAAGTTACAAATCAATTAGACCAAATAGCATTCATATAAGAAATACAAATGAACTGAAGCATCCACTCCAATTAATTCAGCAATTCTTTAGGACAAAACAGAGTTAAAAATGCTACGTTAATCAGAGAAAATAAGAAGAAAAAATTACCCACACTGCCATTATGAAAAAATAACCATAAAACCCCCTAAAATTATTTATAAAATAGCTAAATTTGGAATAATAAAAAATAGCAAAAATACCCCTTATTTATAAATTACCCACCACACCATTATGAGTAAAAAAAATAACTAAATTCGGAATTATAAAAATAGTCAAAATTACCCCTTGCAACCATTTCTAAATTACCACCATGCCATTATAAGTTAAAATATCTAAATTCGCAATAATAAAAAATAACAAAAATTCCCTTAACACCTAGTTACAAATTACATATCATGCCATTATATATAAAAAATAACTAAATTCGGATATAAAAATAACTAAACATTTTCCTATTTTTAGCATGACACATTTCCTTTCCTTAGCATGACGCATTTTCTTCAAGGTTTATTTATAGCACGACACATTCTTCTTTTCCTACCATGAGATATGTTAGTTGTTTAGCATGGCATGTTTGAACCGACCTCACTTCTTAAAAAAAATCAAACACACGGTTAGATAAGACATAATCTACTAAATGATGACTCATCTCACACTCAAATTGTGAGGGAGGGTGTGAAATTCTCCAATCTATTTTCTACTATTTTAGAAATATAGAGTATAAAATAATAATAACAGTAATAATAATAATAAAATTATGTTAAACTTCTACAATAATATAAATTTATTTCAAATAGTACAGTAAATCTAGCCGCGCAAATGCGCGGGTAGCCATTCTAGTATTATTTAAGAATACTAGCTAGTATTACGGTTCAAATCGATTTACTCTCCTCCACCAATACTACATAGTATTCGTGTCAAACTAGTAATTATTGTTTTATCACAAAATTACAAATTTCATAAGTGTATCGTTAACAATTAATCTGATTTTGATGGTTTAGTGTTCTTCGTTTATGGATGCAACAGCGTCCAGCCCT